>JAPDES010000003.1:600000-770688 GCA_027569235.1 Aspergillus sparsus | reverse complement strand
TGCGGTCGCGGGTTCCAATTTGTCTGGCGGCCCTTGGGTTATTTGCCTTTTTATTTGAGTTTTTACTTTATTTTGCTTATTGTCTGTTTCCCAATTTAACCCGCCCTCCCCCAACCCCCCTCATTTGGTGCTTATTAATAACCTTTATCCCGGTTGTTTTGGTGTTGTTTTTGTTTTGTTTTCTTTCTTCCTTTCTTTCTTTTTTTTTTTTTGCCCCCCCCCCCCCCCCCCCCCAGCAAAAACGCTACAGCATGTGGAGGTAAAGAGCGAATGCTGATCGGTAATGCTAAAAAAAAATGTAGTGCGGCAGGGGAGGCTCCAAAGGGCTGGGAAACTCCCTATATCATCGTCTTGCTTGTTCTTGGGTTAGCACTCATCGGAGGTTTCCTTTACTGGCAATCTATTTACTCGACTCCCTTAATGCCGCTTCGTATCTGGAAGGACTCGAACTTCTCGCTAGTCAGTACTTCTTTCTTTTTGCCCTCCCCTTCTGATTCATATCACTTGTACCCTCTCAAATCAATTGATCGCTAACCCCTCCGTCTAGCTGATGGGTATTCTTGCTCTTGGGTTTGCGCCTTTCATCGCCGCGCAATTCTGGGTGGCCTTATATATGCAACAAATCCTAGAACTCGGCCCTCTTCAGATCACACTTCGTCTCCTACCCATGGTCATCAATGGCGTCCTAGTTAATATTGTCTGTGCTTTCCTTTTGCACCGAGTGAGCAATAAGCTCCTCATGTTCATCGGGGCACTGGCTTACACAGTCTGTTTTCTCATCATGAGCTTTACCAAGAACGGCGACTATTATTGGCAATACTACTTTGTGCCATTACTCCTAATGGTCGTGGGAGCAGATATTGAATTTAACGTCGCGAATGTACCCAAGCCCACTCCTCTCCTCCTCTCCTTGTCTTGACTAGGATATGAAATAGTTGAGCTAACCTTGAACTAAATGCATATAGATGTATGTGATGTCGTCTCTTCCTCCATCAGATCAGTCCCTTGCGGGAGGCATTTTCAACACAGTCTCCAAATTGTGCGGGAACATTGGTCTTGGCATCACGACTGCAATTTACAACGCCGTGCAGAATCAGGGAGGGGATTCAGCGATCAAGCCCTATCTCGGGACATATTGGTTTGCAGCTGCTTCAGCGGGTTTAGCACTTTTCTTGATTCCGTTTCTGAAACTTGGAACCCAGGGGGATGACAAGCAAATAAGTTCGGGCGATACTTCAGTGTCAAATGGAAGTGAAGGTCGCCCGGAGGATAGAGAGGCTAGAGATCAAGTTGACACAAAAACATGATCAACTCTTTTATTATACAGATTTTTGCTTACTTAGCGTTGAGTGCTTAGTGGTTTAGACCGGGAATGATCGTCACAGGCTAGAATTGAAGGGGAAAAAAAAGATAGAAACAACCCAAGAAAGACTAGAATATTATTTTTTTCGTTCAACAGATGACTACTATCCATCAAAAGCTGCACAATTTTCACACGCCCATGAGTTCAAGCACTAGGCATGTTAAATCATAGCCCCGTTATCATAGATTTTTTCAATCCACGCACAATGGATCACAGAATTGGCTTCGCAATCCATGGCCTCGAATAGCAATTACAATCAGCAGTGTCCATCTTAAACTGCTCGTGTTAGAAGTATCAGCGCTCGCCCCGCAAGAACCAATAAAATTTGGAAAGGTCTTTGAGGGGCTAAATATCAAGATACCTAGCCATGGGGGCGTCGATTAGGATCTCCAAAAGTTGAGCTGCTTGGTTAAGGACCGGCATCCAGAATAAAAGCACGGAAAGACTTTGCTTTCCCTAGCTAACATTTCGAGGTTGGTAAACGTGAAAGTCCAATCTAAATCTTCGGATTGACTTATTCATTTAGAATATACAGCGGCTTCGAGGCAGTTGATTAGGCCATATAAAGTCACTAGTGGCTCATTTACACTAGAGTGGGCACAACTACTGGAAGACTTGTAGTGGATGTACATGGCCTCAGGCTTATTACCATTCACTCTTAGACCATTCACTTTGGTGTTTTCTAGCCTATAGCTGGATGGTTGGCTACAATAAGGAGTCTAGAATGATCTACCTTGGTACCTAGTAGGTGGGTATGACTGTTGGGGGGGGGATAAAAAAGCAAAGGTGAATATAGATTAACAGACTTGTTTACCTTCACTTCAGCCAGTGAATGAAGGGGGGAAATTACATTAAAAAAAAAAAGAAAAAAAGCTATATAAATTTGACCTTATTAACCTTTTTACTACAAGTCAACCTAAAGTTATAAAATTTCCTCCAGAAATAACATAAAAAGAAATGACCAAGTTGGTAAGGTACTTATCTAACATAGAAGTATATTCTATGTGTGGGATATTTGAATCTAATTCTACTATTTTTATAGATGATTTATATATAACATAGATTATGATGTAAAGGATTGATGTGAACTTCTATTATCTCTATAGTATATATCAATACTAGGGAGAACAATGTCTTCTTTTCACTGCAAGCACGTGGTATGGGAGATTAGTGACATGAGGAAGATAATATCAAACATCTATAAGAACACACTAATCCATCTACCTAGTTGAAGGAGACATCTGATATCCAATCTGAAATTATTCAATCACATCTATCAAATCTTCCAAATCATCGATTCGCAAAAAGCTACAAAAAATTATCAATTTCAATTCATCCAAGATCCAAAATGCCCACCTGCCACCACTGCATGGTGTGCGCGGGAAAGGGATTCTGCAAGGCGCACCAAGCTAGATGTGCAAATCACCCAAAGGTGTTTTACTATGCAGCTGGGACCACAGGATATCCTCAAAACTGCAATGCGTGCACTCGAGACATTCCCCCAACCAAGAAAAAAGAGGAAGCGGAGACCTCGAAAAAGGTGGAGCAGTCTGAGAATGGAAAGGGGAAGAAGCAAGCCACCAAGCCAAATGAAGCCCAAAAGAAGAAGAAGAAATGAAAACTCTTTCAACGAGGTGTCAAACTCGAATAGATATCAATGACTTGAATCGGCGTTGGGCCTAACCCCCCTTTTAAAGATGTGGCTTATTGTGTACACGACCATGACAAGTTAGCCATCTCATTGTTACTCTGGACTGTTTCTTGTAATTGAGTATCACTGACTGACATTAAATGCAGTTATTCTGGGAATAGTCATACGAAACTGTTTGTTATTCAATAGACTGGCGGGTTACAAGCTGCAAGGTTCGATTGGTCTCTCGCTACCCTCAGCTTTCTTTCAGCCATATGTTACTGATACCAATTCTTGAATTCTAGGAGTAAACAACAGTTCGGAGAAACGAAGAAGTTAATATATCTTGTGCGAGTCGCATCACTGCCAAAACTCCAGCACCACGAGACAAGCGCCTATAGCAGCCTCTGTTTTGATAAGTTGATGGTACTTGACGAGTGAGATGACAGTTATTCAATGGCATTGAGCCCCATTTACAGGATAACTGCGACCCTATTCGTTCTATAAAACGAACGCTTTACTAGAGTCGGTATCAAAAATGGAAAACAGACTCTTCTGGACAGAGCATTCAACTCGGCAATACCGAACGACGCATAGAGACCCGGTAGAAGGTTGTGAACTATCAAAACTTGTCTAGCAATCTGGTAGGGATGGCCGATATATTCGGAAAGATTCTACCGAGACATCGTGTCCTATGGCCAATGACCGGCCCATTTACTGTGTCTCCACGGGTCCAACTCGGCAGATTATTCCGACATACCAGGGGCCAATCCCGATCATTGTGCCCAAGAAGCTAATTATGAACTGGATCAACGAATGCACTTACTATTACATATTTGAGACCGTTTGGGGATACAAGGATCTCCAGATATCTTGGGAGAGGTGTACAGGGCAGTCGAGCCTGTGGATCAAACAATTGTGGAAGATGATAGAGGCTGTGGATTGTGAACATAGGATACATGATGAGAATGGCGAGGAGACTGGGCATGAGCCTAATTCAGATACTTGGCAAGAAGGGAATTCATGTCATGAGTGTATTTGGGTATTGTTTTCGCTTGTGCATATGTCAACAAAGAATCAAGCCAAATGTATCAGGAATTGTTGGCTGTAAAAACCGTCAGCCTTTTGGGTGTCATGTATTAGAGAATGCAAGTTTGTATGAACTCCAAAGAAGCTTCTTATACTAAGGACATGATTGTAGGAGGAGTAGAGGATATAAATTGTTTTCTATTAGTGTATAGAGTGATTGGAAATACAGAGGATACAGAGGGAATAAACTCGATACACGTAATCTATGATAAACTTCTTGTATTCGTTCAAGTGAAACTATGTCTTGGTCCACATCTATAGGAGAGTCTGTTGGAACATTTTCCTAGAATACATGATCGTGGATAAGAAGCTCGTGGTGGGAAGAGCTTTCCAATTTAGCGACTGCCATCATGTGGCCAACTCCTTCCGCCCCCGTCCTACACACACAAAACCCTGGACAGTAAGCCCAGCATAGGTATCACTATCACTGTACTATGTAACCTACCTCATACCTCGAGTTATATCATCCATTTACACTGGAATTAAGAAGCGCCAGCACTATTAGCCGGCATCCTTCTCTCATCCAATATGTCGAAATTTCTCTTTCCAGGGAGATCAATACAACTATTGTGGAAAATTGATCCTCTCGGGCATTGAACAGCAAAGCAGAGCGGGGTATTGCCCTCTGCACGTGCACCCAAAATAATATCGTTAAACTCAGTAGAGAATGCGTGACCAGATCACAGCCTCAGCCACATATGGAATCATCCACCTTGTACATTATTGGAATACCATCCTGTTTCCACCTTCTTTTCTGCATCAACCAGACATGGCACAAATACAAGAAGACAGCAGATCCATGGATTCTGAATTTGAGCCCAACCCTCTCCCACGTATTTCCATCCGTGATGTGCTACAAACATTAGGATTTTTTATAGTGCATGTTCCCTGGGGAATAGCATCTACCTGTCTTCAAAATGTGAGGCTGCACCTGAGGGGCGCTTGTCGTCCCCCCTTGGTAGTGGATGTTGTCAAAAGCCTTATCCGAAGGTATACACCTAGTCTAATACCCATGACCAGCTTAATCGCGACTTATCTCTCCGATATTAACACCGATATCTAGCGCTGTAGTCCAAATTCCAAGGGCTTTTCAACGACGCCTTTCGCCCCGAAATGCATCTCCTGCAAAATACTCCGTACGTTACGGCCATATACCCCATATTTGTCAGTATGTACGAGGCTCTGGCTTCGTGGGCTATTGGATTTGTCGAGGAATATCGTTAGATGAAATTCACCCTCGCGACTCAGACCTTGTGATTCTCTATATCCACGGTGGAGCTTACGTCCAAAACCACGCGCTAGACAACGCGACAGAGTTGCTTCTGATTGCAGATATCCTATCGACTAAAGGCATCACAGTGAGCATCCTGTCTCTCGAATACACGCTAGCACCAGCAGCATGTCTCCCGAAGCAAATCGAGGAGGCTCTAGCGGCATATCAATATCTCGTCAGTGATTTAGGCGTCGATGCCTCTAAGATCACGGTGTTTGGGGAATCTGCTGGAGGGCATTTGGCCCTTTCGCTGCTGATGCGTCTGTCCCAGCTCCATGGGCTCCCTCCGAAACCGAGTTCTCTATTTCTGCTTAGTCCATGGATTGATCTTTATGTATCCGGGCCTAGGGTCAGAGAGCTCGAGCCGTGGGATTTCCTCTCAAGAAAATCACTCTTGGGAGCAACAAGTCTTGTCTTGCCATCTGTTCCCATAAATAAAGACTCAGTCTCGATTTGTACGAATTTTGCTGACCCGCAAAGCTTTCGTGGGAACTGGGACTCCGTCCTTCCGGCTACCACCTGGGTATCGGCTCACAGCCACGAGCTCTTTGTTGATGAGATCACAGAGTTTGTTGCCCATGCACGAAATGATGGCTGTTTAGTGATATATGATGTAAAGCCCAGCGACCCATGGGGTGGTCATGTATGGCAGAGTGTAGAGGCAATTCCGCAACGTCGAAAACTCCTCTCTCGGGAACCAGGGTCGCCAATCGATGATTTGATGAAAGGATACCGTCGGATTGCTGATGTCATGGAAACATTGGTGGGGAAACCGGGGGATATATCTGGGTTAGACATATTAGATGCAGGCGCGAGGGGCCCTTCAGCAGAATTAGGTGTTTAAGAACTTCTTTGGCTCGAGAAAGAAAGCCAAAAACCTTAGACTTTGTCTGATCGTGGGATATCTGTGCAATTAGTGCTTCTCACCCACCGTTATGATTTTTGTGGGGAAACAGGGATTGATTATGGTCAGATGGACAAAAACGAGGCTACCTAGGCACTCTAATGCCGACAATACGAGCAGGGTCCTCGAGCAGCAAACCAGGGACAGCCAACGCACGCTAGGCAAACCTTCTTTAATCCAATAATCGATTGTTTTGCTACATCTCAACTGCCAGAAGCCCCTTCACCCGAGGTTCGGCTGATATGAGACAACACTCGTCTCAGGTTTGTATTTGGGGAGGGGAAAAAATAATTAAATACATATATCTAAGCCCTGACAAGTTCTATCTAGATATTCAAGCAAATACATATCTTCAAGATGAGAGCAAAGCTTATCATTTTAGGTTGTCTTCTTTTAGCTCATGGGACAACAAGCCAACTAGAGGATCTCCCACAATGTGCCGTACGTCGAAGACTGCTAGTTTAATTCATCACACTCAAAATGGCTAATTATGATCTATATTTCTCAGGCCAGCTGCATCCTAAGCGCAGTTCAGGGAGATGGATGCGCAGAAATCACTGACTTCCAGTGCCACTGCTCTAAGCATGAGCTTGTGGTTCAAATTAGCTCCTGCGTGACGGACTCATGTCCTAAAAATCAACAAAGCGGTAATAAACTCGCATTCTTCTCTTTTACTACCCCATTCTCTATGCCTTCAATTCTCATATAAAGTGAGATAGCTATCATCAATGGTCTGACGAAGCTCTGCTCTAACGCGGGCGTTGATGTCGATGACTCCGAGAGCACTGCGAACCCTACATCTTCATCTGCTCCTACACAGACGACTACCACCTCGAGTGCTACCCCTATACCCTCTCCAACCAGCCAAGATACAGGCAACACCCAAGAGACTGATACGGGTACTGGAGGATCGGAATCAACAATCAAGTTTCATTCCTGGACATGGATTGGTATCACTTTGGTGGCGGGCTTGATAGCTTATGTGTGAATTTCATGGCAAATGGGGATCCGAATGCCGATGGCCTTTAATTTTGATTATATGCTAATGACATGTCTATCTTGCTTTGCCGTAACGCCAATGAAAAAAACCTTTAAAAAGGGGAGAAATGAGGCAAAAGAAATTATATATATATGGTACACATAACGACGATGGCTCCTGGGCCATCTATTTTCTTTCCACTCTCCGAATGCTTGTCACCTTCGGGAGGCGACAAGATGAATGATGTTTTTGGGCTTGTTGCTAACCGGGCGTGACTAGACCGTATATCTTGAAGACATAAAATACAAAACTTACACACATATCGGCACACGGGGCGGGAGGGAGTGAGGATGAAAAGGTCTAAGCCAACTCTTCTCTCGTTGGCATCCCTGACGATCTCAACTCATGCTCCGTCTCTATTGGTTGATCCATACTAACCTGAGGAACAAACACCGTCAAGATGAGACCCAGCCCGCCCATGCCCGTCAGGACCTTGAAAATTCCACGGATCCCATCCATATATGCACCAGTGATCAGATTACTGAGGGCCTCATCTTTCAAGGAAGACTTGAGAATCCCCGCATAACTAGCGGAATTTTTCGTTAATTCTTCGGTTAAGCGCTCGGAGATTCCGGCATCTAGCAACGAGGACTTCGTGATATTCTGTAACGCGGCGGAGCCGATCACCACGCCAACGGCAAACCCGATGGTGCGAAAAAACGTGTACAAAGCGACTGCAAAGGCGACGTCTTTGGCTGGAGAAAGTGATTGTGCAGCAAAAAGGAGGGCGTTGAAGAGAATACCGTGGCCAGCGCCGACAACGATGAGAATTACTCCCCAGACTCCGGTCTGCGTGTCGAGATCAAACAAACAGATGAGCCCCGTTCCGAGTGTGGTAGTAACCCAGCCAATCCAAAGACTCCAGGTGTATTTACCGAAACGAGAGATCAAATGTGCGGTTAGCATGGCAAAGGGGATCATAGTGGCAGATACGACGAGAATCGAGGCACCGGTGGTGGTAGGTGAGAGATCTTTGATCGCTTCGAAGTAGAACGAGCCGTAATATAGAACGCCAGACATCTAATTTCGCTATTTTAGCGAACGTAATGAGACACCAACTGACCTAACCACCGACAGAGGCACAGTACAGAAAGAAAGTGAGAGCAATAGAGAACGTACCATGATTCCTTGAAGGATGCATCCGGTAAACAAACACAATGAACCGAGATTGCTCAATATCGACATTCGCAAAAAGGGGGACTCAGACCCCCATTTCTCCCATATCATTGTCAGAATGAGCCCCAGGACCCCCATACAGATAGGCAGAACCGTGTGTACACTACTCCACGCGTACAGCATGCCTCCCCAGGACAAGGCCATAAGCAATGACAGAATACTGCCGATGAAGAGGACTCCTCCTAGCCAATCGATTGGCCGTCCCTTTGACGTCCGCTGGAGCTTCAGGGTGAAGAATAAGCTCACAAATGCCACCACGCAGATGGGAATGTTGATATAGAATATCCAACGCCAGCCCTTGGCGGTGTGTTGCGATAGAGCGCCACCGATCAACGGACCCAGAACGAGCCCCAAGGCTGCAAAGGCCTGGATTATGCTTGTGTACTTGGGACGTTCACGCAAAGGAAAAATATCTGTCGTCACGATCATGGGGAGAGGAATTAGGCCGCCACACCCGGCACCTTGGATCGCTCTGCCGGCTAGGAGAGTTGGCATGTTTTGGGAAACCGCTCCAGCAATCGAGCCAACTGTGAAGAGGAATATGGAAATTAGGAGCAGCGCTCGTCGGCTGTAGGAATCAGAGAGTGTGCATATGAAGGGTTGAAGGGCAGCGGATGGGAGCAGGTAGGCAGTTCCCACCCAGAAGGTGCTTGTGGTGTCTCCATGTAGCTCTCTAGAGATAGACTAAGGAGCGAAAAAAGAGAGCATTAGTTTCCGTTGAGGGAATAGTTTAGCCGGAAGTTGCAAGACGATATGAAAAGCTTACCGGTAGTGCTGGTGGGATAACAGTCGAGTTGAAAGCACTCATAAAATCAACCAGGACTAGTGAGCCAGCGATCAGAAGTTCTCGGCGACCAACCCTCCACCCACTTTGCACGACCTCATCTATGGGATGCATCTCGTACACATCGCAGGTGCTTTGTTAAGAACTAGCAAATAAGCACGAGAAAGAATCGAATCAAACACAGATTGATTTCGTGTTTCGCTCTAGCAAAAAGAAAGGTTTCAACATCTCTAGGGTTGGGTTGACCAAGGGTGTCGGAGAGCCCCCTTCCAACCACATATTTGCTTTCGTGCCGGCAATAGCGCCAGCGACAAGTAAAATGAGTGATCTTCCATGAGAATTCAATGACTAATAAAGGAAAAGAATGGAGATCTGGGCTTGAGAGTTTGTTTTGACTTGGCGATCGTGACCCTAAGACCTTCGCAGCAAGGGATGGGAACATATTCTTATTCTCCTTGATACACGACGACGCGGTGATCATAGTTTAGAAATTCTCCACATTCAGACCCTTCGCTAATTATTACTGCAGGCCTCTAATCCAATCATATCTCATAAAAGGGCATGTGCTCGTATAGAAATCTTGTTAAGAGTAACATCAAAGGTGGCAAAAAAAAAAAAAAAACATAATAAAAGCATCCCTGGTGGCAGGGACAAGGTTCCCAACCCCCTCCCCTTAAAATTAGGTCGTGAATTACATACAAACAATATCAATATGCCCTAAGCAGATACATCCAGGGAAGAAATCATTTGAAGAATCTGGATTCTGAAATCTTGAAGGATCTCGACATCCCGAGGCACTAGATGTCCTGTACCATGATCGAGAATGTCGGCGGTATCCGGATCAAATAGACGGTGGAGGACTAAATTACCCGCGATGAATGGATCCGTCGCGCTGATAACATGCAGAGAGGGAACTGTGACTGGGTCGCCGTACTCGAGCACGGGCTCGACACGGTCTCCTACGATCTGAAGAGGCAACGTCCCACTAAATAATACTGCCAATTTGATCCGGGGCTTATATCCAGGGCCGATCTCGCGCTGACGCCGCTGCTCCTCTAGGATGACGTTTGTTGCCATTGACGCTCCTTCAGAGAAACCGATGATGCCTGTCACGTCTCCTTCCTTCTCAATGGCTGTGAAGACGGTGTCCAAGGCTTGTTGGAGCTGGTGGGGTGGGATGGTCTCCGTCAGCTGGTTCACAATTGAGACGACGCTCTCCTCTGTCTGGTGGGAGAATGGGTTCTCAAGGATATACTGCTGTTCTTCTTCTGGGGTTAGGGCGAAGGAATACCAGCAACGGTGGGGTGGAGGGCCAAAGAAATCGACATATTCGGGGCCTGGGTCTCGGGGAAACGGAGGATCTATGAAGCAGAACTCAACAGGGTCGTCGGTCATGAGAGCACAAAGCGGCCCTAATTGTGCTTTCATAGTCTGTGGTTGTTCTCTTAGTCGATAGAATCTCTTGGGGCTTCAGTTGAGGGACCGGGGTAAGAAAGACAAACGAACCTCTGCATTGGTATACCTCCCCGGGAGACAGATGAACTTCATCTTAAGCATCTTAAGGTTATCGATCAACAGATAATTATACTATACAATGCGTATATTCCAGTCAGTAAGGATAAAGGTAAAGTAATAGAACAACCCCCGCCAATGCGGAAACAACAACTCTATATAAATCTCTTGACGCCCGAAGTGATGTGAGAGGACTTGCATCAACACCGCACTCTAGCAGAAAATGTCGGGGGGCAATGGCGCAATTTTAATTTGGTAGATCGTCCCCTATTACTGCTCACTCATTATCACTTCTCGGATTTCCCTTTCGAGATAAATTAAAAAGTTCCTTGAGCTCAAGCTTGCCACTTAATGCTGAAGCCGATTATGAATCAAGGGGCTCAAAGTATCCCCTTCGACCTTACGTATTTGGTCGTCACAGGCCAATAATGCTCCACAGGAAAGCCTTTTAACGCGCGCCAGTAATAGCCTGCATGTTCCTTGCATTTTGAGATTAGTGAAGAAGAGAAAAATTACAAAAGTTGTTTAAAAGTTAGCCCACTCCCCCGCAAACGAGCCCTCATCAGATTGCGGGAAAAAAGAACACTCAGGATCACCCACGATGGGTTCCAACAGCCCGAGTTCAGCTCCACTGACGACGCCAATCGCCATTACAGGACTCTCCTTCCGTTTACCAAGCGATGTCAAGAGCGAGGAGGAATTCTGGAGGTTTTGCAGCAAGGCTCAGAGCGCCTGGTCCGAGATTCCGTCCGACCGATTCACCGCGGGGGCTTATTACCATCAAAATGCCGACCGACTGGGCGCATTCACAGCCCAAGGCGGTTACTTTTTACGTGAGGATGTCGGTCTCTTTGACGCTTCGTTCTTTGGCATCACTGCGGAGGAGGCGCGATCGATCGACCCACAGCAGCGTTTGATTCTCGAGTGTGCCTACGAAGCCCTAGAGAGCGCTGGCGCATCTCGGGCTCTGCTGGCGGGACAGAGGGTGGGAGTCTTCGCAGGAGGCACGAATTCTGATTATGAACACCATACCAGTCGTGACGCAGAGCAGATACCCCGATATAATGTTGCTGGGACGGCGGCATCTTTTCTCGCCAATCGATTATCACACTTTTTCGACTTCACTGGACCCAGTTTCACCGTTGACACTGCATGCTCCTCGAGTTTGACGGCTTTGCATGTTGCCTGCCAGAGTTTGAGTCAGGGGGAATCAACGCATGCTTTGGTTGGCAGTTGCCATTTGAATTTAGACCCGGACTGGTTTATTTCCTTTTCTTCTTCCAGGTAACTGCGACCTGCTACCCTGTTCACCCCTCTCTTCTCTACCAAATATTCCTCAGAAAGGAGAGACAAATAAAAAAGACCTGAATGAATTTTGTACCTAACTATTTCTCGAATATAATCTTATAGCTTGCTTGGGCCAAGTGGGAAATGCCATTCCTTCGATCATCGGGCTACCTCGGGCTATGGACGCGGCGAGGGGGCTGGATGCGTGTTTCTACGACCTTTGGATGCCGCTCTTGCAGATGGAGATAATATCCTTGCGGTTATTGCGAACACGGGCATCAATCAGGATGGCCATACCCCAGGAATATCGATGCCGAGCAGCGCAGCGCAAGAGAACTTGATGCGGTCCGTATATGCATCAGCAGGAATTGATCCCAGGGAAACCGCATATGTTGAGGCACATGGCACAGGAACGAAAGTGGGAGATCCCATTGAAACAAAAGCGCTTTACCAGGTTTTCGGAGTAGATAGGACCGCAAAGAACCCGCTCCTCATCGGATCTGTCAAGTCCAATTTCGGGCATTCAGAGGGAGCGAGTGGCATGATCTCGCTCATTAAAACCGTACTGATGTTAGAGCGAGGCTTCATATTACCAAATGGAGGCTTTGAGAAGGCGCGAGATGATATTCCGTGGGAAAAATGGAATCTAAAGGTACGCAAACTAGATGTGCTGGCCCTGATAAGTTAGTTTTACTGCTTCCACTATGGGTATGGACTAACTAAGACTCTATCTTGATACACAGGTCCCCAGGAAACTCATGCCTTGGCCTCATGGAAAACCGTATGCGAGTATCAATAACTTTGGGTTGGGAGGTGCAAACGCTCATGTCATCCTTCGAAAGGCTCCTCCCCACCAGCCAGTGCCAAAGCTCCAGGTGCTATCCCGGCAGAAGCAAGGCAGTATACATAGAATCTACCTTCTTTCAGGAAATTCCGAGGAGGCAGTCTTGATGCAGGCAAAAAACCTGGAAGTGTATCTTGAAAGAAACCCGGCAGCCTATGACCCCCGTCTTATGTACGATCTAGCCTATACCCTTGGAGAGAGGAGGACAATCCTTCCTTGGAAGATTGCGGTATCGGCTCGAACCGCACAAGAACTCTTCACGGCGCTGTCTGCGAAAGAGACCCGACCTCGTCGATCTATCGGCCCCCCCAAGATTGCGTTCGTCTTTACTGGTCAGGGTGCACATTGGCATGCCATGGGTAGGGAGCTACTTGACTATCCGATTTTCCGAGAGACAATTGAGGCTTGTGACAGATATCTCGCTAGCCGGGGAGCGGACTTTTCTGTTGTTCAAGAAATTTCACAGGATGAAGCGGGGTCTCGCCTCTCAGAGCCCCAAATCAGTCAGTCTGCATGTATCGCCATTCAAATCGGCTTGACAGCCGTACTTAGCTCGTGGAATATCCTTCCCCGTGCGGTGATTGGCCATTCAAGTGGCGAGATTGCGGCTGCGTATGCCGCCGGGATTCTCTCTCTTGAGGACGCCATGCACGTCGCTTATGAAAGAGGCCTGGCAGCCGCATTTTTGCAGAAGAATGCGAACGGAGGAATGATAGCGATTGGAGCACCGGCTGAGACGGTCGAGCGTTTGGTGGGGGGGTTAGCGCATGGCACAGCATCCATCGCGTGTATCAACAGCGAACAAAATGTTACCGTCTCCGGGGATGAAGCTGCGGTTCAAGAATTGCAAGAGATCGTTGCCAATGAGGGAATCTTCCATCGAAGGCTGAATGTTAATGTAGCATACCATTCGAGTCATATGAAACTGGTAGCTTACGGCTATCTATGCTGTATACGGAATATCGCACCACGCGAATCGATCATTCCCTTTTATTCCTCTGCGCGAGTCCAGAAGATCGATGGCTCTGAATTGATCGGTTCTTATTGGGTTGAGAACCTAGTCTCTCCCGTACAATTTGCTCCAGCCCTTAAATATATGCAAGATGCAGAGGGCATGGATGTTCTCGTTGAAGTTGGGCCCCATGCCGCCCTCGCTTCTGCAGTCATGGAAATATTGCAATCGTCTGGCCACAAAGCTATCGAATACATGCCCACCCTCCGGAGAAACACTGACGCTATTAAGACCATGCATGATCTGACAACCTCGTTGATTCTACGTGGGCAGGAGGTGTGCCTCGGAGGGGTCAATATTATTCGACCGGACGGGGTCAGACCTTCTGTTATCAAAGAGCTCCCGCGATATCCCTGGGACCACAAAACACGGTACTGGCATTCAACAAGGCTCGGCCACAATCACCTTTTTAAGCCATTTGACCGGCATGATCTTCTGGGCTCCCTTTCAACCGAGTCCGACGACCTCGAGCCTCGCTGGAGGACAATTATTCGTCTGGAGGATCACCCCTGGATTAAAGATCATCGCGTGCAGGGACGAGCTACCTTCCCCATGACAGGATTTATTGCCATGGCAGTGGAGGCAGCTCGTCAATGTGCCTCCCTACGAAAGATTGACTTTGACACGTTCAACCTCCGCGAAGTTTGTATCGGAAAGATGCTCGTTGTGCCAGATTCGAGACCCGTAGAGATCACCACATCGCTTCGCCCATACAGCGAGGGTACAAGAGTGTCATCTGCCACATGGTATGAAGTGAGGATTCTCTCATGGATCGACCAGAGAGGGTGGGATGAGAATTTCCGGGGTCTGATATCAACGCAAAAAATGCCTTCCATGAACCCGATCACTGGGGCCACTCATGAGCAGAAGCTAGCACAAGAGCTACAAAATATCACAGCACTGGAGTTAGCTTGTACGACATCAATTTCCTCGGAGTCGCTATACCATGACCTGGAGGGCAGAGGCTTTCAGTACGACCGGCTGTTCCGTAATTCTAATAGCTTTTTGGCCAACAAGGCAGAAGCTTTCACTACCGTTAAAGCTGCAGGTGCTGTGCAAGATGAGATATCGGCCTCAGGCTTAGCAGGGGCTAGAATGAAGCTCCATCCCGCCGTCCTCGATCTCTTCGTCCACAGTCTATGGCCAACGCTTGGCGCAGGAACCACAGACGGTCTACCGACGTTATACGTTCCCAGTTATATCAAAGGTATGGTCGTGTCTAAGGAGTTTGAGATCAAGCCTGATGACGTCTTCCATGCCTGCGCAAGAAGAAACACCCCTATCGCGGTGGATCGACCCGTAGTTGGGAACATTTGGGTTACGAACACCCTATCTGAAACCCCTCAAGTGCTGCTGCAATGGGAGGGATTAGCAATGACACCGATTCACGGTCAGGACTCTCGCTCGCAAAGCGCGCATAAGACGGACTCTGTCTGCCGGTTACAGATGGAAGCCTGCTTTGATTGTATGGGTTCCTCAGATCTCCAAGTTCAGACACGATATTCAGTCGGCTCCACCGCGCGATTAGACATAGCTGCCAAATACTACATTGAGAAAATCGTCTCAGAAGCACCGAAGACAGTTTCTCGCGGTCTTGAGTCGTTCTATAAAGGCTTATCCGATGGGCTTTCAACTCATGGCGTCAGCCTTTGCCAGGAGGTGCATGGCGATCGAGCAAATACTACTGAGCAAGTTATCCACGACTTTGGCATGTGTCTACCAGACATCCTTTCGGGGGCAGTCCAGCTAGACACACTGGTCCAACGTCACGGCGGACTGGATAAGTTTTACTCAGACCAAACGTTCTGCCAGCCGGTTTACCAGCAAGCAGCTAAGTGTCTAGGAATCATGTGCAGGCAAGCGCCTAACCTTCGTGTTCTGGAGATTGGAACTTCTCTCGCAGCAACCGCCCAAATATTTAAGTGTCTCCCAGCAGAGCCTAGATTTCGAGATTATATCTTCGCTCAGATCTCCAGGTGTGATGCTCAGCAGCAATCCGGAGCATCAATTTTGGGGAAATGGGCTGAGCATGTCCAGGCGCGATCAATAGACCTCTCCCAGGATCTCGGCAGCCAGGACCTACAGCCCCGATCGTTTGATATCATCGTAATCTCAAGCATGCACCGTGCACGGGCCAGCGTCAAACAAACTCTGCTACGTGCTCGAGATCTCTTGATCGATGGTGGTAAACTTATAGTTGTCTCACTTGAGGGGGGTTCTCCGCTCAGGGACTTCCCTGTCCACCTCCTGACGGGAGGTTGGCCAGAGGAGAAATTGTCTAGCGAAGCCCTCTCTACCGAAGATCTGAGCAACGAGCTCTGGCAGGCTGGTTTTTCTGGAATCGACCACTTGCTGAACAAATGCCCTGAGAGTGCTGGAGCAGTTCTCGTGTCATCCGTACGTACCGGCTTAGAATTTGAACATGGGATTGTAATTGTTCACAACAACAACATTGACTCATCATGGGTGGCTGCACTGGCCGCAGCCATTAGCAAGACAACTCAATCCACGCCCGTAGTTCGAAACCTGCACGAGAGCGAATCTGTTGAGGGGAAAATCTGCATCTTCGTGGGAGAGTTAAACCAAGTGATTCTCCACAGTATGACGGGAGAGGAGTTCAATCACGTCAAATCCTTAATTCAAAGCTCTTCTGGGATTCTCTGGTTGACAAGAGGTGCATATATAGGCTCCAAAGATCCTAGGGCCAATTTAATCAGTGGTCTCGCGAGGACAGTTCGATCTGAGCTCGGAATCCCGTTCGCCACTCTTGACCTAGACAACAGCAGTGAGACGTCGCTGGAACCACTCGCCTACGAGATTCGCTCCATAACTGCTGTATTTGGGACCGTCTTTCACAAGCAATCAGTCGTCTCTGTAGGGGATTTTGAGTTTATTCTACGCGATCGTATCATTTCGGTCCCCCGTGTTATGCCCGATCCCGTCGTCGGCGAGGCCATCTTTCGGACCACGAGCGACTCAGCCAGCGAACTGCAACCTGTCCGTCAGCCGAAGCGGCCCTTGAGACTTGAAATTCAGGATTATGGTATGCTTGACTCATTGCATTTCACGGACACCAATACCGATTCTGAACCCCCGGAGGAGATTTTGCCCCCTGGATGGATCGAGATCGAGGTTCACTGTGTTGGGCTAAACTTCAGAGATATCATGCACGCCAATAACCAGATACCCGTGGATGGGTTTGGGGTTGAATGCAGTGGCATTGTTACCGCGATTAACCCCAGCAAGTCTGGGAAAAACCGCTTTAAGGTGGGAGACCGTGTCTGTGCGATGGCGGATTGCTGCTTCTCCACGCGTACCCAATGTCCGGCGGCCTGTGCCTGGCCGATTGATTCGCGGATGTCCTTTCCAGTCGCTGCATCCATCCCAGTGGTGTTTACCACGGCGATCTACTCGCTTATCACAGTGGGTCGCCTCCAAGCGAAGGAAAAGGTCTTAATCCATGCCGCTGCAGGCGGAGTTGGCCAGGCAGCAATAATGGTTGCACAAGCTGCTGGTGCTGAAATCTTCGCGACCGTGGGGAGCACGAAGAAAAAGCAGCTTCTCATGGAGGCCTATGACATCCCTGAGGATCATATCTTTTTCAGCCGAGATTTGTCCTTCGTAGATGGCATTGCTGCAAGCACACAAGGCGCCGGAGTCGATGTCGTGCTCAACAGCCTGGCCGGGGAGTATCTCCAAGCGTCATTTGAGTGTGTAGCCCCCTTTGGACGCTTCGTAGAGATTGGAAAGAAGGATATATCCCTGAATTCACGACTCGAGATGGCTCACTTTGGACACAATATCTCTTTCAGCGCCGTCGACCTGAGTGTCTTTGGGCGAGACCGGCCGGATCTGATGGAAAAGCTCATGAAGCAGACATTCCAAATGCTTGAAGCGAAAGAAATACGCCCCATTGCACCACTGAACTTATTTGATGTGTCAGAGGTTGGAGCTGCCTTCCAGGCCTTGCAGAGCGGACAGAGTATGGGCAAAGTGATTGTGCAGTTTAAGGAATCCTCGCTTGTCACCGTAAGTAAGCCTGTGTTCTTCTCGTTTTCGTCAGAGTCTCACGCACTTCTTCCATTTTTCACCCTTAGGTTATTCCTGCATGCCCAAGAGACGCGCCTTTCCTAGCAACGGACGCTTCGTATATAATTATCGGTGGCACTGGCGGGCTTGGTCGGAGCATCACCACTTGGATGGCGAAACACGGAGCGAAACACATTCTCCTTGTGTCACGAAGTGGGCCTAAGAGCTCGGGTGCCAGCGACTTAATTCAATCCCTAGCAGCTCAAGACGTCACCATCCATGCTTTAGGCTGCGATATCTCGGATCATGCGCAAGTCGAGACGGCCTTAATTCCATATTTGCGGGAATGCCCCCCTGTTCGAGGCGTGATTCACAGCGCCATGGTGTTGAGGGTGAGTTATAAAAGTCCTTATTGCCCATATTCCTATTTTGTTATCTTCTTGCGTCTGCGAATCGTACTGAGCCATCCGGATAGGATGCTGCATTCGAAAACATGACCTGGATGGACTATCAGGCCGTGCTAAAGCCCAAAGTCGCTGGGGTGTATCACCTAAACGACGCGCTCGCACAACTCCATTGCCCTCTCGACTTCTTCGTCGCTCTCTCCTCCGTCGCCGGTATCGTTGGCAACCAAGGCCAGAGTGCCTACGCGGCGGCAAACACCTTTCTCGATGCCTTCTCCCAATATAACCAAGCCCGTGGGGTTCCGTTTACCTCGATTGATCTAGCAGCAATGCGAGATGTAGGATATCTAGCCCATGATGCTCAAAAACGAGACCGAGTGGCAGACCTTCTGGGCCAAGATAACGCGATGGATGAACAGGAACTTCACCGTCTTCTCACGGGCGCGATACATCCCCGATCCAGCATCTCTCGCAACGCCCATATCCTCACCGGTTTGAATGTGATCCCGATTGATTCGTCTCAGCAACAGCCCCCCTTCTGGGCTACCGATGCTCGCTTTGCCTACCTGCTCGACTATTCTTCCAGCCGCGAGTCAACCATATCCGGCCGTAGTGGCAGCGAAACCGACTTTCAAGCGGTGGGAGACAGGCTGAAACGCGTACATAATCTTCCCGACGCGCACGAAATGGTCGTGAACGCGCTCGCGCACAAAATCGCAGCGGTGGTGATTTGCCCCGTGGACCAGATCGATGCGAGCATGTCCCTCTCGAAACTAAACCTAGACTCGTTGTCGGCGATTGAAGTCCGGAAGTGGATTTCGCGTGAACTAGAAGCGTCTCTTCAGCTATTGGAGATCTTGACCAGTCCATCGCTAGCCGAGTTAGCCAGAGCTGTTCTCACCAAGTCCCGGCTTGTGCCTGACAAGCGGAAAACGGAATGGGGGGTTGTATAAGAGATATTGTTTGATTAATGTGATATGTGGTTTGTATAGATAGGAGGGTGGGTAGGTGGTAATTTAGTATGCAAATAATAGTTGGTTTATCTATCTCTTGCTTGTTCTGTGTTGGATGTGAAACCTATGTGCTTCTGTCTTTTTTTTTTTCCTTCTTCTTTTCTATGCAGGAATTGAATGTATGTTCTCATTTAAATATAGATCTTACATAAATATAAGCTTTTCGCAAATATATATCTCGTTTCTTTTACTCTTTTCTGATAGGCACCAAGGTAGCGTAACTTTGAGGCTAGGTATGTATATATATATTTACTCCCGCAATCTTCTGGGTTTCAATACTCACCATGTCTAGACGAGAAATAAACACCTTAGGTCGTCATTTACATAAATGATAATGAAAACATTCATCATAAAACCTAATATAAGCTACGGGCTAGACCTAGGTAGATTCGCCAATACCTCGAAACGATTTGGTTTAATTAACAAGCACAACCCATCACACGAGCACTCGTGCACTTCTTTTCTTTCTTTTCTCTTGTTTAAAGCTAACTAACTAAACGGCTACTCTCCAAACAACGGACCTAACCCAAGAAGGTAGGACTCAAGATAACATACTAAGATCTATTATACAGGTGGTGAATCATGAAAACAATCAAGGTATATCTACAATCACAGTGTTGAAATTAACTACCACGTAGGTGCTTAATTACATTTCAAACTACCTACCTAAGGTACCCTAGAACAAGTCAACCGTGCGTAAAGCAGAGAGAGGACCAGGTCATCAAATCATAGTAGATAGGCAGGGTAAAAAAATCAGCTATCAATGTTTAAGAGACCAAGACCGGACCGTCCATTCTCGATATCAAGCTTATAACATACCTAGGTAGGAATTCCACCCTTGTTTTAGACAGGAAACAGACACGAACAAGTCCTTATCAAGAACAAACATACCTTTTTTAGGATGTTGAGTCCTGTTTGGCCATTTTGATAACATTAATAGAAAATGAATCAATAGTCACTTTTTGTAGGGTTCGACGGTCTCAGTTACTGATCGAGGGAGGAGGATCACGAGCATTTAGGGTTCTCCCTTTTGTTGAAGTGCTTCCCGAGACAATGGATGAGTAACTAGCTAACTAACTAGGGCCTAGATTTTTAATCTTAACTCCTAATTAAAAGACAAAAAAGCTAAATACAATTTACGTTTAGAGTAGTTTCGCTGATCGTGTTTTCTCCCCTCCAAAGCCAGTTTTTGGTTCGTCAAATGATTGTGAGTCACTACAGTACCAAACTCAATCTTATTTAGACTAAGTGTATACAAAGTAAACAACTCTACTCCTCCCTATCTATCTACATAGGTAGACATACTTACTCTTCTTACCGGAAATTCAAGGAATTCCTGTATCACATACACACACACACCTGCTCACTCACTAGTTACTATTTATTCTCACCCTCTTGTCGACGCGTCAATGTCCAGTTGGGTCGAGTCCAGGAATCCGATCGAAGCAAGAAACTAGTAACATGCCAATATGATCTTCTGTAATCTTCTAATATCCTCCTTTATAACGGGGCTCTCTTTTTCCAATGAGAATCCTCACCCGAGAAACAAGAATGTGGTTCATCATGCAAGGCACCAGGCTGAAAGGGATGAATGGAGAAAATAGGGTTGAAGATCATCATTTCGGTAATGTCTCTCTTGCTCGTAGTGTACATACTCATAGGGCTTTTTTCCTGGTATGCAAGGGGGCGCCTTGTCTCTCTCTCTCGCTCGCTCTACTCTCTCTGTGAGTGTCTCTGAGCCTCTTTGTAGAGTCATACATTGAGATCATTGTTTGTTTGTTTGTTTATTTTTTTTTTTGTATGTGTGTGTGTGAGTGTGAGAGTCTCTCTCTCATCTCAATAGAATGTGATGATATACAGTAATTTCATCTGATGCATTTATTGAGTCTTTGACCTCGCCTATCGAAGCCCTTTTTTTTTTTCTTCATCCCATTCTTTCATCCATCCACACTCCTTCAATTATCTTTCTCGCTCTTATATTTATTCATATACATTTTTCTCTGTATCCATATAATATATTCTTTCATTCCCCCCAACATATTATATTATTTTTTTCAAACAAAAACCAAACTCAAAATGAAGTTCTCAATCATCACCGTTCTCTCCCTCTTCGCAGCGGCCACAACCGCCCTCCCCAATGGCCTCGAACACGGCAAGGGCAAGGAGTCCGGTGACATCCGCTGGCCCGTCCCAGATAGCATGACTATCTCCGAGGCATCCGCTAAATGCGGCGACCAGGCGCAGCTGTCTTGCTGTAACAAGGCCAAGTACGTCGGTGACTCGACGGATGTTGCCAGCGGAATCGGTGCTGGTCTGTTGAGCGGTTTGATTGCTCAGGGATCCGGTGCAGAGGGTGTGGGATTGTTTGATCAGTGCTCGAAGTTGCCTGTGCAGAGTACGTTTCCCCCTCCCCCTCCATATCTACCACTCTCTCGTTTCTTCTTCCTCTTTTCGTTGTGAAGGTGAATGCGAGGATGCTAATTATGATACCTTACGTGATAGTCCCTGTGTTGCTCATCCTTGGTGTGAACGATGTCCTCAACCAGAAGTGTAAGCAGAACATTGCCTGCTGTGCTAAGAGCGGAGCTTCTGCGGTGAGTGTTTTATCTTTTCGTTTAGTCTCATCCCATGTATTTCTTGTCTACTTGGTATCAAATACTGATCTCGAGTGATCTAGGACTCCGATCTTATCGGCGCTGGTCTGCCGTGTGTTGCTCTTGGCTCGATTCTTTAAATTTGCATTTCAGTGGTTATTTTGTGCGGTTGGAAGATGAAGAGAAGGGGAAGGAGCAGAAAGGGGGGGGGCGAAAGAAGAAAGCATGAATCCTCAGATTATCATGTTAAATCACCTAATGTATAATTGATATAATCGAGAAAAGAAAGAGAGAGAATAAATACATCCGGTTCTCCGTATGAATGCAAAACAGAAAAGTATAGGGTAGATATTGGATCGTAAAGAAAAGGCATTAAAAAAAAAGGTCATGGTCATCATAATCATCATCAAGTCTTGACTGGTGGTCGAATCATACAATACAACTGCATGATTTTGTTAGCAAGCAAGCCCTAACCCAACCAACTCCCTCCTCCTACATAGGTACTTGGAGAAGGAAAGGGGAAAAAACAAAATACATACCGTCACAATATCCTTCCCATCTACACACTCAATCTCACTCACCGACTCAAAGCCCAGCTTCTCGTAAATGAGTAAATTCGGCATTCCTTTAGAACTCTCCAAATAACAAGACATGCCCTCGGCATCAGCACGCTGCGTGACAATCTCGACCAATCGACGACCAACCCCCTTACCGCGCATCTCGGCGCGCACCGCGATCACATTACAGAAATAGTACCCGCGGGGATCGGTCCAGACCCGGCGGTGCGTCTGCGCCTGCAGTTCCTTCCACTGCCAGTAGCGATGGAGGTGGAGGCCGCCACGACCACCGTAGCGGACGTTGGCGACAAATTGGCGGAGCGAGAGGAGCCAGTCCTGGGTGCGCTCGCTAAGGGAGGTCGGGGCCTCCACGGAGTGCGGTGGATGCCACCAGCAGACGCCGACGACGGTTAATGAGGAGGGGGAGGAGGAATCTGGGTCGTCAAGGGGAGCTTTGGCGACATAGATGGGGGTGTTGCAGGAGAGACCGTGGAGGAGGTGAGCGGAAAGAGAGGCGGCGTTACGGTTGATGTTGTACTATTGGGTGTTAATTGTGTCTTTTATATATGTATCGGGTGTGTATGTGTATGTGTATGTGTACGTACAGTCTCCTGGTTGAACATCCAGCGGAAGTACGGATCATCGGCAAAGACAGTCTGGATACATTCAACGGCCTGCGGAATATCGGACTGCTGGAGTGGAAGGATTTGAATGGAATGTTTCTCCATGATGAGAGACTGAGGTCGATATAGAAGCTAATAATAATGATGATGATGGTGATGATGTTGATATAGGCGGACAATTAAGAATGACTCTCGAAGCCATACAGATAGTTCGGTAGGGTTGGGGAGACAGGAGGGATGATTGATTCGTTAGGGTTATTTGACAGGGGGGGAGGGGAGGGGAGGAGAGGAGAGGAGAGGGGAGGGGGAAAGGCCATGACAGGGCTTATTATAGACCTCATTTTTCAGCTTCATCATCATCGCCGTCGTCTTCTTCGTCCTCCTCCTCCTCCTTTCCCTCTCCCTCCCCCTTCTGACATTTACTAACCCTCTCTTGGCAATTGGAAGCGGACTGAATTGCTTTCTGTACAACATGGAAACGCTCTCGCCTGCAGCGGATGGGGAGGCCCACGTTAGACCATATTGGGCAGGTGGTGCCGGGTTTCTTGTTCCTTCCAGAATAGTACTAGTGCCAGCCCCAGTCAACAAGAATCAGAGCAGGAAGAATATGATAGAGAGGATGAAGAATTACAAGAAGAGTAATAATAATAATTATTGATTATATTCAAACAATCAGAACTACAGCGCATCCGCTTCACGCACCATTAGACGCAGCAGCTGAGTCCCCTCCCCTCCCAACTCCCGGTAATCCATCTCCGCCTCCGCCTGCGTCTCCCATCCCATCTTCCGGTACAGCGGAAATCCAGCTGTCGTCGCCTCCAAGTAGATCCTCCTCTGCAGTTCCCGAGACCGTTCAAGACCCCAGTTGAGTAGCGCTTTTCCGACTCCTTTCCCTTGAGCTGCGGGGAGAGTTGCGAGAAGTTCTAACACTTTTGGATTTCACGACCCCCTCACGGGTCTCCCAATTAGCATCTGCCACAACAATAGTACAATAATTTTGTTTTTTTTTTTTCCTTTTCTTTTTCTTTGGTTTTGCTTTTTGCTTGGGACCTCTTTTTTGGGGGTTACACAAGCGGAGAGAGAGAGAACGGACGAATCATGCATCAACATGGGGAGGGGGGGAAGAAAGAAAAAGCAAAAAAAAAAAAAAAAAATAGGCAAGAAGTTAGGAGCATCTGTTTATACAGTAGAGAGAAATAAAACATATAACATACCAATGTCATCATCCCGCACTACACCCTTCCCTTTCTCTTTCAACACTCGAAAGAAATAATCATATACCTCTTTTCGCGCCTCATCAGGCAATTGCACCCCATCAACCACCTCAGCTGCCGCTTCGTCCGATAACTTCACTTGGGCTCCTGTTGCTGCTGCTGTTACTGTCACTTCCCCCCCTTCTTGGGGAATCATCCAACGCGCATACCCAATCACCTGTCCCGAGGTCTCGTCTACAGCGGCGAGGACATGCGTCTGCGGGTGCTGTAGCTTCTCGTAGCACCGGGCCCGCTTCACTCGGTGGATGGGCTCGTATCCCAATCCGGGGTATGTGTTTTGAAAGAATGCTTGGTCACGGAAACTTTGGATGTTGATGTCGGCTAGGGCCGGAGCGTCGGCTTCGGTGGCGTAGCGAATGATCATTGTTATATTTTATTTACTTATTTATTTATTTATTAAAAGAAAGAATAGGTAGAAGAAGTGTAAGAGAGAAGTAAATAGTGGGGGGACGAGGAAGTGTGCACAATATAGCGACAATCTGGGAAGGATTTGATTCTTTCAAATTCAAGTTCGATCTCTAGGTAGCCTCCCTATCTAATCTACCCAAGTAAACTAACTTCCTCGGTCCAAAAGAAAAACGGAAAGGGAATAACGCATCGAAGTGGATTCATTATTATTAGCAATCAGCAATTAGTTCGGTATAACAAGCGGGGTCGCTTTAACCGAATCAGTCAGGTCCAAGCTCGAGTTGAATTCACCATTGTTCATATAGTTAACTATTACTTGAACTATTTTTATTATTCTTCTTGAATCAAAATAATAATCATAAATAAGCTAATAAAAAGAATAGTAATAATAATAGTACAAATAATCTTAAGGTAAAATACCTAGGTATATAGTGCGTACCCATTTAACCATTAGTTCCCTCTCTTGATAACCCACAACGGCCGTAAGTCATCACGAACCCCAGTCACTCACCAACAGAATTCAATATTAACTATATGACCAATTCGGATCTAGGTTATGGGGTTTCATTAGTTAACTACAAACAAGAAGCTACTAGTTCACTGGAAATTCGACCGCCTCTACACTATCCCTTGCTTGTTGCGGTCTAGACCATTTTTGAGTCTCTAGGAGCGGTGAAGCCAATGACTCACTATCGTTTTGATTATCATGGTGATTATGATGACAATTGCAATCGTGACTATAATGATGATAATAATGGAATTAAAAATGACCGTCCTCAAGAAATTACCCTCCCACCCTCGAAGTGTCACCTTTCGACCACAGACTATCCCACACAAAATCAATCCCTGCTTCCTCACAGTATTTCTCAAGCTGCCCTTTCGAATACCTGCTACAGTAGTTCCAGGCACCCTGCACCCGGATACTGGCCAGCGATGACTCCCCCGGCTCAGTATCACACAGATACTCCCTAAACAACGCGTCCCGCTCAAGATATGCTAATTTCACATCAACGTTCGACTGCTCTAGCAGCCAATCCGTGATGGTCAGATGACGGATATTCCGCGGGAGAATTCCCTTTAGGCCAGGTGGGTAAGTGTTAGGAGGAGGGGAAGAGGAGGAGGACGAGGAGGAGGTAGAGGAAACGTTGGACCACTTGGTGAGCAGGATCCACGGGATGGAAAGCTCTTGTACTTGTTCGAAATCGTAAAGCGATCTAAATGTGCCTTGGATAGGTATGCTAGTAGACCCGTTAAAGAGTGTGATATGCGTCAGACTGTGCTTGAACCGGCTGAGGATGGACGATAGGAGGTCGCAGGAGAGGATGTCTGTGTCGGCCCAGGTTCTTGGTGGCCAAGGCTCGTATTTCAGGCTGTTGAGGTTGGAGATGGGCGAGAGGAGCTTCTCGAGCGCCCACAGATTGAGTCGTTGACAGCGGATGTCGGTAAGCTTGGGTAGAGGAGAATAGGATGGATTGCTCAGGATATATTCATCCGGGATCGTGCCGTCTATCTTTTGGAGCGTCGGATGCTGGAGGAAGTAGCAGAGTGCAGTAGTTTCGCTACCCTGAAATCCCGAGCGATAGATCGAAGAGAAAATCTCGATAGAGGTAAGGTGGTGAAAGAGCAGTGGAGGGGAGATGAGCGCTGGAAGAGGAGCAGGAGGAAGTTCGTCAAGATATCTGGAGAAGGAACCAGAAGCGTCGAGAATGGCGGAGATATACTGAGTGTCTCTGAGATAGGCTTCGTCGAGTGCGATGGCCTGCACATTCGGAAGATGAAGCAGGAGAATTGTCGTCAACGCGGAGAGATCTGCCCTCTTCAGCCCTATCTCCCAGAACGTACCCTGGGGTTCAAACCCGTAGGTGGTCCTCAGGTAAGCCAAAAGAAGCGAGATGTCGGTGATTCCTTCCAGCGTGGAGGGCAAGTGTCTTCTCCGCATGCAAGGAAACCCGATCGGCTCATTGATGCGCATTCTAAGTCGGTGCACATAAGCGCCCAACGTTGGATTCTCGATGACAGCGCGGAAGAAGTAGGGGAACCGGGGACTGGCGTAGTGGATGTGGCTCAAATCGATATCCTTATACAGGCATGGTCGGGTTGAGTGAAGTAGGGTCTTGTTTGTGCGTGCGAGTCTGGCACGATCGGCGAGGGCCATGCAGCCGCAGGACACGATCATATCCAATATCTCCTGGGGAAGAAGCTCGAGAAAACAAGGGTTTGTTGGTGCATGGGCGATGCTGCGAAGAGTGTGCCGTGAGGGTAGAGACTGCCCCCCCGTTCTTGAATTTTGCTGCTGTTCTTCTCTCCATTTTCGGAGTCGCTGAGTGAGGGCTTGGATCTTGGCCCGTAGAGCAGGGTGGGATGAGGGTCTGGTCCCGGAATCCATGTTGTTCTACTTTCTTCAATCAACTTCGGAGGGTGGATGCCTCTGAGACAGAGTCCAGTTCGTGCTGAAGTTCCCCATCCCCCACTAAATAACTGAAGATTCGGGGTTTCTCAAAAAGACCCAACCTACTGACCGGTCTGTGATTACTCTGCTCCCAATAATAAGCTTTCGATGAGGTTGGCCGTTGATGCGCGTCGGACTGAAACTAGTGGTGGGCAATACGAGGTCACACCCTTGCGCTCTTCCAATCTGAGCCTCGTCTTCTGAGACCACGCTGACTTGGAAGCCTGTCAGTCCTCCAGCAAGAAACTTTCCCTCCTAACTATGACTGAAACATGTCCAGCTGTCAAAAGATCTACGGCGCTAAGAAAGCAGAAAAGGTTCAATGTTACTATTTATATGACAAGCTTCCACAAAACCTTACGAGGCACTACAGGCAGCATCATATATTTTTTTTGTTTCATATAATTATAAATAGGTTAGAACAATCTATTATATAAGAATCTATAGTTCATGAAAGATAACTTTGCTCAAGCGGAAGCGAGGAGACGATATGATGGGTGGAGGGTCAAAGTATTTTAATATACACAATGTTCAAAGCGATGAATATTCCAGTATCTTCTTATCATGGAGGATGCATCAGCTTACATATATACAAAATGCCCTCTCTGTAGCTCTGACGCCATTAGCGATAGAATCATAGTAATATGCTTGTTGCTTGCTAACAATCAACGTATCATGGATAGGGAGGTCCAAATCATGCGATCAAATTTCAAAACACCACATTACTCACTTTGATGTGGCATGTACAATTAATACTGCCCATTTTAATAGATTCATACTATCGTAGTCCGGGCCATTTCCTCTGGTTGGGTTTCGCTTCCTATCTTTTGTGTTTGCCAGGCTCAAGGCTCAGCACCAGGAGTCAACAAGCATATGTAGCTCATGCTTTCGGATCTAAGTTTCACGATGACATCGTTCCTATCTCACCAGTCTAGGCAGATCTGCCTATTTCTCTCCCTTCTCTTACCGCGGCTGAGTCAAGTAGTCCGGTAGATTAGAGCCACTCCTCTGGTACTCCCATTACTTATATTCCTTTGACCATATCAATGTCCTTTTACTGCTTTATCCTCTAATAGACCACCCTTTCGTCAATCACCTTAAATTACCTAAAGCCAAAGCTTCGTCACGACTTCGTGGCCGCCGAGTTTTATCCCGTCTTCTTCCAGTAACCCAACACCCTTGCTGTGATCAAATATAGCTCCTGGATTAGGTTATACCATCTACCCTCCCTAAAGTAAAGGGCGGTGCTACTGCCACACTAGCTAGGCTAAGGCTAGACATTTTGTAGATTTTTGCTCATTATTAGTGCCCCAGGCCTTCAAAATCTCGCTAAGTTGGTCATATGAGCCCACAATTACTATCCACAGTTCTAATTATCTCTATTGCGAGCTAAAAAGCCATCACAATAACACACAGCTGCACATCGAGGTCGAGGGGAAGAAGAGAATTAAATAACTTCCATATCAATTCTACCTGCCGATTCTGGCTGTTGATTCTGACTACTATATTTGTTCTTACCATGGATTCGGTTCCACCCAACCCACTGGGGTATCTGTAGAAGCGATACCTTTATCTTTAAATCATCAACTATATCCCCGCAAAAAGATGATCTCTCCCGCAAATATGGCGTGGCATTAGCCTGGCCGGTGGGGCAGAAGCACCTCCCAAAATAAATCCCTTATCTCTTGTTCATTATGGCATCAATATCTTCCCAGTCTGCATTAGTGGTTTTCGGTGGCCGCGTCCACGATGTCGCTCTCGCCACGGACTTCGTCATGATCTCCAAAAGGTTCCACGCCAACAAACTTGACCCTCTATGTCTTTCTAGGACCCATCTTCAATATATCACAAACATGTCCGGCCCTTTTCTGTTTGGAGAAGAGGATCTTGGACAACGTACGCCAATATATGATAGCAACGAGTCTTTGAGTCCCTTCTACCACTTACCCGGGGACGTGGGTCTAAAAACAAACATTATGGATTGGATACGCAATGTGTCGGGAGGCCGATCTGAGACGCACAAACTCTGCTAAATAACAATTTGGCTTGCAATTACCTGGTTTATCAAGAAGAGTTTAACATTGAACTCGTTGAAAGTGAGGTCCTCGGGTTCTTAAATAGATATTATTAGTTATCACAGATCGCTTTATTTCAAATTTTCTTTATCGGTCCTATCCACTCTTTATAGCTCCTATCCAGTCTATTACTCTTATGACCACTAACAAGCCTTGGTTTAGCTTTAGATTACGTAGCTCAACTATTTATCTAAATGGCTTATCCTTCACTATTCCTAAGGTATCCCAAGCATTTAAACACTAAGATACAGGTAATGACGATCGCGCCTTCGGGGAGCAGCAGGGCGGCATCTTTAAATGTGGTGCCTCCTCCAATTCGTCTTCGTCTTGTATCCTTTGTTCGTGGCTACTCAATTCTCTTTTAGACTCCCCATCCTCCTGCTTCTTTCTCTGTTAATAAGGGCAAGACTCCCCCAGGCGAGCGTTGCAAACACGTGGACACTTTCAAAACGCTTGGTACTGTACAAATTGGACCTTTTATGAAGTAATGTTTTCTTTTTAGAATTTAGAATTTAGAATTTAGAATTTAGAAAGATAATTATAGTGAGAATATGTATAGAACCTCTTTTAGATGATATCTTCATGCTTGTTCAATATATTTTTGTCTTTGAGTCTTGGGTCCCAGCATCGGTGAGGTGCTTTCCCCCAATGCAGCACTCACTATACCAGATCCAGTCATTCTCCATCGGGGTAGGGCAATGCTGTGAAAGAGCCATCTGAGAGCCTACCTACCTCTACCTACAGATGCATGTCATCGCCAATGTAGTCTAAAAAGAGGTTTTCTTTGGGAAGGATGTAAGTAGGTACTTAGGTATAAGTAGAGATCGAAATAGATACATTTCACGAGGTAGTTAATTATGCGATCGTTATCGCCGAAGCTCTTGTTACACTAGGTATCTCGATAAAATATATATATATAACTTGGACGAAAATAGGTATGCTTTCTAGACCCTACAGGAGAACATACCTACCATTTAGGAAACGAATTCTATTAAAATAAGGGACAAGAAAAGTAGGAATACACAATAAACTCTTGGAAATTCACTTCAGTCTAATTACATTTAAGATACCTATGTAACAGTAAATAGACTCCCTGTGTCGACGTGTTTCAAAATGGAAATTGGGTGCAACGTTTTAAGTGCACCTAGGTATGCATGTACAGTCCGCTCTTTTCACTGTCGTAAGTAAGACCCTCAGACTTGAAGAGGCAAGCAATTGTCCCACCTCCACGACATTATAGAACTCGTCGGATGTGCAATCGTCAAGTCCATTGTGCGGGCACGCGAGACAATGTCTATGTGATTTTACTTCTTTACGTTTTCCCTTCCGACCGTCTCTCCTTGCTGGAGGTTGGGAGGATGGATCTACCAGAGTATTGGGAGAGTGAGGGGAAAAAAGGGGGGGGATCTCCTCACTACCTAACTCTGTACGACACAAGCAGAACTAGCTAGGCACCCCGTAAGTAGGTAACTAGTCGTTAGTTATTGTCGTCAATGGTAGAGTCTACCTAGAGTCTACCTGGGTTGAATAGAAAATGAATTGAATTCCCCCGCAAATTTCTCCTCCTCTTCCTCCACATGGACGGACGGAGTGGCGATTTTGATGCTTTTGTCCCATTGTTCTGAGTGGATCCGCACTTGGCTAGTTCAACCAGACTCCTAGACAGAGTTACAGTAATGGGGGGAGTCTGGAGTCTGGACGAATAGCCTCTCCAATGAGCCCACTGAAAACCAATGGGAAACAAATTATTATAACTAATACGTACACTGTAACACTGTAACAAGTCGCCCGCACGTTTGGTTGGGGTTTAAACTTTGGACCTTTTTGCGAAGTCTGGTTCAAGTGGTCAATTACACTAACCTTGTTGACAATCCTAATAAGATTAAGTAATAATTGGCGTGGCGCGTGCGGATATCCATTCGGTGAGGATTGGAATCAAGGGGCGAAGAAAGTGTTTGCGGCCAAAAGACCAGCTTTACTTTTCCGTCTTATTTAATTCCTCTTATCAGATGGGTTTTCTCCCCCTTCCTTCGTGTTAAATGAAAAGGGTATGGAATGTGAAACAGAGGCAAATATTTGAGACTTTTATGTGTATTCAACCAATTCCAATGGGAAAAATAAATAAATAAACAAACCAAGACAGCCATGAGAAGGGGGTGGGGTGGAAAGGGAATTGAAAAAAAAAAAAAGAAAGAGAGAGAGACAAAAAGACAAGGGCGAGTGGCTTGACCCCCTACCTTTGTTCTGGTACTCTGGAGGTGTACCCAGTTAACTCAAGTACTAATAATGCTAGACCCACCCTCTTGCCATGGAATGGACACCATACGACTTGCGACTCAACTTTGGTCTGGCCACTACCAGAACTAGTTTACTATTATCCTTCCCCGGCGGAGGACCAGCAGTAGCCGGATTGGGAGCGGCAGAAGTGGATTTTGAATTGCAAGTTTGTAGTTTACTGTCGTGCACGGAGTGTAGTGTACCTTTAGTGCAGTGCAGTGCAGGAAAGTACAGGTACCTAGGTCCAGTACATTGCAGGCAGTTGGATGGTGTTCTGTAGCTTAGGATTACCCTGGAAAAATAGGTAGAGGACGAGACGAATATTATTCTGAATAAAATCTTGGGTAATGGGGGTGAAGGTTTTTCTTTTGCCTTTGTACTCTCTCTGCCTCTTTCATGAATTGGGTTTGGTGATTGAGAGCTTTTACTGACTTGATTGGGTGGCTGTGCGACTCGGCGTTTTTTAGCTTGTTTTAACGAGTGCCCGTTTGGGATTGATGAAGTGGCGGTGGTTGATTGTAAGATTATCATCACTCACTCCAAGAACATTCAGGAACCGGCCTCTCTATCTTGCTTTTTTTACCCTTTGGATTACATTTCATATCCGGATGGAAGTCTAATCTGTGACATTTGTAAAACACCGCTCAGACCTAGGTGTGGTGTATCTCAGATAGATAGGTTGATAAATAGACAGAGAGATATATACATGAGGGTATGACCTGTCATTGAAAGAGGCCCATATTACTGGACTCCTTATTTTCCCACTTTCCTCCCCTCTCCAATGAGAAAACAAGAACCAAAAGTAGATTTGAATTCAGGCACTCTAACTTTAATACTCCCAAGTGAAACTAAAAACCCCTCCATGGCTACCCAGTCGAGACCATACCTGCAGCATTGGTACGTATGTAGCTAGGCACTTGCAGATGCAAGCTAGATACCAAAATAAAATAAAAATAAAATAGAGAGAGAAAGAAAATGGGGAGTAAAACAGAAATTAATAGAATGAAAGAAAGAAAAAATAAAATAAAAAAAATTACCCTCTCTTTTACTTAATTACCAGATTGAGAGGAAATAAATGATTATTGCCCTGTCAACAGGTATGCATGTGGAAACAGGACACACTCTGATGAACGCTTCAGGAAGCAACCGCCGTCTTCAAACAGTCCCCACGAACGAACAACAATAATATCATTCCCCATTTACCTCTATTCAACCTAACCTTAATCCGAATTTTTGCCTATTAGGTTCCCATTTTTAATGTCTTAATTGACACCGCTCTCGTCGTCTCCTTAACTAGTCTATTATTCTGCCCATCACCCAACTAAGGTGATCCCCCCCCCCCTGAGCGAGAGAGAGAAAGAGAGAGAGATCTTCATCACCATTTCTCGACATCTCGACATCTCGACATCATTCAATTAACTCCATCATGCTTCCTTCCATCGGATCCAGTCCTATAGAGCGATCTCAACGGCAAGAGGACGAGATGAAGCTGGTCTCCTCTTTCTCAGATACCGAAATCATACGGAATACTCCGTCTCCTACCTTTCCTCCTACCACCGCTACTACGACACATACACCTCTATTAACCACTATGACAACAGCCACGGCTCCTCCCTCCCCTCTCCCAGAACTGGATTCCACCCTTTGCCCCCGAAATGATGACTATGATCCTACCGTCGGCGCAAAGCCCTACTCCCCTTTCTACCGCCATGCCACACCCTCCGTCAAACTGGAGAGAGTAACCATCCACCCGGAAAAGTCCCATAGCAGCGCGGACAGCTCCCTCGACGACCTTGAGAGCGGTGGCAATGGGGGCTGCAAGACGACTGTCCGGCCAAAGAAGAAGTGGCAGCGCCTCTCGGACGATGACCAGGGAGCCCGTCGGGAGTCCAAATTATGGATGCAGGAGAAACGGGCATGCGATTGCTTGCGAGGACTGACGAGAACGCAACGCATGGTAGTCAAGGCAGCCATTGCGGTCGTCATCCTGGGGAGTATGGTGGCGATTGCGTTAGGCATTACAGCCGCGGTCGGAGGAGGTGTGTGGAAGTCCGATCACCAGCAAGAGACCTTCCCAGGGTGAGAGAGAAGATTTGCATTCTCCCTTCATGATTTTAAACTTGCTTTTCATTTCGTTTCTTTTCTTTTCATTTTTTTTTTCTTGGTGCTGTCAGGGGTGGTTGGTTCCCATCGGTCTTGAGACTTCTTCCATTCAGTAAACTAATGTTTTCGGGGCCAACCTACCGCCACCAAGAAACCACGCGTCCCCCCTTTTTTTTTCTTTTCTTTCTCTTTTTTTTTTTTTTTTTTCTTTACCTGTCAGTGTCTTTATTTTCCTTTCTTTCTTTTTGCTTGCACAGTCGGGGGGACATGGTTGGGTGGAGAGCGTTGGTTGGTCATGTATTTAATATGTGTATTTAATTATCACCGGCCTGTACAGCACTGTTTCCTCGGATATATACCTATCGTTGTGATACAGGGATCCATGCATTTTCTGGCGTTCGTTTAGGGGTTTGAGCTTTTATGAGATTCGATTGGGTTTGAAGTGGGTGCCTGGTCGCCTGAAAAATTAAAAAACGTTGAGAGTTGCCTGAATGTTCATCAATTCGTAGCCTGGATGCCTGAATGACGGAGTAACATCGGCCCGATACACGTGACCCACAAGCGCCTTCAAAAAGCACCGAAATTCTCGCATCCTCCATTTTCCTTTTTTCTTTTTTTCCTCACATCAAAAAGTTAACAGAGCCTGCCACGACCATCGCCCAGTTTGCTTCACGGCGATGTGTTGCCTTCGGTCTTCGGATCGTTCGGCTCTGGAGAAAAAGAAGATATTTTCCTTGATAGGAAGTTTGCCTCTCGTTGGGTCCTCTTCAGTGAGGGCGATGGGAGGGGAATGTCGATGACGGGATACATAACTTGGTTGATCAGAGGAATCTCATTTGCTGCTGGATGGAGACATGAACTCTGTGTGAGACGACTCTCTCCCTCCGGGCGTGATCATTGGCTGGGTGACGTCGGATGTGCAGATTCCATCAAAGTAAATTGTAAAGGCGTAATCATTATTATTTTATTATTGAAGTAACGAGAACTAAAAATACTCTTGCTTGGATAGGAGAAATGATGCCTGAGGGTACGCATATCTTTACTTCACAAAGTCACTTGACGGTGTGAATAATGGCAAGTCAACAACAGTCCACCAGTCGATAGTTAACCTATCATTGTACATCCTGCTACCTTGATTATGGGGGTCTTGCAATAATGCCTCTCTTCATAACAAGACTAGTTTCCACTAGGGAGGGAGGAAAAAGAGACCCTGGAGATCCTAGGGTAGCGCGCGCCCTCCCTGTGCCCAGGTCCACAAGGAAGGAGCCGCAGGAGGAAGTTCGACACAGGACGAATAGGACGAATAACAAAGAGACTAGTCAATAGTGAGGAAATGCTAACAGGGATAAAGTGTGAACTGGGCCCTCTCTCATACCAATCCCTTGGCGCCATAGAATCCAATATAGGCGGTGGAATGTAGAGCATTCATTGTATTGCATTGTCCAGGTCCACGAAAGGGCTTTCCCCCCCCCTCCTTCCTGGGCAGGGTCTGCATCGTCATTCTACGCTTTACACGAGACGCAATGACAAGCTGGTTGTATTCATTCTTGAACTACATTCTCAGAGCCAAAAACACATGCCTGGGCTGTGATTGTTTGGGGGGAGGTTGCCACGGAGTAAACATGCCGTACACAAAGGGGTCTCGAAGAGTTGGTGATAAAAGGTTCAAGAAACCACGGCAAGATCATGTCTTTTTTTTTTTTCGTGCATCGGACAAGCAGTTTCCCAGTCGACAGTTCGGATCTTTCGTTCCTTCCTTCCTTCTTCTTTTTTTAACATATTTTTATTTCTATTTTTATTCTTTTTCGTCGCTCATTGCCCGACCCAGTGGCCACCGTTATTTTTCGCCCGGACGACATTCATTTGAGCAGTGCCAATATTACGATACGAAGTACAACGACCTTGTATTGATTGTATATCAATTACGACGAAAGTAAAGTAAAACCTAATCGAATCCTAACAGCAAATATGAAAGGATTGCAAGGCGGAATCCCAATCGCGGTCTTGGCCGCCGTTGCCAGGGCTCAGGTCATCGGAGGACCTGGTGGAGTCGATATTGGCAACAGCGCTGCTATTCCCTCGACTAATTTTGTCTCCAACTCGGTGCATGACAGCCACAAGGATAGCCATGCTGTCAATGTGAAGCAAAACACCAATATTGCGAGTGGGCCCCCAATGCGCCACGGCCGTCGCCAGCGCCCCGAAGGTGTGCCCACCGTTCACGCCTGGAACAATGCTGCCACCGGCTCCCACGGGGATAGTGTGAAGGTTGACCAGGGCGTCAGCATTGGTGATGAGCACCCCCATCATGGCCATGGTGGTGGACCTGGCGAGGTTGACCCGTCCGGATGGGAAAAGCTGGCAGAAGGGGCGCCGCACTTGCATGCCCGCTACGACGAGGAGGGGGGCCCTGCCACCGTCATCGGTGGACCTGGAGGATTTGACTCCGGCAACTCGGCCGATATTCCCTTCACCAATGTGTTCAGCTCGAACCTGAAGGACTCTTACAAGGACAGCCACGCGGTTGACATCGACCAGGCAACCAAGATCAATGTGGTGGCGCCACCACACCCTGATTTCCATGGACCTGAACGTGAAGGACAGGATGGTCATGGTGAGGGCGAAGGTGCAGGTGCCGAGGAAGATGACTTTGCTGAAGGAACACCTGTTTTGCCCATTGCGAAGCGTGGAGAGACAGAGGACAAGTATCCCGAGGTGCCTGCTCAGCCTACAGTGATCGGTGGCCCCGATGGCATTGACATTGGCAACAGTGTGGTAATTCCCACTGTGAACGCACGTCCGTCTCACGTGGAAGATTCCAAGAAAGATGACCACTCGGTCCATGTGGAGGAGGATGCTAAGATTAGCAAAGGCACTGAGGGGCATGCAAAGCACGGTGCTCGCCGCGTTGCCCGCGGCTTCGGTGGTGGCGGCGTCATTGGCGGCCCTGGAGGCGTGGATATAGGCAACAGCGCCGCCATCCCTACATTCAATGGGTTCTCGTCAACCGTCAATGATAAGGAGACCGATAACCACTCCGTGAACATCAAACACAGCACGACCATCAAGCAAGCAGGACCGGAGCATGGCCATGAGGGGGGCCATGAGGGGAGCCACGAGCCATCACACCACGAGGGACGTGCTCTCCGCCAGGGCGAGCCCACTGTGATCGGTGGATCTAGCGGCACGGATATTGGTAACTCTGCGGCGCTCGGAACAACCAACGTGGACTCGAACAGCGTGGACGACTCGACTGAGGATGACCACTCCGTCTCTGTGACCTCTTCCGAGGAAATCACCACAGGCGAGTCCCCTGAGCATGAAGAAAAGGGCCAGGAGGGCAAGCCCCAAGAGGAGAAGCCTAAGGAACAAAAGGAGGAACCCAAGCCCGAACACTCGACCTGTGTTGACCACACGGTAGTCAAGACCCACATCAAGACTGTTCCTGTCACCCAGACTGTCACAGCTGTCAAGACCAAGGTCGAGGTCAAGACCGAGTACGAGACTGAGGTCAAGACTAAGACCGACACCAAGACTGTCGTGAAGAGCTACCCCGTCACGTACACTCAGACCAAGACCGAACACGACACCAAAACCGAACACGAGACGAAAACCGATTATGAGACTAAAACCGACTATGAGACCAAGACGGATTACGAGATCAAGACCAAGACTGACACCAAGACTGTTGTGAAGAGCTACCCGGTCACCTATACTCAGACCAAGACCGACATTGAGAAGGTGCCCGTGACAAAAACTGAGACCAAGACCGAAACTGTGCCTGTTACCCACGTCAAGACCGTCTCTGTCTTCATCCACACCAAGGAGCCCGAGCATCACTCGGAGCCTACCCCCAGTCCCTCTCACACCGAGATGATCCCCACACCCTCGCACGAGAAGACTGATGCCACTCCCACGCATGACAAGACCGGTGCCAGCCCCTCGCAGCACGAAGAGACCTACCCCTCTCCCTCACACGAGAAGAGCGTGCCTACCCCCTCCGCCGAACCTTCGCACGAGGAAGACGACTCCAAGACTGACAGCAAGGACTCCAAGTCTGATGACACTAAAGAGCAGACCTCTTCTGAGCCCACCGAGGAGGAGCACGAGGAGAGCACCGATCACGCCAAGGACAACAACGGTGACAGCCAGTCGTTTGTCGGATTCTCCAACGGAGCCGACTACAATAAGCCCAACCAGCCTGCCTCCAGTGCTGCGTACCATGCCCCTGCCTCGAGCATGACAGCGGCCTCCACCTACGCCCAGGTTCCGGTGTACGTTCCCGCCGCTAGCAACTCCTATGTTCACGGATCTGCTGTGATGGCCACCTCATCTGCCGTTGCTTCCGCCCGGCCCAGCGGCGCTGACGCCGCTCGTGGCCCCCAGCCTTCTTCCGGCTCGACGGAGAGCGGTACCATGTTCACCGGCGCAGGTTCTCACATCTCACCATCGAGCGTCTTCTCCGCCTTCTGTGGCGTAGTTGCCCTCCTTGCCTTTGTTCTGTAGCATGTCTGGTACCGGTTTGTGACCTTCACGATCGGGTCTCTATGACCTAGTCGTGTGAGTGAGTGTCATGCATGGTTTGTTTTATCTGACACAGTACTCCTTTTTTTTTCTTCTTTTTCTTTTTCTTTCTTTTCGTCTTCCTAATCTTAATTCTGTTTCTTACATCTGTCCGGCGTGCTGTCGGCTTAATTTTTCGACCCTTTGCTTGGGGCTGATAATTAATGATATTTATGAAAATTGACTTTTTATTACTATTCATACCTTGCAAGTTATTAATCTTTAGACTTGTATTCTATCGCGTATGCTTATTTCACTTTTATTTTAATTATTCACGACATGCCCGTCTCGGAAGACACATAAGAACAACCATCATTAACCAACACCAAGGACGCAAGAGGAAAAAAAGGAAAGGGAAAAAAACATATTACACCTCCATTTCATTCCTGCGCCTCGACTCTTCCTCCCTTCTCCTCCCCTTCTCCGACCAAGGAAAATGCACTACGGGCGGCACAAAGAAGGTATTACTATGATCTGCCACACCCGCAAAGGCATTATACCAGGCCAAGAATGAGCCCAGGAGCACAAAGAAGCCACCGGACTTGATGAGGGGCCGCGTGGGGTTATCGTTTTCATCGCGGATGAGGTATCCCAGGGAGAGAAGGAGGATGGCCAGGTCGACGACGAAGAAGAGGGAGAAGAAGGCAACGGTGGATTTTAACGTGCACAGCAGCATTAGGAAGGTGAATATGAACCAGGCCTGTATCGTTTATTTTCCGATCCCATCCATTCCTTGTGGTTAGTCCTGTGTATACATTTCGGAAGTGGGATTGGGGATGGATGGGATGTAAGAGAGAGAGAGAAAAGAAATACCATCAACATTAACCCAAACGAATCGTAGAACATTCGATTCGTTCCCCCGCTTGCTTCCTTGAGGGTTTCGACAACGTTAAATCCACCGGGGGTATAGATGATACCGATAGAAATCCAGAATCCGCCGTAAGAGGATAAAACTGTTGCGCCGAAGGAGTTGCCCACGGCCATTTCCCTGGGTAGAGCTTGTTATTATTATTATTTTTTTTTTTTTTTTTAAAAAAACAAAGGGAGGAATGCCGCTGTTTCTTAAGACTGAATAAAGAAAGAAAGAAAGAAAGGAGAGAAACATACCACATGCCAGCGAGCAATTGAACCAATCCACCATAAGCAAAGGCAATACCGATGAGGATATGAGGTGCGGTGATATCCCGGACGCCCATCTCAATGCAGCCCAGAACAAAAGTGGACAGAGCAAAGGCTGACAGGCCCAGCGGTGCTGGATTGGCGACTTTCTTCTGGGGACGATAGAGCCCGGGCTGGAATTCCCCCCCAAACGCGGGGAGTCGACTTTCCATGGTGAAGGTGTGGGCGAGAGGCGGCGGGGGGTTCGCGTAATCGATATGCTGGGATTGGATTCCTGGACTTGGACCACCACCACCACCACCACCGGCAGCAGCAGTCTGTTGTTGGGTGATGGTGTTTTTCAGGTCATAGGTCTCGTAGGACTCGGTGGATGAAGACATGTTGGATAGGATGTGGAGAGACTATCTAGTGGTGGGATGGAGAATAATTGGGGGGGGGGGGGTTCTTTTTTGGGGGAGAAAGAATTAGAACTAGAGTAATGATATTTTGGGCCTGTTTATAGTAGTTTCTTGTCGATAGCTGTGCGCTCTCTTCATTGTTGCTCTATTTATTTATCCTATTCCAACCAACTTGATCCAATTTCCCTCTGGGCTGGGCAAAACGTCACCAAGCCCTCTACGGCAGTCAATTCGGGAAGTATAAATAAGACCTCCCACCCCTGAAAGCTTGGACTTGCAGACTTTTAATCCCAATAACCATGCGCCTAGCTTGGAGCTATGGGTCTTCAAGGACGAACGTGCCCACAAAAAAAAAGGACAAGGGCCCCATGAAAACCAGGTCCCCCTTCTTCCAGGGCCCTTCCAAGACCCTTCCAAGAACGAACTAGCAACTCCAAATCCAGCCATGGTTAGAAGGGGCTGATATGCCCGGGGTACGGGGTTAATCTGCCTGGTCTGAACGCTGGGATTGGATGGAATGATTTGGAACGATCCAGTTTCGGAGATGATTGCCCACAACTCTAATCCTGGCGATGACCTCAGCGTCTCCCCAGACCGGCGCCATGTGTCGGCAGTTGCTGCTTGATCGCGGGGGACCTGATCTGCAGTGGTTGATACCTACCGAGACGCTATCCGAGCGAGTTCTATCTTCATCTCCTGTTTACAATTGTACTGGGTAGGTATATATCTCCATCTCTCTCCGGGGTTATCTGCAGTGAATATTCTTCTTAGCTGCTATCTTGAGGGGAGGCGATGGAGAGAGAAAAATTCAATGACGCCCTCCGGAAAGCTTAGCTCTACAAAGTTTTTGATTCTATCAAGTTTATTTATTTTTTTTTTTCTTTCTTTCTTTCTTTCCTTTGGTTGATATGGTGTAGGTTTTCTTTGAAGAATAATATAATAATAATAATGTGTTGCATTCATTCGGTGGTTTTGACCCCGCGTAGTCCGCTCCACTCCCCACTATCCCGACACAGTTATGGGTCGGTCGAGCGGCTGGGAGTGATGATTGATTGAATTGATGTTGTCTTCTGGCGTATGGAGAAAAAGAAAGGGGAATTCTCGTACTGTCACCTACCCTAGATATAGATAGATATTATCCATGATGTTCAACGCCGACGACGCACCGCCGCGAGATTAATACGAAGAAACCCACCGTCACAAAGTCTATTTTCGATTTGTCAAACGAGAGGAAGGCAGCAGTATGATAGATGGTGCAGCTAAGCTAAGTTAGTGAGGAGTAGTTCTTTGTGGCGCGACTCGCTAATTGTACTTTCCTTCCTTCCATGATTCAAAAACGATAGATGGACAATCTACCTCGAAGATAATAATTAATGATGAGAATAGTAATATCCAGCCGGGGACAGGCCGCCGGTGGATCCCGCTAAGAAAATCTGATCTCAATCCATAATAATTACTTTTAACTTCTTGTTCTAGTTCTTCTGTTGGCTGCTGACAAGACGCTGACATTGTCTTGGAGTCTCGCCCGAAGGAATCGACTTTTGCCTCTTTGGGGACTTTTCTCTCTGTGGCTTCCAGTCTCCCTTCCGGCCGTTTCTCGTTTGGGGCCCAAAGACACATTCGATTTTAATTACTATTCCTGTTCTCATTAGGTACGCTTTGCATCGGATGGGGTCCAAATGGTATCGTGATAACGGAATATCGCCATCGCGTTGATCACTATGTTGTGTGATTGGCTCTCTTTTGTCTGAAGAGGCTCGGACGGCCTGGAACAGAATTTCCACATGTCATCTGGATTGAGTAGGATGAAGGAATGGAATTAAATTTTTTTTTTCCCCCTCAAAGAATGGAAAGAAAGAAAGAAAGAAAAACTAACGGACTTTGAAGCCGAAAACTCACGGTGTAGGATTTCGATTTCCCTATAAGAAGAGCTCTTTGAGCCCTAACCCTCTCCCTGTCTCACTTTTTCTCTTCTTTCAAGTCAAGAAAAAAGAGATTTTAAAATAAAAAAAAAACTCAAAATGGATCATCTCCCATACTCCCTCATCGACGTCTTCTCGACCACCCCTTACCAAGGCAGTCCTCTCGCCGTCGTCTGCAACACGACGGACAGCCTCAACACCCGCCAAATGCAGCTCATCGCCCGACAATTCAACCTCGCAGAAACCACCTTCATCTGCCCCCCGACCTCTGCCCGTGCCACCTATCGACTGCGATCTTTCCTCTCCACCGGTGACGAGGTCACCGTAGCCGGCCATAACTCCCTCGGTGCGTGGTGGCAGATTGTTGACTCGGGCCTGGTCAACCACACCCAGACTCAGCGATACCATCAAGAACTCGGCCATCATGTCCTCCCCGTGACGGTCGGGCCTCCCACGGCCGGAGAAAGAATCACCATCACTATCAAGATCAACAACGGGCGACTTTCCTCCCCCGAATTCCGGGATCTCCACTCATCCGATGCCGTTCTGGCCTCTCTTGCGGCCGTGTTGGGTCTAGACCCGTCCTTTTATTCGAGTCGGCATGAGAACGGCAATGGATATGTAGGACATCGCCTTTCGAGCTCAATTCCTCCTATGGTGGTCACATCCTCCTCCTCCTCTTCCTCCTCTGCCCCTTCAATGCGCTATCTCTTCTTCCCAATTCGGGACGAAACGACCCTGTCCCGAATCGAGTTTTCGTCATACGCTGATTCACTACGACGGGAGTTGGCGGGGACGGATATCGGGGGGGTCTATGGATTTACACTGACTGGGTCTTCTTCTCCGCGAACAAGATGTCTCCGTTTAGAGGGGTGTTCCTTTAGACCCGACCTGGAGATGGGGGATCCATTGGCGACGGGGTCGGTGGCTGGGACCTTAGCGGCCGTTCTTTGGACGAGAGGGGTCGTCGGGGTCCAGGAGGAGATGGATATCTTACAGGGCTTACAACAGGGACGGATAGGCCGCATGCGATGGTCCAGAGAAGAAGGACAAGAAGAAGGACAAGAAGGAGGAGGAGGAATGTCGCTTTCGGGATCGGCGGTGTTGGTGGCCGAGGGAAACATCACCATTCCGGGGGTTGTATCGCCATGATTAATTACCTAATTTTCGATAACTAATCATCCTATATAGATAGATCGATAGAATACACCAACATAGACTAATCGAATAGACTCATCAGCATAATAATTCGTGGCTATTCCGGTCTCCCTAGGCACACGGTTGTATGACGGGCTCTTCCTGACGCCAAATAGGCGATTCATGCGGGGAATTCGGTGCACTAAGGATGAACTAGTGCTGTGCATATTCGAATAGTAAGAAACATTAATTAATCCAATCGAAGAGAGGCAAAGAGTCGGACCTCGGCTGAATCCCCTCATCAGGCCCAGAAAAAGAAAGGACACTTTTTTATAAAAGAGTCAACATCTCCTCACAGTAGATAAATAAACCGTCTTGCTCCGTTTCCCGCAATCCAGTCGAGGTAGAACAAAAACAATTGAACCTGTAATACTTACTATATACACAACATACCCATCATGTCTTCTTCCAACGTCTACGTCCTCGGAGTGGGCATGACCCAGTTCCTCAAGCCCCGTCGCACAAGAGAATACCCTGAGCTCGGATATGAAGCCGGTGCCAAAGCGATGCTGGACGCCCAGATCGACTACGATCACGTCGACGCCGGCATTGCCTGCTACTGCTACGGCGACTCGACCTCGGGCCAGCGCATCTTCTACCAGTTCGGCCAGACCTCCATCCCCATCTACAACACCAACAACGCCTGCGCCACCGGCTCCACCGGTCTCTTCCTCGCCCGCACCATGATCAAGGGCGGCAGCGCCGACTGCGTGCTCGTCATCGGCTTCGAGCAGATGCGACCGGGCGCCATCAAGAGCGTCTGGGACGACCGACCGAGCTCCCTGGGCCCCTCAACCGCCCTCATGGAGAAGACCCAAGGGAAGCATCCCAGCCCCCGCAACGCCCAGTTCTTCGCCAACGCCGGCGTCGAATACATGAAGAAGCACGGCGCCGAAGCCGACGACTTCGCCGAGATCGCCCGCGTCTCTCACGAACACTCCCAGCGCAACCCTTACTCCCAGTTCCGCACCGCGTACTCCCTCCAGGAAGTCCGCGACTCCACCATGATTCACTTCCCCCTCACCAAGCTCCAGTGCAGTCCCACCAGCGACGGCGCCGCCGCCGCCGTCATCGTCTCCCAACGCTTCCTCGACCAACGACCCCATCTCAAGTCCCAGGCCATCCTCATCGCCGGCCAGACCCTCCGCACCGACGACCCCTCCGTCTACTCCGGGAGTGCCATCGACCTCATCGGCTGGGGCATGGCCCAGCGCGCCGCCCGCGAAGCCATGGCCGAAGCCGGCGTCACCCCCAAGGACATCTCCGTCTGCGAGCTCCACGACTGCTTCTCCGCCAACGAACTCATCCTCCTCGACTGCCTTGGCTTCTCCGAGCCCGGCAAAGCCCACGAGATGGTCCGACGCGGTGACATCACGTACGGAGGCAACGGCGTTGTCATCAACCCCTCCGGTGGACTCATCTCCAAGGGTCACCCGCTCGGCGCGACCGGTCTGGCCCAATGCGCCGAGTTGACTTGGCAGTTGCGTGGCTGGGCCAACAACCGTCTCGTCGAGAATACCTCCGTCGCCTTGCAGCACAACCTGGGTCTGGGTGGTGCCGTCGTCGTCACCGTTTACAAGCGGGCTGATGGCGCTACGAATGCGAAGTTGTCGGACGAGGAGGTCGCTCGTGCGTCTCACGTCGGATATAACCCTGCCGTTGAGGCTCGCATTATCAAACCGACCGATGCGGCCCGAGTGCATAGCAAGACTCGTTCGGATTATCCTTTGGAGGACACGAGGAAAAAGCTTACGGCGCGTTTTTAAGAGGAGCGAGGGGGGGTGTATGTATGTATGGGTGCCTAGTAAAATAACTCAACTGGGTAATTAGTCGATTTCTTTTTTGGTCATGGCAGTTATAATGGGATTAGATAGTACCGTACCTGTACTCTTTTGTTAAAACAAAAAACAAAAAAAAATGAATAAAATGAAATAAACTACTACTTACTTTTATGGTTTCGTTTTGGTAGAGTATACTGAGTATATCGGACTCTCGGTTATTATTATTACCTCAGGGATGCAGACGCAGCCCTAACTCGGATAGTATCTGACGGGCATTATTCCGATTCCTCTAATTTACCTTATATCTAGACCTTGTGTTTGGACAGATTGTGGCTTTGTTTCCCTTTACTTAATCTAAACATCCTCGGACGGCACTCACACACGTCTGTCTACGACGACACTTAATGAGTCTCCTTTTACAGTGCTGGAGATTGTGCTCGGAACTCAGTGGTCGGTGCTATGGAGTGGGTGGGTCGTAACAAGATTTTCCACATGTTATGTTCCCTGTTGGTTTTCTTGTTGGTACTCTATTGTGTCTAGCAAATGCAACAAGAAACAAAAAACTCCCATTTGTCTTTCTGAGGGCCGGCGTGCTTTGGAGCTAAATTAGTGTGCCCCAAGGTGTCTTCCCCCCTACACTGGAAATGGCAAAGCAGAGTGCATGAACTGGTCTTGCCCGGGGGGGGAGCGCTCCTATGATCGACAAAAAATCCTTTCACGTAATGGGTTGGAACCCTTTATTATTTACAAATTAGTTTAAGACTCTGTCGGTGGCACAGCCTCGTGCATATCCTCCTAGTCTTATATCCTGGCGGTGTGGTGTTACAGCCAGCGCTTAAACAACACCATATCCCCTAATTCGACGGTTAGCCCAACGCCAAGCTGTTGGCATGCGATGGGGCTTTTTGATTGATCAACGAGATCTTATCTTCTATGGGAGTAGGCATTTGTTGCCTAAGAAGACCGGGCCCGACTTTCAGACCCCCCCCCCCCCCCCTGCTGTGGAATATTTTTGGTGGATGTTTCCAACGGAATTCCCCAACTGAGACAATGTAAATGGCTAGTCAGGGCTTTTCACAATTACGTGGACCTGTTGAAGTTGAAGTGATCTGCAACCGCCCCTACAAGCTACCCTCTTGTCCCGTCTTCTAGTAAGCCTAGGCAGAAGCACGAGCATAGCCACCCCCCCAAGCCTGAGCCTGAGTCTGAGTCTGAGCAGATGCATGGCCAGAAGCATAAGCATAAGCATAAGCAGAAGCCTAAGCGTGCCCCGCACTCCCTATCCTTAAGGGCACAATGGCACATATCTAGCCTGATCTTCACGGACATGCACCATAGCGGGTTAACCTCATAAGCAGGCGGGTATAATAATAATCACGGCACATGAAAAAAGGATGCCTAGTTCTCGAGCCTAAAAGTGCGTACATCGAGGAAAGATTAAATCCTCCCCCCCCCCTTTCGATTCTTCCTCACTGATTCTTGGTTTCATTACGGATTTCTCTCTATCTGTGTATTAAATTGAGAGAGAGAGAGAGAGAGAGAGAGTCATTGAGAAAATGATCCACCTCCCCGCCGCGATTAATCGCGCTCTCCTCCTTATCTTGTGCTTGATCGGATTTTCGAAATCCGCAAGCGCCTCCATACAGCCTATCTACGCCATCGCCCACCGCGTCCTCCTCCCTGAATCCGTCACAGCGGCTCTCTCCCACGGTGCCAACGCCCTAGAAGTCGACCTAGTAGCTCATGAAACCGGGTGGTGGGTAGAGCACCCAGGGGAGCCAAAGACCATGACGGCCCGGGATCTCTTCATGTTCATCGCCGACGAGCGCCGACGCGGGCAGAACATCATCTTCGTGTGGCTCGATATCAAGAACCCAGATGAATGCCACTACTCCGGGGAAGTGTGTTCTGTGGCGTCCTTGCGGGACTTGGTGCGCGAGACACTGGAGCCGGCGGGCGTGAAGGCGCTGTACGGCTTCTACCAGACTGGCGATAGCTACTGGTTTACGGTTATGAGTGAAACGATTAACGCGAATGAGGCAACCTGCCTCAGTGGGACGGCAAGCGACATTGTTGGAGCGTATGCGTACACGGATATTCCGGTGTCGCAGAGGATCATGGACTATGGACAGCCGCACCTGGACCAGGGGTGGGGGAACTGCCACGAGGTCATTGGGCGGGGTTATACGTGTGCTAACCTGCGGGATGCGGGTTACGGGCGCGATAAGGGGCTGCTGGGGAAGGTGATGGCGTGGACGAGCACTCAGGGTGATATGGAGCGGGTGGAGATGCTTTTCATGTCGGCGCGGGTGGATGGTATCATCTATGGCTTTCAGGATAAGATTTATGAAGATGACCCGGTTACGAGGGAGGCGTTTCAGGATATTAAATCCCACGTGGACAGGTATCCGGATACTCTTCGGATGGCTACCCTCGATGATGCGCCTTGGTAGGGGTTATTTGGTGGTTAGAAGAAGCAAGCTGGCCGGCTCGGCTCGGTTCGTTGGTTATGGTTATGTTTATATTTGCATTTACCATGTATTGGGTACTCTGGCTGAAGGGGCATAAACCGGTTTACCATCAAGTTTGGGTATAAGCCCTCAGCTCCGCAGCCACATCCATATGAAGCGCTGTGGGAATACATCTCTCGGTAATACATAGGTATCAGCTGAGACTATAAATGTAGATGGAACCGGAGTGGGAAATCCGACATAGGAACTGAGCGAAGAAGCAATGTCCTTAGTCATCAAGGGGGGAAGGCTGCTGGGTCATTTTTGCAGCGCATGATCAGATATGAATTCCTGATTTCTATCGCTGTGGCTGGTCCTCTTGGCTCGGTTGGGAACACGCGCTCTTCTACCCTATTATATTACTATCTGTCGATCTGTTAGCCCACCTGTTGCCGGTTCTGGACAGGTTGGCCGGTTGTTGTAAGCACATTGAACACATTCTTGTTGATGAAGGGGTCATCTTATGACTGTCTCCGTTGCGGACCGAGCCGTCCTTCGCAATATCGCGCGCCTCCAGATGTCTCGACGCGATTTGTGTAGGGAGGCTCTCCTAGTCTACCGTTAGTATCTTCGTCGTACCGGAATAGGACAATTTAACGGTTCTCCAATGACTCGCGGGCTTTTAGTGGGGATCTGTGAATCCGTCACGCGCGAATACCAGGTATCCGAGTTTCTATCTGGTCATTATTACCCCCTTTCTTTGAGATACAGGAGGAGACACAGAACCCTCCTTGTTAGGGGTTTTGCGCTGTTTTGCGTCCCTTTTCCGGGGGCGTCAATTGATCACCCGCCTGAAAAGGGCTCTCTTTGCCACGGCCAGTCCTCTTCGGTGAAGTGATAGACTGTCAGGGCCAGCAGGACGTGTTCCAACCGCCAGAGATCGCGCGGGGAGATCAGCGCAAAGAAGTAAAGAAACACGCCGGCCAGGTAGAATCTCCCGTCGAGGGCCAGCGGCATCGCCCGGTAGGAGAAGTAGTAGGCGATTGTCTCCGGCCACCAGGGCACCGTGAACTGTCGCCAGCCTGGCAAGCTTGGGAGCTCTCGTCGTGCTCGTCGCTGGCGACAGGCACCGGCGATCCCGCGCCATGGCTACAGGATTGCTCCTCTGCGTTCACGGTCTGGTTTCGAGACTCCGGAGCAACGATCGCATGTTCATGTCACTCGCCTCTTCCAGGAACTTGCCGCAGGTGAAATCCCGGGGCCTCACTCGGGAAGACGGCGATGTCCGCTTATATTTTCCGTCTGTCTGTATACGTTTCTCAACACAGGCGGTTTATTGCTGTCATCCACCCACGGCAACGGCGGAAAAAATCACGATGAGCTGGGCTAGCTAGTGCTACAGTACCAATGAGATCCGAGAACAGCTTTATGCGGAAAAGCAGCAGAACATACATTTCTTCGTGAACAGTACCCGTAGGTAGTAGTCCTTCCTGAATACTATATTCAATGGCCGCCAATACTCATGCTGACGAATAGTGACATAAACAGGATGCAAACATGTGAGAGGCACCTCATCCAATCATCCTCCGCTTTGGACGTTGCTCAATCCTCCAAGCGATATGCACCTTGAAAAATCCTACCCAAATAGGTTAGTTTCCAGCGGGCTAGAATCACCCAATCATCTCTATATCTCAGAGCGCTCCGGTATATAAAACCCTTGAACTTCCTTGCCTCATTGCATTATCATCAAACTTGTCTCTGAACTCTACTTAAAGAACCGAATTGATTTATCGACAAAATAATCATGTCTCTTGCTGGAAAAATCGCCATCGTGACCGGTGGGGCCCGGGGTATCGGAGCCAGTATTGCCCTGAGGCTCGCTGAGGACGGAGCAAAGGTGAGTTAGCCCTCTCTGACGGCCATAGCAACCATATAACAAGCATCGGTAACCGGGCGTTTTTCTTCCCAGGTAGCAATCACCTACGCTACATCCGCTTCCACTCCCAAAGCCGCAGCTATAGTATCCGAAGTATCCAAACTTGGCAGCGTCGCAGTCGCCATCCAAGCCGACTTTGCGGACGAGAAAGCCCCAACGAAAATAGTCTCCCAGACATTGTCTCACTTTGGTGTTGACCACATCGACATCCTTATCAACAATGCCGGCGTTGGCGATGTCCACCCTGTCGAAGACGTTACTCACGAGATATACGACGGCATCTTCAATATCAACACGCGCGCCGTGTTCTTCATGACGCAGGCTGTTCTCCCTTACATCCGCAAGGGAGGTCGGATCGTCCATGTGTCGTCGACGAATGCTAGGGCGGGTATGCCGGGGACAGCGGTGTACGCCGCAAGCAAGGTCGCCCTTGAAGCGTTCACGCGCGTGATGGCTGCCGAATTGGGGCCGAAGTATGGCATCACGGTTACGGCTGTGAATCCGGGGCCTGTCGTTACGGATATGTATCTGGCGGCGCCGGATGAGTTTCGCAATGTCATGCATGAAGTCGTCAAGAACGTGCCAGCGGGAGGACGTATGGGGAAACCGGAGGACGTTGCGGATATTGTGGGGTTTTTGGCGAGTGAAAGGGCGAGGTGGGTTAGTGGGAATGTGGTTACGGCGAATGGGGGATTGGTTTTGATGTAGGCACCTACCAGGTACTACATTTATTTGTATGGAGAGGCTGCACTCTATACCTAAGTACTTAGTCTTTTCATGCTGTTACCAAAGCCCGAAAACCTCCAATTGGTCCACAGCCGTTCCGGCAGAAAGCCTTCCGACAATTGCCTCTGCCAAGGGGACTCCAAATTGTCCAAGGCTTTTGAGAGCACAGTAAATAATTCCCACGGGCGCCAGCGCAATGAAGTGCATTAAGTCGGTTGATTTCAATTCCGCTGCGATGTATGTGCTCTGTTGAACAGCCTCCAGAGCAGGTTGAATTGAGAATCGCACCTCATGCGGTAAAAGGAGGGGCGAAGAACGTTCCTTCTCAAGGAACTGATTATTGATATAGTGCATGTCTTCTGGCATGAGAGGGGGATACAGGAAGCCTTGCTCGTAACCTAGCAGCTCTTGGATTCGGGATAGGTATACAAGGGCAGCATTGTAGCCCAGAATTTCCAGGGCTAGGTCGAGGTTTTGGAACCGGATTTCTCGCCGCAGAACGGTCTGGGCAAGTGTAGATCCAGGCGAGTATGAAGTACTCATCGCCAAAGGCCTACCTGTAGTGAGAAGCTGAGCTGCTCTAGGGTTCATTTGCTCCCATTCGCATCTCCACCTTCGAAGCGCCTCGCGCAGAAAGCTGGCTCTGGTAGTGAGTTCGAGCACGCTCGCCGGATGGCCAGTTTCCTTCGCTTTGAATAAGTTCTCTGCCAATCCCGGGAGACCCGCAACGATATCTAATAATTTATCCATAGAAGTTTTTTGGGCGTTGAGAAAGGGCACTGTCTTCCACTCGGGATCGTCTAGAAAAGTTGCTTGTCGGTTTGCCAGGGCGGTACATATCTCAGCCAACTGTGTCAGTCTTTATTTGCACGAAATTCGGAGCACGCTTGGCGCTTGCCTAGGTAATAACTCACAAGCATCGCGCGGCAAGATCTAAAAGCGTCCACGGTGTTCCCGTTTTGGTTCAATCTTGGACCGCAGGACCTGATAACCATTTCTAACCCATTGTTATGCTCTAAATCTCCCGAATTCTCTATGGCATACTATAAAAACCACATATTAGCAAAAGGGTTGTGCTGTACCAGCAGCCATCGATGCCATCAACTCACCGGATACATCCCCAAAATCATTACCGGCAGTACCAAATCAGCAAAGGGCATGTTCACTCGCGCGTCCAGTCCCTGCGAAACAAGCCGCATACTCCCACCATATAATTTCATGCTCCGAATCCGCAACGCGGGGCTAGCATGCCCGCTGCCAAAATACCCCATTAGGAGGGATTGGCAAGCCATATAGCTGGCGGATGTGGGGGGCTGCCGAAGGCCGTCGATCACAAGGGTTTTCCACCAATGCGCCCATGTGTAGTTCGAAAGAAAGTACTCTAGCGATATGGGATCTTTGAATGCTACCAGACTGAGCTGGGGTGGTGGATTAAGGGTAGGCGTTCTGTGAGTGTGGGGCATCTCGCATTCATTGTGATTTCCTGGCTGATTAGGTGCGATTGGCGAAGCGGTTGGAGCGAGTCCAATGTTTATAATACGTAAGGGCATCTCGTAGCCCTGACAGATATGTCCCGAGCGGAGACATCTTGTGCAAGAAGGAAGCCCGCGGTCTGGGAGATACCCAAGAAGATGCATGTTAGCTACATGGCGGTCATTAATAAGTGCAGCTGTGACTACATACCACATTTCACGCGCCTTCTTCGGCATGTATGACAATAGCCGCTTGTTGGTGCGCGGCCCATAGCAAAAGGTGCGGCAGACGGCCCTGATGAGTACCTATAGATACTTCTATTGCATTCGAGATTTTTCGTCAAACTCAGCGGTTGGATGCGCCCACGGAAGCATCTTTCAGACACAACAACTTTTGCAAGGTATTTCTATGTGCGGAAGGAGGGGTAGTTAATAACTGGTCATAGTCCCATTAACTAACTACCTACTGTGTAGGTAGGCATTAACTTAGTTATTAGTTGGTAAGCTTACAACCAGGTGACTAAGCAAGCCACAAACCAAAACCACTTTACATTTCAAACTGCTATACGGCCAAGGCGAGATTATCATATGTGAGGCCGACATATAACATCAGCAGGACCCACCAGTGGAAAAGGTCTCTCTCTTGTGCCGCTAATTCTCTTTAACGTGCCAAGTCTGGCTTTCCCTGCACCCAAATAAGGGGGACAACACAAAAAAAAAAAAAAGCCAATCAAGATTCATATTATAAAGCGCCCCTAAATGCAAGCAATCGGATATGCAAGTTTTACAAATAATAGTACAAAAAAAGAAGGCGAAAGGGGGGGAAAAAAAAAAAAGGGGACGAATCTTGCAACTCTCCTAGCACAAGCTTGTAATCCTGGTGGCCATCCGTAGCTTATCTATAGATCACAATCTCCACTAGTTATTTTGGCTCCGGCGTACGTCGAGCAGATGCAGAGGATGAGACTACCCTCTTGCCAGTAGGGCCGGCCATGCTTGCCCTTTTGTCAGCAGATCCAGTTGTGTTAGTCCTCTTGTCAGCAGAGCTGGCCTTGTTGACCCTCTCGTGAGTAGAGCCGGCTGCGCTGGACACGCTTGGACCTGGGCCCTGTCCCTTGGGTGTCTCCTTTCTTTGAGATACAGGAGGAGGAGACACAGAACCCTCCTTGTTAGGAGTTTTGCGTGGTTTTGCGGCCCCTTTCCGGGGTGTGACTTGATGACCCGCCTGGAAGGGCTCTCTTGGCCACGGCCAGTCCTGTTTGGTGAAGTGATAGGCCGTCAAGGCCAGCAGGACATGTTCCAACCGCCAGAGATCGCGCGGGGAGATCAGCGCAAAGAAGTACAGGAACACGCCGGCCAGGTAGAATCTCCCGTCGAGGGCCAGCGGCATCACCCGGTAGGAGAAGTAATAGGCGATTATCTCCGGCCACCAGGGCTCCGTGAACTGTCGCCAGCCGGCGCGCATGCACGCCTGGCAGGCTGGGGATTTCTCGTCGGGCAGGGCGCACTCGGCCTTACCGCAGTTGTAATAGTAGGGGATGTCGGACATAAAGGTCTCCAGGCGAACGGCCCAGAAGTTCTCAAGCTTGCCATTCGCGTCGTACGGGGAGTGGCGCAAGAGCCATTCGCCCCAGGACTTGATGACTGCATGGCCAATCTCCTGCTTCCCTGAGAAGAACTCTTTGTGGGAGGTAGTCGTGCACTTGTCGTTGTTGCATTTGAAGGGGTACTGGAGGTTGTCGAGCTCAGCGTGGGCTAACTTCTCCAGCCTCTCTGGTTCGGGAATCGGCATGGGTGGCTCAAGCAGCATCTTCCAGTTGGTAAAGCCGAGCTTGCGGCGGAGATCTGCCAGGCGCGTCGTTCCGTCGTTGGACTTGCCGATCTTGAAGAAGTTGTTGTTGTTGTTGTTGTTGTTGTCGGATGGGTCGAAGAAGGTATAGGCCTGTCCGCTGGTGGCTTCGTACGATGCGCGGATGACCCTGCAGATCTGCTGGTTTAGCGTCTTGATGTCATTGTTTTTGGCCTGGAATGATTGGGATTTTGGAGAGGCTTCCGGAGAGGGTTCTGATTTGGAGCTTGTTTCGCTGGCCGCTTCGTCGGTCGCAGACTCGGAAGTCTTGGGATGATCCGTTCTGTCCTCTGTCGCATTGTTAGGGGTCGTCGAGGACTCCTCTACTGCTTCTTGGGCGTGCTCGTCGCTAGCGACAGGCACCGGCGATCCCGCGTCATGGCTACGGGACTGCTCCTCTGCGTCCACGGCCGGGCTGGATTCGAGACTCCGGAGCAACGATCGCATGTTCGTGTCACTGGCCTCCTCCAGGAACTTGCCGCAGGTGAAATCCCGGGACCTCACTCGGGAAGACGGGGATGGGGAGGGAGATCCATTCTGGACAGCGACTGTCGCTGACCGGCGCCGGCGGGCTCGAGCTCGAGCATCTCGAGCATCAGACGGGGATAAATCCAACACAACGGGCGTTAACTGGATTTCCGGGGTTGGCGCGAGGAATTTCAATGAGCGCGCGGGGGTGGAGTTCTCCAGACTGTCCATGGCGGAAAATGGACTACGGTATGAACCAACCCCCCCTTTCTTCAGGAGCAGGAAAGTTTGACGCTGCAACGACGACTAGGCTGAGGGCCGAGCCGCCCTTCAAATACCGCACCCTCCAGGGGCAGTGCGCGAGGGCTATGCCATCTCTCACCCACCGTTACACCCTAGCTGTGCCACAATGGGGCAATGAAGTGATACTTCGTATGGCTCGCGAGGCCGTCAACCATGTCACGCGTGGTGCGCTTGCACTAGTTAAGAGACCGCGCAGTTTACTCCAGGGCTCGTGGGTTATTTGCCTGTTCACGCTTATCTCGGCCCTGGAGACCCCATTCTTGTAGGGGAGAGTGAATTGAGTGCAGTCCCCTGCAGCCCCCCTGCATCGATACCATCACAACGATTCATAATCCTCGTCGATATTGGACCGCTTATATTTTCCGTCTGTCTGTATAAGGACTTTTGGTTTATTGCTGTCATCCACCCACAACAACGGCGGAAAAAAACCACGATGAGCTGGGCTAGCTAGTGCTACAGTACCACGGTTGCTCATATTGCCTGTCTTGTCGTGGTTGCGAGTCCCCACCATCCCAAGCCAATCAGTAGTCAACAGTCGACCGAATTCCAGCGGCCGCAGCCTCGTTCCTGTCAAGGGGACAATTTTTGTAAGCCCCCGCGCTGCACATTTTCCCCTGAACCAGATAATCATGCTTGTTGCTCTGTCCCTTTCCAGCATTTTATTCGTGAAGCTCTGTTTCAGCTCCACACTTGGCCTAGCCGGGATATCCGGAGCCGGGTCTTCTGCGCCCGCCATTGCTCCCTATCCACGATTGATCAAAATGTCTACTCGACTTGAAATGAGATGCATGGCTATGGTGAAGCGTACCAGAAACCAGTGCGTTAATACCGCAAAGCCTGGCAGCGACTCCGTGGGACACATCGGTGGGCAAAGAATCAACTCTCTAGGGAAAAGGAGGAAAGTTCAATAGTGCCACGATAGAGATTCTCGGCTGCGGACCGAACCGCCCTCTGGATATCGCAACCCTCATTGGCTGTGTCATATTGGCGTTTATCTAAATGAAACGATAACCGAAGCTCATGTAGTGCACCGTTTCTGGGCCTCCATGTTGGGACACTATAGCTTGGTGTATGTTGTGCATTAAATTCGTTTCATTTATTTTTTTTTTTATAGGTAATCTCGTGGCACTGCTAGCTTCTCGCGTAATTTCCAGAAAACCATTACGTCTAGGGTTCGTTCCGACGCTACATACATGCAGGGAAAATAATAACATCACAACCCGCTAGGCCCTTAACGGCGACAACACCTGGTTTCTTCAACGCTGCCTACGTGAGACGCAGGCCCACAGGTATAGAAATATTTGGTATGCGGTAAACAAGCGATTGAGGAGTTGTTTCAGTTGAAGAGTAAGCCCCGCTAGGTCGAAGGCGGGAATTCGGAGACAACACGCGATTCGGCTAAGTCATTCATGGCCTCTAAGAGCGACTCGGGGTGTGCATCAAAGAGGGCCACTTGCTCTTCCTCAAGCCAGAGCTTCTCTTTCGGAATCCCGTCTAACTATCGAAAGGCCTTTTCAATTTCGTTGAAGCGGGCCTTGCATCGGCGGATTTGATCCGCGAAGGCCTCTGCTGATATATCTGTCAAGCCAGCTATCAATATTCGCTCTGCGGCAAATGCCATCTATTTCCTTGATCAGTTGATGACTAGCGGGGCCCGTGAGCGTACTGTATAGTATTGATGATTTTGCAGCAACTGGCGGAACGTCTCGCACGGCGACTCGCAGACGCTTGGCCCTCCTGCTCGCAAATCTTCTTCAAGAGATCCGTCGAACCCTCGAACTGGCTCCTCATCAGTTGATGATCCATGTGATTGCCTAGAGCGAGTAGACTGGGCAGATGGGTGACGTTGCTCGTGGCGATGGACCGGAAGTGGCTGGAAACAGTCCTGATGCATATGTAATCTCTGTGGGCATAAATGGGGTGATAAGTGGGCTACAAACACATTGTCCTCTGGAGAAATACTACCGTCGGGGAGCAATTGGCCTTCCTTTTTACGGGGGGTTTGTGTATTGTTATGTTGGGATACATTGACCTAAATTGGGAAAACATCTCTTCGAGGATTTGCCCAAAAGTCTGCACGCGCGGACGGTGCCGAGGAGATTGGGCAGGTCCGCACTGCTTCTCACGATCATCGTGGCCAACCTACGGGTGTTAACCTAACCCAAATAATGTTCAAGGAAATAAAGAACACGTACCACTGTATGTCGGTATTCCACTTACAACGCCACTGGAATAGTTAGGCAGGCAGGGCCAATAAATCCACGGTTCACAAGTAGTTCAAACACATCCCAGATAGTTGACTGGTGCCAAGCGCGCTAATATAGGTTTTGTAGGATATGTTTCTAGTTTGGGTCTGAGTGTACAGTCCATCAGTAGACTCCATGATCCAAAATTATGCTGTGATGAGTATCACACTTTGCAACTTCTGCTGCGAGAACCGTCCAGCATGCTCTCTGATGGTACCGGCCTAGATGGTGCCCCAGAAGCAATCTGGTCCCAGATACTACGCGTGAATCGTAAAAGATATCAATCTTATCGCAAAAGACTAGTTCATCCACCAAGATCATCCCGTCAATCGGCTCTGTTGCATAGAATTGGGGTTCAGCAATTATAGCACCAGAGGTTGGGTCCCTCACTAGCTGGTCCTGCATGAATGTTTCATGATTGTTTACTTTCCATGCAACTTTTCGGCGGGCTGCTCCAGGGAGATTAGTCCTTGCCAAGGACTGAGCGAAGGCGTAGGAAAATCAACCATTTCTGAAACAGTTACTAATACTTCGGGTTGTCTAATCTGCCACCTAATTCTTAATACAGGCTACAGCAAGATATCAGCTTTTTTTGTTTAGTGGGTTTGATTGTGTCAATAAAAGCTCTCCGGTGACACGCCCCTTGCGATCGCGGCCAGAGTGTCTGCATTGAAGATCTGATGGGTCCATGATTTGAGCCGGAATAGTATACGAGGTCGGAGGTAAAAGGTTCGTGAAGAGCTGATAGTGCATAGGTCGAGGATTTTCGGGGGTATGGAACTGAGACAGAGGAGAAGAATCAAATGGAGACAGGAAGAAAACTGGGAGAAAGAGAAAAGGATGGGGGAAAGAGAAAAGGATGGGCGAAAGAAAGTAGAGTGGGAGGGAAACTAGTAGAGGGAAAGTTTGAAGGAGGGAGGGAATTAGCTATGAGCAAATTTTCTTGTCTTTATTGCAAACTCCCTCAGGGTTATAAACTCAAAGGGTGTAAGTGAAAGCACGTCTCCCGGCCAAGTTCATATTAGTCTCTGGGATTATTCACCACTGAACTAGTACTTTGAAACACAAATATCAGGGGAACCTCTTGATCCAATCTGTGGTCCCGATGATGAAAAGCAGGAATCGCAATATCCCCAAACGACCCCTTTTGAGGTCTCTCGACTCTCTGCCATAGGAGAATATCGCTCTGGTTCTCCACTGTTGGACACGGCTTTCGTCATGCCCTCATAGCAGCAATTTTCTATCTTTTGACTATATTTCACTCGTGTAGCATTTATCTTACCTCTTGCTAGGTACGTGCAACACAGATTACCAAAGACGCGCCGTTCAAAGTAAAGCTTCCACCAGCTCTGAGTGGTGACGCACCCAAACCATCACTAGAGGAGCTGAAACACGCTCAAAGGCTACAATAGGTAGTGAAGTACATTGACGACTACATCCTATCCTATGTTGGAGCCTCAGGCCTCCTCCATAGATGCCACCTCGCTTAGAGGCTTAGTCAGCTCTCCCACACCTATAGAGGTGTTGGGCAGATAGTAGCTAGATAGATACCACCACCTTTATAGATATTATAGATCTATTCATTTATTAGTCATCATCATTCCATCAGGTTATAAGCCCTCTATCTTTTATTTTTAAAATATTTTGTCTTATCTAATCTTTGTATAGATTAAGTACTTTATTTTAGCAAGGATAGCCTCAAAATTAGCTAAATAATACTAAGATTTACCCTAAAATTTATTTAATTAGTTATATATTACTAAGAATTACTCCATACTTTTTAATTATTCTATCTGTCAAGCAAAATATTTAACTAATTATAGCTAATAAAATTAAAGATATCCCAGTTTTAATTTAGACAACTTAAGTATTTAAACTATTTAAAGAGAATATTAATTTTACCCTAAATCTAGTTTAGATTTTAAATAATTAAGATAACTAGAAGATGTAGTATATTTATATTAAACTTAAACTTAAGCTATATAAGCTATAAGATATAATTAATATTAAGATCTTAAGACCCGCATAAAACAATCCTATTTATAAATAATAAGAAACATGCTTTATAATAGTTATAATATAACTATCTAGGCATATCAGCAACTGCTTATTAAAAAGTTTAGAGAATAATTTTAAAAAAGTATTATATATAGATACTTTTATTATTAAGCTATATAAGCTAGTTAATAGCTTTAGTTATAGAGTATACTATATAGTCTAAAAAGATCTTTTCTATATAAAATAGTTATTATACAGTACAGTAAAACAATATATATAAGACTTGCAGAAAAAGATTAAGCAATGCATTAATTTAAAGATATAAATCTTATTATATTAGGCTATAGCAATCCTGTTTAGCACTATAAAAGCTAAACTTAATATCTATATTAAGATAAAATATGCTAGTTTACCAGTTATTAAGATTAATAATTTAACTTAGATGGATTTCCACCAAACTTATGCTAAAGTTATTAATAAAACTTTTAAATTAAGTATTAAAATTAATCTATCTGCAATATTAGTATCAGCTTTAGCTTTAACCTTAAACTTAGTATTAAATAATAAGTATATATACAAGCATTTACTGCTAGATGGTACTATAATTAAATCCTATATAAAATATTAGAAGAAAAGAAAATTTAGAAACAGCAAGTATTTATTTTATAATAATTCCAGTTATACTACACCTAAAGAATACCCTTATTTAGAACTATTAATTAGACCCACTAAATGGAGACTGTATGCTGATATGTGGTATTTTAAACCTTTAAGGTATTAAAATAATTCTAACTTTAATTTTAATTCTAATATAAAGATGCCAGCTAGTATAGCAGCTGTACCTTAAGTACCTGCCTAAGTATAAGTACCAGTCTAAGTGCCTACTTAAACAGCTAAACTAGATATTAGATATATTAGTTTTAATATATATAGTGCAGCACCTTCAGCACCTTTATTCTATATTAAACTAAATAGAACTAGATGGTTGTCTAACTTTAGATCTAGTTAAGTAATTTACAATAATAAAGATGCTATATTTAATATTTAAAAATTAATATTTAGAAGTCACCAATATAGCTATATTACTTTTAAAAATCAAATTATTTAATTTAAAGTTATTAGGAAAACCAAAATCTACTTTATAATAAATAATAGTACTATTAATAAGTATAAAATAGAGTATATATAAAGTTCTAAAGCTCTATATAACTTATTCCCCGCTGAACATGTAAAATATAACCTTAGAATCTACTATAACTTAAAGCATTAATATTATTATAAGCTTTTAACTAATAAGATAATTAGATACACCTATATTATACAGAACATCTTATTTCTATAGCTAGTAATTATAATCCAACCTGCTATTATATAATCTACAGTAGTACAACCAGCTATAGTGACTATAAAAGTGCTATACAAGTGCTTTAGATATATAATACTATATTAAATAAAGAAAAACCAGTTCCAGATTAAGGATATAATTAAAAATAACAGAAATAATGACTGTAAAGTATATAAGTTAAGCAAGGTAAAACAGCATGTATCCTACTAAGTACATAAGTAAGTAATTAAGCTACTTTAGGTGCTCTGGATTAATACCTAAAAGATTAAACTAATTAGAATTAATAGCTACAGGTATGCATTAGTTATTATTAATAATTATTTCTATTATATATTTATTTATTTGCTCTGTGTCAAGAATAAAGCATTATAGGCACTTATTAAGTTTAATAATAACTAGTATAATCTAGCTTTAACTCACCCAGTAATCATCTATTATAATATTACTTTAGATTTTAATATATATAAGCATTATACAGAGCCTAATAGTACTTAATTTAATGTTACTTTACCTAGAACTTCTAAGTAGAATGCCCCTAGCAAATAATATAGTGGATATATGATATAAACAGCAAGAACCATAATAATTTATTCTAAATTACTAATAACTTTATAGCTGTTTATAGTTGAAACTGTAGTATATATACTTAACCACTTTATTTAAAAGAAAGCCACAAAGCCTCCAGCTTAATTATTTTATAAAGGCCTAAATTTGCTAAATGCAGAAGTTTCTATTACCTATATTTTGTTATGACCACGCTAGAGGTCATCACCCGCAAACCCTAGCCAATCAGTCTACCAACCAACGGGAAGGCAGACACGGGACGGATACCTCAGGAACGGACTCTCGAGATGCAAGGTCACGTGAACGGTAGCTAATGCCAAGGAACGATAGCTACACCTACTGGGTGGTAGCTTACCTACTGCAGCAATAGCCAGCCTACCAGTGGCTACCAGTAGCTATAAAGGATATATAAGGACGCTCATTATTGCATGTAAATAGCTTTTAGTTACTATGCTTAATTCTATTATTATTCAGTTACCTACATTACTCTACTAGATCAACTTGTCAGCACTATAACTGATAGTAGTGGTATATATACTTCTACTGGCCCTTCAGATAGTGATTAAGTTACTTTAAGTATACCTCAGGCAGTTAAGTACTAAGCTTAAGGAAGCTTAACTCTTAATCTAAATATTAAATTAGGCAAACTTATTATTTAAACTAGAGTTAGAAATCTTTAAAGTTTTTTAAAGGGTTTTATAACACATTAAGCATCAGTTAGTATAAATTAAGTTTAGATTAATTTAAAATATAGCACTTTAAACTACTTAAGCAGGTCCTATAGTTTCTAATAGTAATAAGCTTATATAGTATATTAGGGTATTAGAAGAGTAACTTTAGCAAGCTAAAATAATCTATATAAAGTAACTTTAGCATGCTAAAACAGTCTATATAAAGTAAATTAAGCAGCTATAAAAGCAACTCCTTAAAATAAATAATAAATTAAAAAAGAAAGAAATTAAACTTTAAATATTAAAAGCTTTTAATAGAATATATAGTAAGCTGTAATACTTTCTTATATAATTAAATATATATATTAGTATTAATAAAAATAAGTTTAAAGATAAAATTAAGAAGGTTATATTTATATCTATATATTTTAAAGAAATAGCATATAAATGGTTTAAGCTGTATATTAGGGCTTATTTAAATAAATAAGAAAATCTTAGTAATAAAGTATAAAAGAATATAAAAGAGATATTTTAGAATTATTAAAGATTTAAGTAGAAACTTAAGAATATATTTAAAGATGCTAATGCAGTTAAAAGAGCTAAAAGATAGTTTAAAAAATTTAGAAATAAAAATAATATATTAAAGTATATTTTAGAATTTAGATAACTATTATTATAAGTAGAATAAGATAATAAAATACTAATTATACAATTTAAGATTAGAATAAAATAAGAAATCTAGAAAAAGATAATTATATTAAAAAAAGCTAAGACTTTTAATAAGCTTATAAAAGTCTATAAATAAATTAGTAGTCAGCTAGAAGACTTTAAGGCTAGAAAATATTATTATAAAAAGTTAAGATACTAGCCTTAGATAAATAAATAATAAGATTAATAAAAAAGTAATTTATATAGACTAAAACTAATAAAACTTAATATAATATTTTTAAAGAATAAAAGAGAATAGTGCTGCAGCAGAAAACTATATTATAATTATAAAAAATTAAAATATATACTTAAGAATTATTAATAAAAGAGTAATAAATTAATAAAAAGTAAATTTAAATTAAGCTAAAAAAAATATAATAAGCTAAAAGAGATTTAAGGCATGCTTAAGATCTATATTATTAAGTATAAGATTATTAAATAATCTAGTAATAAGAAGAAAGATCTTATTTAAGATTAGTAGAAGATTATCAGCATATTATTATTTAAAGATAGTAAGAAAAATAAAGAGTTAAAGGCCAGTAATATAGCAAGAATTAAGATTAATATAAATAAATAAACTGGTAATATAATTAGGTAAATACTTATAGAAAGTAATAATAAGTTAAAAGAGAAATTTAAATATAATACTAAAAAAGAGCTAGCACAAATTAAAAAATAAAAAGAAAGATAAAAAAATAATTAAAATATACTTATTAAAGCAGCATATAAATGCAGTAATAATAAAGACTTGTTTAGAAATAATACTTTAATATAATAATAGTAGAGTTAAAAAAATTAGAAAGACTTATATAGTAAATTTCTAAAAGTTAACTTAAATATAGATTTAGATATAAAGGATTTTTAGTTAATATAGAATTTTAAAAAGGTGGTATTAGAAGAAGATATTAAAATCTAGATATAAAAAATATATTAGCAGCTTAAAAAAGATTTTTAATAATATAATTTTAAATTATATAAAATTATTAATAAATGTTTATACTAGAACACGCAATATTAGATAGGCAAGAAAGACTAGATAGAATATTTATAAAATTATAATAATTATTTATAATATTATTAGATATACTAATAAGATAACCAGAATTATTATTAAGCTATTAAAAAAGCTTTAAAAAAATAATAGTAAGATTATAATTATAGTATATATATTAAGGCATGGTGTAAATGTATATATTATAAAAAATATAATTATTATAAGTAATTATTATAGGTGGTGTGCTACTTAATAGTCTATAATGCTTATAAAAGTATGCAATAGATTGCAGAATAGATTTTACTATTAAGAATTATTAAATAAAGTTTATACTATTCTTGTTAAAGGAATAGATGTATATATAAGGGGTTTATAAAATATTTAAAATATTAATAGATTTACTAGAGTATGTACTATAAAAATAGATATTTAATATACTATAGTAAAAAGATAGATTTAAATTATTTTTTAAAATATATATAGCAATACTAATTAAAATAGAAATAATTAATTAAATTTAAAGTTAATAAATATATTAATAAATAGGACTATAAGTATTTAGAAGAGATACTAAAATATAATCTTTATATTACTATAGAAGAAGTGCATTTAAAAAAAAAAGCTAAAGTTAATAAATATAAGATTAAAGTAATAATTAATTTAGAAGCTATAGGGAATTTTATTAGCATAATATATATAAAAAAGAAATAGATTAATATAACTAAAAAAGTATTATTTAGATAGGTATTGGCTATTAATAGAGAATTAATTATAAAAAATAAAATTATTTATAAGGCTAGAATAATTCTTAATATTAAAGAATAATTTAAAAAGCTAGTACTGGATGTTATACTAGTTAAGTATAATATTATATTAGACATGCTGTGGCTTAGAGAAAGAAATTTAATTATTAATTAATAGATTAAAGAATTTAAGATTAGTAGAAAATAAAAATTTAAACTAGGTCTAAAGCTAAGCCTAATGCAGCTAATATTAGCAGTAATAAAGAGATTATTAAAATATATATAGTATACAGAACTTAGATGGTAAAAAGAACTAAGTATAGTTTTAGTAGATATTAAAATAGGTTAACTAATAGAAAAGAAAGAGTATAAAATAGTAATAATAAATAAAATTATTAACATGCTATTATTTAAATGCTATAAAAGGTTTAAATATATCTTTAAAGTATTTAAAAAATCTAAGTTATTAAAGTAAATAAAGCATGATTATACTATACTACTTAAAGAAGAAAAGAAACTAATTATAAAAGTACTATACTTTATATTAAAAAAGAAATTAGAGGTATTTAAAATATATATTAATAATTAGCTAGTAAAAGATAATATATAATTATTAAAATTACTTATAGGATATAGAGTCCTATTTATAGTAAAAAAAGATAAAAAATTTAGAATATATATAGACTATAAATTATTTAATAATATTATAATTAAAAATTAATATCTATTACTGCTTATTTAAGAAATATAAGATGCTATTAGAGGAGCTAAGTTTTTTATTAAACTTAATATTATAAATATGTATTACTAGATATGCATGGCTAAAAAAGAAGAATAAAAAATTATATTTAAAATTAAGTTTAGATACTATAAATATCTAGTAATGCTGTTTAAACTGACTAATATACTAGTATTATTTTAAAGACTTATTAATAAAGTATTAGATAAAGCAAGAGGAATATATATTTTAATTTATATAAATAATATTTTTATATTTTTAAAAACTAAAGGAGTATATATTAAATATATAAAGAATATACTTAGAAAGCTTAGTATATATAAATTATAATATAAACTGGTAAAATGTAAATTTTATATTAAGAAAATTAAATTTTTAGAATATTAAATAATAATAGAAGGAATCTATATAAAAAAGTATAAGGTTTAAATAATTAGAGATTGGCTAAAACTTAAGAATCTATAGAAATTATAATAGTTTATAGGGTTGTTAAATTATTATTAATAATTTATTAAAGAATATTCTAAAAGAATAAAATTACTATTTAATCTTATATATAAAGATGCCAAGTTTAAATAAATAAATAATTAAATAGAAGTATTTAAAGGAGTTAAATATACTATAATAACTGTACTAGTATTATTAATATATAATCTAAATAAAGAAATAATTATTAAAATAGATGTATTAGACTATGTGATTAAGGTATAAATAATTTAAAAAAATAATAAAGGAAGACAGTAATTAGTTGTATATTACTTAAGAAAGCTTATATTAGCAGAATTAAATTATAATATTTATAATAAAGAGCTATTAGCTATTGTTGCAGTATTTAAGTACTAGAAAGTTTATATTAAAGAAGCTAAATAAATAGTTATTATAAAATTAGATTATAAAAACCTTATTTACTTTATAATAACTAAAGAGTTAATAAGAAAATAGGCTAAATAGACTAAGATACTAGCTTAATATAACTATAAAATTAAATATTGCAAAGGATCAGAAAATAATTATATAAATATATTAAGTTAAAGACTAGATTATAAATAAGATAGTTAAATAAAGCTATAAACTGCCATACTTAAATATAATAAAGATGGATTTATTAAATATAATAAATAAGTAACTATTATTACAGTAATAGTTATAGACAATAATTAGAAGTTTTATAAATAAATAAAGAAAATTTAGACAAGGGATTAACTATTAATAAAAATAAAGAAAGTTAATAAACTTAAAGAAAATAATAGAATTCTGTATATAAAAGGATTAATAGCAGTACTATATATAATAAAAAGAGAGATTATTATAAGGCACTATAATAAGCTTACTAAAGGACATTTAGAAATTAATAAAACAGTAGAACTAATTATAAGGCACTTTTATATAATAAATATTAAAAGAAAAGTAGAAAAATATATTTATAAGTATAAAAAATATAATAAGAATAAGGCAAATTAATATATACTATATAAAAAATTATAGAGTATAGATATATTAGTAAAGCTATAAAAATAGATTATAATAGATTATATTACTAAATTATTTATATTAAAAGAATATAATTTAATACTAATAATTATAAATTAACTTACCAAGTATGCATACTTAATATTAGTTAAAAAAATAAATAATATGTAAAAGCTAGTAACTATATTATTAAAAGAGATATTTAAATACTATAGATTTCTAGTAAAAATAACTATAGATTAAAGAATATTATTTAACTTGAACCTTTAAAAGTTATTAATAAATTAAATTAGAATAAAGTAAAAATGCTTAACTGCTTATTATCTATAAATAAATAAATAAATAGAAAAAATAAATCAGACTATTAAATAATATTTATATTATTATATTAATTATAACTAGAATAACTAGATAGAGTTACTGCCTACAGTATAGTTAGTATATAATAATATAATTAATATAATAATTAAAGTGTTACTATTTTTTATAAACTATAAATACTATATAAGAATACTAGGAGAACTATTATAAGAAATACTAGAAGTAAAAGATATAAAATAAATAATAATAAAGTTAAAAGGGATTTATAAGTCTCTATAGAAAGATATTAAATTCTTTAATATTTAAATGGCCATGCACTATAACAAGCATAAATTAAAAAAATTAAATTTTTAAAAGAAAAGAAAAGTATACCTCTTATAATAAAATATTTAGATTAAAAAATTAAGCAGTAAACTTAATTATATTAAGTTAGGATTTTATAAGATTAAAGAAAAATTAGAATTAATTACTTTTAGATTAAGATTATTTAAGAAAATAAAGATATACTTAATTTTTTATATATTACTATTAAAATTAGTATTAAAAAATACTAAACTTCAGGAACATTAGGAGATTAAGATAATTAAAAAAAAATATAAAGTTAAAAAGATTTTATTTAATAAATAGATTAATGATAAAGTTTATTACTTAATTAAATAGAAGGGATATAATATCTTAGAAAATACTTAAAAATTTATTAAGAATTTTAAAAATTATTAATAAATAATAAGGGAATTTTACTAATAAATTACTTTAAAAAATTAGAAAAAAGCCTATTAAATAAATAATTTATAAAATTAATAGGCTTAAAGATAGCAGCAATTATTTAAAAATTAATAGATTATTTACTAATATTTTTATTTATATAGTTTAATACTGTACTATTATAATTTAATATTTTTAAATTATATTGCTTTAACAGCCTTTATTGTTTATATAATTAATTTATTTTTATAAAGAGTTAAGCTTATTTAGTAAATACCTACTTTAACTTTTTTAATAGTTTTATTTTAGCATACTTTAAATGTTTTTATTTAATATTGCTATAAAATTATTTTTTATAAAAATAATTATATTTTATATATTTAGCATATTTTTTATTATTTACAGCTATTATATAATCTTAATTTAATTTTATATAGTAAAAGTAAGGGATGTTAATAAAAAAACTATTATAAAAAATTTAATTAAATTAATAAAGTTAATAAGCTTTTAGCTTATTACTCTTAGATATAATAAGGAAATATTATTTACTAAAAAAGACTATAAATATAATAAAGAATAGTGCTATAACTTATATATCTTTAAGAAATAAAGATCTAAAAAAAAGAAAGTAATATTATAACTATATTAGAGGTTATTACCTGCAAACCCTAGTTAATTAGTCTACTAATTAATAGAAAGGCAGATACAGGATGGATACCTCAGGAATGGACTTTTAAGATGTAAGGTTATATAAATAGTAGCTAATGCCAAGAAATAATAGCTACACCTACCAGGTGGTAGCTTACCTACTGCAGCGATAGCCAGCCTACCAGTGGCTACTGGTAGCTATAAAGGATATATAAGGATGCTTATTATTGCATGTAAATAGCTTTTAGTTACTATACTTAATTCTATTGTTATTTAGTTACCTACATTACTCTACTAGATTAACTTATCAGCACTATAACTAATAGTAGCAGTATACATACTTCTACTGGCCCTCCAGATAGTGATTAAGTTACTTTAAGTATACCTCAGGCAGCTAAGTACCAAGCTCAAGGGAGCTTGACCCTCAATCTGAATACCAAACTAGGCAAACTCATTATTTGAACTAGGGTTAGAAACCTTTAGGGTTTCCCGAAGGGTTTCGTAACATATTTAGACTTGGGGATGCAAGGCCTACATCCATATTAAAAAAAAAGATAGAGTGCAAAGCTTAAAAATAATCTTATAGGCAAAGATAGGTTATTTAGTTGACTATAAAGGTAATAATATCTATATTATCTAGTATCTAGAGATAGGTAAAATAGTCAACTCTAGAAATGTTACTTTTAATAAATCTATTAAACTAGATAGTAGTTATAACACTACTAAGTCTTTAAATAAGCTAAATCCACCAATTAACTCCAGTCCTACTGCTGTATCCCAGAAAATAACTATTAATAATAAAATTATTTAAAGGCAACTATAAATTAAAGCTGCTGAAACACTTATTATTAAGTATATTTGTTATGAAACCCTTTGGGAAACCCTAAAGGTTTCTAACCCTAGTTCAAATAATGAGTTTGCCTAGTTTGGTATTCAGATTGGAGGTCAAGCTCCCTTGAGCTTGATACTTAGCTGCCTGAAGTATACTTGAAGTAACTTAATCACTATCTGGAGGGCCAGTAAAAGTATGTATACTGCTACTGTCAGTTATAGTATTGACAAGTTAATCTAGTAGAGTAATGTAGGTAACTAAATAATAATAGGAATTAAGTATAGTAACTAAAACTATTTACATGCAATAATAAGCATTCTTATATATTTCTTATAGCTACTAGTAGCCACTAGTAGGCTGGCTATTACTGCAGTAGATAAGCTACCATTTAATAAGTATAGCTATTATTTAGTAGGCAAGCTACTATTCCTTAATATTAACTACTATTTATATAATCTTATATTTTAAAAGTCTATTTTTAAGGTGTTTATCCCATATCTACCTTTTTATTAATTAATAGACTAATTAGCTAGGGTTTGCAGGAGATAACCTCTAATATAATTATAATATTACTTCTTTTTTTTTAAATTTTTATTTTTTAAAGATATATAAGTTATAGTATTATCTTTTTTTATATCTATAATCTTTTTTAGTAAGTAATATTTCTTTACTATATTTAAAAGTAATAAGCTAAAAGCTTATTAACTTTATTAATTTAATTAAATTCTTTATAATAATTTTTCTATTAACATTCCTTATTCTTGCTATATAAGATTAAATTAAAATTATATAATAGCTGTAAATAATAAAAAGTATGTTAAATATATAAAATATAGTTATTCTTATAAGAAATAATTTTATAGTAATACTAAGTAAAAATATTTAAAGTATATTAAAATAAAACTATTATAAAAGTTAAAATAAGTATTTACTAAACAAGCTTAGCTTTCTACAAAGATAAATTAGTTATATAAATAATAAAGGCTGTTAAAGCAGTACAGTTTAAAAATATTAAATTATAATAATATAGTATTAAACTATATAAATAAGAATATTAATAAATAATTTATTAATTTTTAAATAATTACTACTACCCTTAAGCCTATTAATTCTATAAATTATTTATTTAATAGGCTTTCTTTTAATTTTTTAAAGTAGTTTATTAATAAAATTTTTTTATTACTTATTAGTAATTCTTAAGGTTCTTAATAAATTTCTAAATATTTTTTAAGGTATTATACTTCTTCTATTTAATTAAGTAATAAACTTTACCTTTAATTTATTTATTAAATAAAATCTTTTTAATTTTATATTTCTTTTTAATTATCTTAATCTTTTAATATTTCTGGAGTTTAGTATTCTCTAGTACTAGTTTTAATAATAATATATAAAAAATTAAATATATCTTTATTTTCTTAAATAGTTTTAATTTAAAAGTAACTAGTTTTAGTTTTTCTTTAATTTTATAAAATTTTAATTTAATATAATTAAGTTTGCTGCTTAATCTTTTAATCTAAATATTTTATTATAAAAGGTATACTTTTTTTTTTTTTTAAAGGTCTAATTTTTTTAATCTATATTTATTATAGTGCATGGCCATTTAAATATTAAAGAATTTAATATTTCTTTATAGAGACTTATAAATCCCTTTTAACTTTATTATTATTTATTTTATATCTTTTACTTCTAGTATTTCTTATAATGGTTCTTCTGGCATTCTTATATAGTATTTATAATTTATAAAAAATAGTAATACTTTAGTTATTACACTAATTATATTATTATATGCTAACTATACTGTAGATAGTAACCCTATTTAATTATTTTAGTTATAATTAATATAATAATATAAATATTATTTAATAATTTAGTTTATTCTTTCTATCTATCTATTTATTTATAGATAATAAGTGATTAAGCATTTTTACTTTATTTTAATTTAATTTATTAATAACTTTTAAAGGTTTAAATTGAACAATGTTCCTTAATCTATAGTTATTTTTTTTAAAAATCTATAATACTTAAATACTTCTTTAAATAATATAATTACTAGTTTTTATATATTATTTATTTCTTTAATTAATATTAAGTATGCATATTTAGTAAGCCTATTTATTATTATTAGTATTAAGTTGTATTTTTCTAATATAAATAGTTTAATAATATAATTTATTATAATCTATTTTTATAGTCTTACTAGTATATCTGCACTTTATAGCCTTTTATATAATATATATTTATTTATCTTATTCTTATTATATTTTTTATATTTATAAATATATTTTTTTATCTTTCTTTTAATATTTAGAATATAGAAATGCCTTATAATTTATTCTATTATTTTATTAATTTCTAAATATTCTTTAGTAAGCTTATTATAGTATTTTATAATAACTTCTTTCTTTATTATGTGTGGTACTGCTATAAATTCTTTTATATATAATAGTTTATTACTTTTTTTAAGTTCTTTAACTTTCTTTATTTTTATTAGTAGTTAGTCTTTTGTTTAAGCTTTTTTTATTTATTTATAAAATTTTTAATTATTATTTATAATTATTGCTGCAATAATTACTGCTTGCTTATTATATTTAATAGATCTATTTTTATTATACTTAAATATAGCAGTTTATAGCTTTATTTAACTGCTTTACTTATAATCTAGTCTTTAACTTAATATATTTATATAACTATTTTCTAATTCTTTATAATATTTAATTTTATAATTATATTAAGCTAGTATTTTAGTTCATCTAGCCTATCTTCTTATTAACTCTTTAGTTATTATAAAGTAGATGAGATTTTTATAATTTAATTTTATAATAACTATTTATTTAGCTTTTTTAATATAAACTCTTTAATACTTAAATACTGCAATAATAATTAATAGCTTCTTATTATAAATATTATAATTTAATTCTGCTGGTATAAGCTTTCTTAAGTAATATATAATTAATTATTATCTCTTTTTATTATTTTTTTAGGTTATTTATGCCCTAATTGTATAATTTAATATATTTATTTTAATAATTATTTCTTTATTTAGATTATGTATTAATAATACTAGTATAATTATTATAATATATTTAACTTTCTTAAATGCTTTTATTTAATTATTTATTTATTTAAACCTGGTGTTTTTGCATATAAAATTAAATAGTAGTTTTATTCTTTTAGAATACCCTTTAATAAATTATTAGTAATAATTTAATAACCTTATAAACTATTATAATTTTTATAGATTTTTTAGTCTTAGCTAATCCTTAATTACCTAAACCTTATATTTTTTTATATAGATTTCTTCTATTATTATCTAATATTTTAAAAATTTAATTTTTTTAATATAGAATTTATACTTTACTAACTTATATTATAGTTTATATATACTAAGCTTTCTAAGTATATTCTTTATATATTTAATATATACTTCTTTAGTCTTTAAGAATATAAAAATATTATTTATATAGGCTAAGGCATATATTCCTTTTACTTTATTTAATACTTTATTAATAAGTTTTTAAAATAATATTAATATATTAGTTAGTTTAAACAGCATTACTAGATATTTATAATATTTAAACTTAATTTTAAATACAGTTTTCCATTCTTCTTCTTTAATTATGTATATTTAATAATATATATCTATAATATTAAGCTTAATAAAAAATTTAGCTTTTTTAATAGCATTTTATATTTTTTAAATAAGTGATAACAGGTATTAATTCTTAATTATAATATTATTAAGTAGTTTATAATCTATATATATTTTAAATTTTTTATTCTTTTTTACTATAAATAAGACTCTATATCCTGCAGGTGATTTTAATAGTTATATATTATTTTTTACTAGCTAATTATTAATATATATTTTAAATATCTCTAATTTTTTTTCTAATATAAAGTATAGCACTTTTATAGTTAGTTTCTTTTTTTTTTTAAGCAGTATAGTATAATTATATCTTATCTATTTTAATAACTTAGGCTTCTTTAATACTTTAAAAATATACTTAAACCTTTTATAGCATGCAGGTAATAGTATACTAATAATTTTATTTATTATTATTATTTTATACTCTTTTTTTTTTATTAGCTATTCTATTTTAGTATCTATTAAGACTATACTTAGTTCTTTTTATTATTTAAGTTTTATATACTATATATATTTTAATAATCTTTCTATTACTATTAATATTAGCTGTACTGGGCTTAGCTTTAGATCTAATTTAGATTCTTGCTTTCTGCTAATCTTAAGTTTTTTAGTCTACTAGTTAATAATTAGATTCCTTTCTTTAAGTTATGGCATGCCTAATATAATATTATACTTAATTAGTATAATATCTAGTACTAGCTTTTTAAGTTATTTTTTAATATTAAGAACTATTCTAATCTTATAGGTAATTCTATTCTTTATAATTAATTTTTTATTAATAGCTAATACCTGCCTGAATAATACTTTTTTAATTATGTTAATCTGCTTTTTCTCTATATATATTATACTAATAAAGTTTCCTATAACTTTTAAGTTAATTATTACTTTAATCTTATATTTATTAACTCTAGCTTTTTTTTTTAAATGCACTCCTTTTATAATAGTATAAAGATTATATTCTAGTATCTTTTCTAGATACTTATAATTATACTTATTAATATACTTACTAACTTTAAATTTAACTAATTATTTCTAGTTTGGTTGGTGCTGCTGTGCATATTTTAGGAAATAATTTAAGTTTATTTTTTTATTATAGTATATTAAATATTTACCTTTATAGTACATGCTCTAGTAAATCTATTAGTATTTTAAATGTTCTATAAATTCTTTACATGTGCATCTGTTCCTTTAATAAAAATAGTATGGACTTTATTTAATAATTTTTAATAGTAGAATTTATTCTATAATCTATTATATACTTCTATAAGTATTATAGACTGTTAAGTAGCACACTATCTATAATAATTACTTATAATAATTATATTTTTTATAATATATATATTTACATTATGCCTTAATATATATGCTGTAATTATAATCTTATTATTATTTCTTTAAAGCTTCTCTAATAGCTTAATAGTAATCCTGATTATCTTGTTGACATGTTTAATAATATTATAGATGTATTATAATTATATTAAAGGTTATTACCTATAAATCCTAGCTAATTAGTCTACTAATTAATAGGAAGGCAGACACAGAATAAATATCTTAAAAATAGACTCTTAAGATATAAGATTATATAAATAGTAGCTAATACTAAGAAATAATAGCTTGCCTACTAAATAATAGCTACACTTACTAAATAATAGCTTACTTACTGTAGTAATAGCTAGCCTACTGGTGGCTACTAGTAGCTATAAAGGATATATAAGGACACTTATTATTATATATAAATAGCTTTTAATTATTATACTTAATTTATTATTATTATTTAGTTACCTATATTACTTTACTAGATTAACTTGTTAGTACTATAACTAACAGTAGTAGTATATATACTTTTACTAGCCTTCTAGATAGTAATTAAGTTACTTTAAGTATATCTTAAATAGCTAAATATTAGGCTTAAGAGAGCTTAATTCTTAATTTAAATATTAAATTAAACAAACTTATTATTTAAATTAAAGTTAGAAATTATTAGGGTTTTTTAAAGGGTTTTATAATATATTAAGTATTAGTTAGTATAAATTAAGTTTAGATTAATTTAAAATATAGCATTTTAAACTACTTAAGCAGGTTCTATAATTTCTAATAGTAATAAACTTATACAGCATATTAGGGTACTAAAAAAATAACTTTAATAAGTTAAAATAATTTATATAGAATAACTTCAGCATGCTAAAATAGCTTATATAAAATAAATTAAGCAGCTATAAAAGTAACTCTTTAAAATAAGTAATAAATTAGAAAAGAAAGAAATTAAGCTTTAAGTATTAAAAGCTTTTAATAAAATATACAGCAAGCTGTAATATTTTTTTATATAATTAAATATATATATTAGCATTAATAAGAATAAGTTTAAAAATAAAATTAAAAAGATTATATTTATATCTATACACCTTAAAAAAACAGTATATAAATAATTTAAGCTATATATTAGGGCTTATTTAAATAAGTAAAAAAATTTTAATAATAAAATATAAAAGAATGTAAAGAAGATATTTTAAAATTATTAAAGATTTAAGTAGAAACTTAAGAATATATTTAAAAATATTAATACAGTTAAAAGAGCTAAAAGATAGCTTAGAGGATTTAAAAATAAGAATAATATATTAAAGTATATTTTAGAATTTAGGCAACTATTATTATAAGTAAAATAAAATAATAAAGCATTAATTATACAGTTTAAGATTAGAATAAAATAAGAAATTTAGAAAAAAATAATTATATTAAAAAGAGTTAAGACCCTTAATAAGCTTATTAAAACTTATAGATAAATTAGTAGTCAGCTAGAAGATTTTAAGATTAGAAAGTATTATTATAAAAAGTTAAAATATTAGTCTTAAATAAATAAATAATAAGATTAATAAGAAAGCAATCTATATAGACCAAAACTAATAAAATTTAATATAATACTTTTAAAGAATAAAAGAAAATAATACTACAGTAAAAAACTATATTATAGCTATAAAAAATTAGAATATATATTTAAAAACTATTAATAGAAGAGTAATAAGTTAGTAAAAAGTAAATCTAAATTAAGCTAAAAAAAATATAATAAGCTAAAAAAGATTTAAGACATGCTTAAGATTTATATTATTAAATATAAGATTATTAAATAATCTAATAATAAGAAGAAAGGTCTTACTTAAAATTAATAAAAGGTTGTCAGTATATTATTATTTAAGAATAATAAGAAAAGTAGAGAGCTAGAGGCCAGTAATATAGTAAGAATTAAAATTAATATAAATAAATAGACTGGCAATATAATTAAATAAATATTTATAGGAAGTAATAATAAGTTAGAAGAGAAACTTAAATATAATACTAAAAAAGAGCTAGTATAAATCAGAAAATATAAAAAAAGATAAGAAAGTAATTAAAATATACTTATTAAAATAGTATATAAATATAGCAGTAGTAAAGGCTTATTTAGGGGTAGTACTTTAATATAATAATAGTAGAGTTAGAAAAATTAGAAAGACTTATATAATAAATTTTTAAAAGTTAACTTAAATATAGATTTAGACATGGAGGACTTTTAATTAATATAAAATCTTAAAAAAATAATATTAAAAGAAGATATTAAAATTTAAATATAAAAAATATATTAATAGCTTAAGAAAGATCCTTAATAATATAACTTTAAATTATATAAAATTATTAATAAATATTTATATTAAAATATATGATGTTGGACAGGCAAGAAAGACTAGATAAAATATTTATAAAATTATAATAATTATTTATAATATTATTAGATATGCTAATAAGATAACCAGAATTACTATTAAATTACTAAAAAAGCTTTAAAGAAATAATAGCAAGATTATAATTATAGTATATATATTAAGGCATGGTATAAATATATATACTATAAAAAATATAATTATTATAAGTAATTATTATAAATGGTATATTACTTAATAGTCTATAATACTTATAAAAGTATATAATAGATTGCAGGATGGATTCTACCACTAAAAATTATTAAATAAAGTCTATACTATTCTTGTTAAAGAAATAGATGTATATATAGAGAGTTTATAGAATATTTAAAATATTAATAAATTTACTAAAGTATATACTATAAAGATGGATGTCTAATATACTATAGTAGAAAGATAGATTTAAATTATTTTTTAAAATATATACAGTAGCACCAATCAAACTAGAAATAATTAGTTAAATTTAAAGTTAATAAATATATTAACAAGCAGGACTATAAGTATTTAAAAAAGATATTAAAATATAATCTTTATACTACTATAAAAGAAGCACATTTAAAAAAGAAAGCTAGAGTTAATAAATACAAGATTAAAGTAATAATTAATTTAAAAGCTATAGGGAACTTTATTAGTATAGTATATATAAAAAAAAAATAAATTAATATAATTAAAAAAGCATTACCCAGACAGGTGTTAGCTATTAATAAAGAATTAATTATAAAGAATAAAATTACTTATAAAACTAAAATAGTTCTTAATATTAAAGAACAACTTAAAGAGCTAGTACTAAATATTATACTAGTTAAACATAATATTATATTAAGCATACTATAGCTTAAAAAGAGGAATCTAATTATTAACTAGTAAATTAAAGAACTTAAAATTAGCAGAAAATAAAAATCTAAACTAGATTTAAAATTAAGTTTAATGCAGCTAATATTAGCAGTAATAAAGAGACTATTAGAATATATATAGTATATAGAACTTAAATAATAAAAGAGACTAAGTATAGTCTTAATAGATGCTAAAATAGAATAGTTAATAGAAAAAGAAGAGTATAAAATAATAATAATAAATAAAATTATTAGCACACTATTACCTGCATGTTATAAAAAGTTTAAATATATCTTTAAAATACTAAAAAAGCCTAAATTACTAAAATAAATAAAGTATAATCATACTATACTACTTAAGAAAGAAAAGAAACCAACTATAAAAGTGCTATATTTTATATTAAAAAAGAAGTTAAAAATACTTAAAATATATATTAATAATTAGCTAGTAAAAAATAATATATAACTATTAAAATTACCTGCAGGATATAGAGTTCTATTTGCAGTAAAAAAGAATAAAAAACTTAAAATATATATAAATTATAGACTACTTAATAATATTATAATTAAGAATTAATACCTATTACTGCTTATTTAAGAAATATAAAATACTATTAAAGAAGCTAAGTTTTTTATCAAGCTTAATATTATAGATATATACTATTAGATATATATAGCTAAAAAAGAAGAATAAAAAACTATATTTAAAATTAAGTTTAGATATTATAAATATTTAATAATGCTATTTAGATTAACTAATATACTAGTATTATTTTAAAGACTTATTAATAAAGTATTAAGTAAAGTAAAAGAAATATATACCTTAGCCTATATAAATAATATTTTTATATTTTTAAAGATTAAAGAAGCATATATTAAATATATAAAGAATATACTTAGAAAGCTTAGTATATATAAATTATAATATAAATTAGTAAAATATAAATTTCACATTAAGAAAACTAAATTTTTAGAATATTAAATAATAACAGAAGGAATCTATATAGAAAAATATAAGATTTAGATAATTAGGAATTAGTTAAGATTAAAAAATCTATAGAAATTATAATAGTTTATAGAATTATTAAATTATTACTAATAATTTATTAAAAGATATTCTAAAAGGATAAAACCACTGTTTAATCTTGTATATAAAGATATTAGGTTTAAATAGATAGATAGCTAAATAGAAGCATTTAAAGAAGTTAAATATATTATAATAACTATATTAGTATTATTAATATATAATCCAGATAAAGAAATAATTATTAAAATAGATGTATTAAACTATGTAATTAAGATATAAATAATCTAAAAAAATAATAAAGAAAAACAGTAATTAGTTATATATTACTTAAAAAAGCTTATATCAGCAGAGTTAAATTATAATATTTATAATAAAAAGTTATTGGCTATTATTGCAGTATTTAAGTATTAAAAAGTTTATATTAAAGAAGCTAAATAAATAATTATTATAAAATTAAATTATAAAAATCTTACCTACTTTACAACAACTAAAGAATTAATAAGAAGATAGGCCAGATAGGCTAAGATACTAGCTTAGTATAACTATAAAATTAAATATTATAAAGAATTAGAAAATAGTTATATAGATATATTAAGTTAAAGACTAGATTATAAATAGAGTAGTTAGATAAAGCTATAAACTGCTATATTTAAGTATAATAAAGATAGATTTATTAAATATAATAAGCAAGCAGCAATTATTACAGTAATAATTATAAATAATAATTAAAAATTTTATAAATAAATAAAAAAAGCTTAAGCAAAAGACTAACTATTAATAGAAATAAAAAAAGTTAATAGACTTAAAGATAATAATAAACTACTATAATTAAAAGGATTTATAGCAGTACTATATATAATAGAAAAAGAAGTTATTATAAGATATTATAATAAGCTTACTAGAGAATATCTAGAAGTTAATAAAACTATAAAATAAATTATAAGGCATTTTTACATTTTAAATATTAAAAAAAAGGTAGAAAAATATATTTATAAATATAAAAAATATAATAAGAATAAGATAAATAGGCATGTATTATATAAAAGGCTATAAAGTATAGATATACTAGCAAGGCTATAAAAATAGATTATAATAAATTATATTATTAAATTATTTATATTAAAAGGATATAACTTAATACTAATAATAGTAAATAAGCTTATTAAATATACATATTTAATACTAGTTAAAGAAATAAATAACATGTAAAAATTAGTAATTATATTACTTAGAAAAGTATTTAAGCACCATAGATTTCTAAAAAAGATAACTATAGATTAAGAAATGTTATTTAACTTAAACCTTTAAAAATTATTAATAGATTAAATTAAAATAAAGTAAAAATACTTAACTACTTATTATTTATAAATAAATAAATAGACAGAAAAAACAAACCAGACTATTAAATAGTATTTATATTATTATATTAATTATAATTAAAATAACTAGATAGGATTACTGCCTACAGTATAGTTAGCATATAATAATATAATTAGTGTAATAACTAAAGTATTATTATTCTTTATAAATTATAAATATTATGCAAGAATGCCAGGAGAACTACTGTAAAAAATATTAAAAATAAAAGATATAAAGTAAATAGTAATAAAGTTAAAAGAGATTTATAAGTCTTTATAGAGGAATATTAAATTCTTTAATATTTAAATAGTTATGCATTATAATAAATATAGATTAAAAGAATTAGACCTTTAAAAGAGGGGAAAAGTATATCTTTTATAATAAAATATTTAGACTAAAAGGTCAAGCAGTAAACTTAATTATATTAAATTAGAATCTTATAAAATTAAAAAAAAATTAAAATTAGTTACTTTTAAATTAAGACTATTTAAAAGAATAAAGATATATTTAGTTTTTTATATATTATTATTAAAATTAGCACCAGAAAATACTAAACTCTAGAAATATTAAAAGATTAAGATAATTAAAAAGAAATATAAAGTTAAAAAGATTTTATTTAGTAGATAGATTAATAATAAAGTTTATTACTTAATTAAATAGAAAGAGTATGATACCTTAGAAAATACTTAAAAATTTATTAAGAACCTTAAGAATTATTAATAAATAATAAAGAAATTTTATTAATAAATTACTTTAAAAAATTAGAAGAAAGCCTATTAAATAAATAATTTATAAAATTAGTAAGCTTAAGAGTAGCAGTAATTATTTAAAAATTAATAAATTATTTACTAATATTTTTATTTATACAGTTTAACACTATATTATTATAATTTAATATTTTTAAACTATATTACTTTAACAGCCTTTATTATTTATATAATTAATTTATCTTTATAAAAAGTTAAGCTTATTTAGCAAATGCCTACTCTAGCTCTTATAATAGTTTTATTTTAATATATTTTAAATATTTTTACTTAGTATTACTATAGAATTATTTTTTATAAGAATAACTATATTTTATATATTTAGTATACTTTTTATTATTTACAGTTATTATATAATCTTAATTTAATTTCATACAGTAAGAGTAAGGAATGTTAACAGAAAAATTATTATAAAGAATTTAATTAAATTAATAAAATTAATAAGTTTTTAGCTTATTACTCTTAGATATAATAAAAAAATATTATTTATTAAAAAAGATTATAGGCATAATAAAGAATAACATTATAACTTATATATTTTTAAAAGATAAAGACCTAAAAAAGAGGAAAGTAATATTATAACTATATTAAAAATTATTATTTATAAACCCTAATTAATTAGTCTACTAACTAATAGAAAGGTAGATATAGGATAGATATCTTAGAAATAGACTTTTAAAATATAAGGTTATATAAATAATAGCTAATATTAAGAAATAGTAGCTTGCCTACTAAATAATAATTATATTTATTAAATAATAGCTTACCTACTGCAGTAATAGCCAGCCTATTAATAGCTACTAATAGCTATAAAAGATATATAAAAATACTTATTATTGCATGTAAATAGCTTTTAATTACTATATTTAATTTACTATTATTATTTAGTTATTTATATTACTCTACTAGATTAACTTATTAGCATTATAACTAATAATAGTGGTATATGTACTTCTACTGGCCCTCTAGATAATAATTAAGTTACTTTAAATATATCTTAGACAGCTAAATATTAGGCTTAAGAGAGCTTAACCCTTAATTCAAATATTAAACTAGATAAACTTATTATTTAAATTAAGGTTAGAAATTATTAGGGTTTTCTAAAGGATTTTATAATAAGATAATTATTATAATTTTATAAATATTCTATCTAGTCTTTCTTGCCTATTTAATATTATATATTTTAATATAAACATTTGTTAATAATTTTACATAATTTAAAGTTATATTATTAAGAATCTTTTTTAAGCTATTAATATATTTCTTATATTTAAATTTTAATGTCTTCTTTTAGTGCCATCTTTTTAAAATCTTATATTAATTAAAAGTCCTTTATGCCTAAATCTGTATTTAAGTTAACTTCTAAAAATTTACTATATAAATCTTTTTAATTTTTTTAACTCTATTATTATTATATTAAAGTACTATCTTTAGGCAAGCCTTTATTACTGCTATATTTATATACTATTTTAATAAGTATATTTTAATTACTTTTTTATCTTTCTTTATATTTTTTAACTTATACTAGCTCTTTTTTAATATTATATTTAAGTTTTTTTTTTAATTTATTATTACTTTCTGCAAGTATTTATTTAATTATATTACCAGCCTACTTATCTATATTAATTTTAATTCTTGCTATATTACTGGCCTCTAGCTCTTTACTTTTTTTATTATTTTTAAATAATAATATATTAATAATTTTCTATTAATTTTAAATAAGATCTTTCTCCTTATTGCTAGATTATTTAATAATCTTGTATTTAATAATATAGATTTTAAGTATATTTTAAATCTCTTTTAACTTATTATATTTTTTTTAGCTTAATTTAAATTTACTTTTTACTAGCTTATTGCTCTTTTATTAATAATTTTTAAATATATATTTTAATTTTTTATAGCTATAATATAGTTTTTTACTATAGTACTATTCTCTTTTATTTTTTAAAAGTATTATATTAAATTTTATTAGTTTTGGTCTGTATGAGTTGCTTTTTTATTAATCTTATTATTTATTTATTTAAAGCTAATACCTTAACTTTCTATAATAATATTTTCTAGCCTTAAAGTCTTTTAGCTAATTATTAATTTATTTATAAGTTTTAATAAGCTTATTAAGAATTTTAACTTTTTTTAGTATAATTATTTTTTTTTAGATTTCTTATTCTATCTTAACTTTAAACTATATAATTAGTGCTTTATTATCCTATTTTATTTATAATAATAGTTATCTAAATTTTAAGATATACTTTAATATATTATTTTTATTTCTAAGTTCTTTAAGCTATCTCTCAGCTCTTTTAACTGTATTAGTATCTTTAAATATATTCTTAAATTTCTACTTAAATCTTTAATAATTTTAAAATATTTCTTTTATATTCTCCTATATTTTATTACTAAGATTTTCTTATTTATTTAAATAAGCCCTAATATATGACTTGAACTATTTATATGCTGTTTCTTTAAGGTGTATAAATATAAATATAACCTTTTTAATTTTATCTTTAAACTTATTCTTGTTAATGCTAATATATATATTTAATTATATAAAAAAATATTGCAGCTTGCTGTATATTCTATTAAAAACTTTTAATATTTAAAGTTTAATTTCTTTCTTTTTTAATTTATTACTTATTTTAAGAAGTTACTTCTATAGCTACTTAATTTATTTTATATAGGCTGTTTTAGTATACTAGAGTTATTTTATATAGATTATTTTAACTTGCTAAAGTTACTTTTTTAGTACCCTAATATATTATATAAACTTATTATTATTAAAAATTATAGAACCTGCTTGAGTAGTTTAGAGTGTTATATTTTAAATTAATCTAAATTTAACTTATACTAACTGATACTTAATATGTTATAAAATCCTTTAAAAAATCTTAAAGATTTCTAATTCTAGTTTAAATAATAAGTTTGCCTAGTTTAGTATTTAGATTGGGGGTCAAGCTTTTTTAAGCTTGATATTTAGCTGTCTAAAGTATACTTGAAGTAACTTAATTACTATTTAAAGGGCTAGTAGAAGTATATATACCACTACTGTCAGTTATAGTGCTGACAAGTTAATCTAGTAGAGTAATATAGATAACTAAATAATAATAGAAATTAAGTGTAGTAACTAAAACTATTTACATGCAATAATGAGCGTCCTTATATATTCCTTATAGCTACTGGTAGCTACTGGTAGGCTGGCTATCACTGCAGTAGGTAAGCTACCACCCGGTAGGTGTAGCTATCATTTGGTAGGCAAGCTACTGTTCCTTGGCATTAGCTACTGTTCACGTGACCTCGTATCTCAAGAGTCTGTTCCTGAGGTGTCCATCCTGTGTCTGCCTTCCCGTTGGTTGGTAGACTGATTGGCTAGGGTTTGCGCGAGATGACCTCTAGCGCGGTCATAACAATATTTAGATAATAACTTCTAATTCTATGTTATCTCCAACCAAGTCTTTTATTATTAAGTATTCTACAATTAAACTACCTACCTCTAAATATTAAATTAAGCAATTTATTGTTAAAAATATTGAGCAACCTAAAATATTTAGAATATAGAAAAATAACACCTTAAATAAAGTAATATAATCCTTTCAAGATAGGCAATAAAATAAACAGGCTAGTAAAAATAATATAGTTGATACTGCACCTATATTTTAATCATCATTATAACAGTAAATAGTTCAATCTATTAAGAAGCTTATTTAAACTTTAATTTAACTAATTATATCTTATACAGAGGCACCAGTTGCCAGCCAATTTTAGAAGATAATAATAGAGTCTATTATATTCCTAAATTTAATATTAGTGCAACCAATCCAACCTACCCAGCCTATAAGAGGTAAAACTATTAGATAAAGCTTTTAATTTACTAAAGAATAATAGAAATTAGTCTATTTTAAAGACAAGCAAGCCCAGAATATTAAAAAGAAAGAGAAAAAATACTAATTATATTATAAATCCTACTTCTATACTCCACAGCTACTTACTATATCTTAACCTTTAAGTTTATTTTTAGCATATTTACCAGCTTTATTCTCCCTAGATCTAATTATATATACTTTGCCTATTACTACAACCAGTGCTGTAATAAAGCTAGTATATTATAAGAAAGTATATAAGATCTATATTTTCAGCAACCTGCACCAAGCAATAAAGTCTCTAAAGAAAGAATATTAGACTAAAGCTATAAAGAAATAAGTTACTAAGCTAGAAGCTATTAGTACTTAAAAACTAGTTAAACTATTAAATGCAAAGATTCTACCCAGTAAGTAGGTATATAATGTTAAAATAAATATTTATAATAATATATTGTAATTCTATACTAGATGGATTGTTTATAGCAACTTTTAAAGATTAGATATAGATTTTAACAAGATCTATTTATCTATTATAGTTAATATTTTAGTTAAAATATTCTTAATAAAGATTGCAGTTAAAAAGCTAAAATGCTATTAATTTAATATTATAACTGCCTATTTAAATATTCTTATTAATAACTATAAGATATATATCTAACAGCCTACTAGAATAGAAGCAACTAATAAAAGACTAGTTTATAAGCTGCTCTAAGCCTTATATAGCCTTTAATAATCTAATTTACTTTAATATTTTAAATTTTATTAAGTTCTATTATAACTAGGATTTTAACCACTTACTAAGGATTTATGTTTCTACTTCTATTAAGTAAAAGGTCTTTATTTTATTACCTATGTTAATAACACTGTTATTACTAGTAAAGATAATGCCATTATTCATGCATTTATTAAAGATATGTAGATATATTTTAAGATTAAATTTATTAGCATTTTAAAACACCTACTAGACTATAATATTTAGTTTAAAATTAATATAATTATTCTCTCTTAGTAGGTATATATTAAGAAGTGCCTAAAGTAAATTAAGATTAAGGAATAAACTAATATTTTAATAATCTCTAGCTAAAAATCTTATTCTTCTAATATTATTGCTGCTGTAAGTAATAGCTCTATTATAGACTTTATTATAGATATATCTTTATTATCTTTATTATTTTAAAAGATTATAAAAAAGCTTAACTAAATAGTTACTTATACCCAACCTAATATTATATATACAGTTAATAAACTTCTGCAGCAAATTAAAAACCTAAAGAAATCTGACTTTAAAGCTGCTAAATAGATTTAGAAGTATCTAAATAATATATTAAGCTATAAAATAGAACTTGGTAAAACATTTATAACTCTTAAAGTATATGTTAACTCTAGTCACACTAATTATACAGATAATAAATTTATTAAAAAATTTATTCTATTTCTATATAGAGCTTCTATATACTGGCACTTTAAAAAAAAGATAATTATTGCTTTAAGTTTAACTATAGCAGAATTTATTACATGGTTTGAGGCTATTAAAGATATCATGTAAATATAAAAACTTCTATTAACTATTCTACTATTTTAAATATCTTCAACTGTACTTTATACTAACTCTGTAAATACTATTGCCTTAATTAGCAGACTAAACTATATTAATTTAATGTGCTGGATAGATGTAAAATACTTCTTTATAAAGGAAGTAATACAGAATAATATTATGACCCTTAAGCATATCCCAGGGGATATCAACATGGCAGATGGACTAACTAAACTGCTTTTTAAAGTAAAGTTTACTAAATTTATTAAGAGACTAAACATGTCTAAATAGCTTTATCTTCATATTAATTTAGATAGCATAGTGGATAGCATAGCAATAGCAAGGTGCCATGGGGGGTGTGTTGGAGCCTCAGGCCTCCTCCATAGATGCCACCTCACTTAGAGGCTTAGTCAGCTCTCCCACACCTATAGAGGTGTTGGGCAGATAGTAGCTAGATAGATACCACCACCTTCATAGATATCATAGATCTATTCATTTGTTGGTCATCATCATTCCATCATCCTATAACCAGAACATTATAGCGACCGCTACGAATGGGGATGCCTTAAGTGGAAGGTCTGGGGAGAGGGATTTCATCGATATACCTCAACCCCGCCGCGGATTCTACACTGTGTCGCACATATCACAACCCATTATTTCCGATGCCAGGCTGAGGGTCTCCTTTTGGTCCCAATGAAGATTGCCTTTCGGGACAAGGCGAAGTTTGGGTCGACTATAAAGTATGGGAGGAGAATGAGGTTAGTGACAACCCACTGGACTTCAAAAATTTTAGGCTATTGGGATAGGCCCTACAGTGTGATATCAGCTAATTAGTAACAATAATCAATTGCATTAAACACAACACAATCGGTTTAAGCAACCTCATGAAATCTCGTTCCAGATTAGTCGCGCAAAAACTCCGGGGAATAACATCGGCTGGATCACCTTGAGCTCACTATGAGGTCATTCCCAGTTTTCCTCCAGATCAGAATTCCCAAACTAATTTCCCAATGTAATTTGCGCTCTCGGAGATAAATAGAAGGTGGAGAACAATTCCACCGCAGGCTTGGAAGGGAAAGAGGGTCGTGGGTCCGGAACCTCCGACTGTCTCCTGTGGATGCGCCGGAGCCGCCGAGGATTGGGTCTTCTTTTATAGCTGTCGGTAGCTAAGGTAGCTGTCGCGACAAAGAGCTGTTTCTTGCCATATTTTCAGATAAAATTGAATCATATTCTGAATCTTGTAAAGCCAACAAAATGGGCGACAGCACCAGCACAATTCGAGAGGAACAGCCGAGGCCAGCAACACGGCTGCGGAGGCTACTTGCTCAGCCGGGGGTCTGTATCCAGGCGCCCGGCGTGTACGATGGCATCTGCGCGCGTGTCGCCATCGAGCAAGGATTCCAGGTTATGGTATGTCGCGAGACCCTCAAACAATCATCCTATCTCCAGTCAGAGACCGGTTTCTAACAGACCGATCTAGTACCAATCGGGCGCTATGACCACAGCCGCGAAATTAGGGCGGGCAGATCTCGCCTTTGCGTCCCTCAATGACTTTGCACTGAACGCGCAGATGATCGCGAACATCGACCTCCGCGTACCGCTCATCGCCGATGCGGACGTTGGGTTCGGGTCGCCACCGAATATCGCTCGCATGGTGCAGATGTACGATTCGTGCGGCGTGGCCGGCTTCCACATCGAGGACCAGGTGGCTAATAAGCGATGTGGTCACCTGAAGGGCAAAGAAGTTGTAGACATGGAGTAAGCTCTAGCCCTTTTCCCGGATCAAGAGAAGGCCAAGTTTTTGCTAACGCGCCGCGAACAGGACCTGGAAGTCGAGAATCCGCGCCTGCGTGATTGGACGAGAGTCCATCTATGGCGGTAGCGATATTGTGATTATTGCGAGGACAGACTCGCTGGCCGTGGAGGGATACGAGGCGGCCCTGGAGAGAGTATGTCTCGAAGAATCGTTGACTAAGGAAATAACTAACAGTCGCTTGCAGCTTATTGCCGCGCGGGAATGCGGTGCCGACATGGGCTTCCTCGAGGCTATCGAGACGGAAGAGCAGATCAAGCATGCCGTTAAAGTTCTCGCACCCATGCCAGTAAGTTTCCCGTTTCTCCCGTCTTTCGTTCGCCAATTCCTATGGTACTGATAAGCTTTGCGTTCTAGCTCATGGTCAACTTGGTCTCCAACGGAAAGACACCGTGGTTTCCACCTGAGCAGCTGGGTGAGTGGGGAGTGAAACTTGCTATCTATCCTGGCGCTGCGGCAAAGTCGGTGCTGCACACCATTCGACGCGCGTACAAGTACCTCATGGAGACGGGCAAAGATGATGCGCAGGCGCAGGGGCTGGAACCCAAGGGATTCTTCGAGGTCATGGGATTGCAGAGGGAGATGGAAATCGATCGTCTTGCGGGGGGTGTATCGTTTGCCAACGGAGCATAAGGCACGGCAGATTGTCGGAGATGATTTGTCGCAATTCTCTATATGGGTTTCAAGGAGTTACTCGGATTGTATTTAACTTGATTTAGCTTGGAATAGACAGGCCTTTTTTTGCAAAAAAAACTTCCAATATTATGCTGACTATGTTTGGTAAATTTGCGACTTTGAATTTGAGTTATACACCTGTGGTTATCCCTCGATCAAATTATCTTAAGTGAAAATTTGACTTGATATGGATTCATCTCAGCTTCTTCTGTGTGGTCTACGCAAATAAACAAGTTACCAACCCTAATAGATCTAGGGGGTGCCTTAGACATTGGGTAGGAAGCAAGTTCTACGACATAACACCATAAAACGAACAAAAATAAAACTAACAAAAATATATAAAAAAAAAAGGTAATTGAAATAACAATAAAATTCATCATAAAATAATATATGTACATGATATCCAAACGTTCAACTTCTACCTATCTAGCACCAAATTAGTTCGCCGCCACAATCTGTCTCATCTGTTCTTGCGTCACCACCGGCTTGAAGCTAGTGAGAGGCATGCCCAACGCCTCTGCCTGGCGCTTCTCATACCGCAGGAATTCCTCCGTGATGGCACTTCCTCGGACACCACCACGGACGGCACCCGCGCGGGCATCACCCCAGTACTCTGCCCACTCTTGAGGCAGCGGCTGCGAGGTCGGGATGGAAAGCCACAGACGCATGAGGTGACGCTTCTCATCGGGGAGCTCAAAGTCCAAAAAGGGCGTGCGCGAGTGGAGAGTCACAAAGCTGTTCAGCAGCTGCATATCGCCGCGCTCCAGCTCCATCGAGTAGCAGAACTCATCGCTGGGCATGATCGTGTCGAGGAGATCGAGGGCCTCCTCCTGCTGCGCCGTCAGTCGCGGCACATCGGGGAAATCGCGCTGGGCCGCGACGGTATTCTTGCGGTTGGTGCGGGCACAGAAGGCACCGCCACTCCGGCCCATGAGCGGACAGCGGTAGTAGGGAGGCTGTGTGGGATCCTGGGCGTTCTGGAAGCTGTGGAACCAGGTGTTGGATTCGAGCACAGGGAGGAGATCAGGGCGGAGCTCTGCGACGCGCTCGTGCAGCGCAATGCTGCTCATGACCTTGGACGTGCCTCCTTCTTTGGCGGTGCGGCGACAGAGTAGCGCCACGATGTCCGCGGAGTCCTGGTGGAAGTCGAGTCCGGCGTTGGTGTTGTATCCTCGGCCACCCTTGACCTTGTAGCTGCCGCCGGCGTCACGAACGTCGTTGATCACCTCGCTGGCGCGGTTTTGGGTGCGGCCAACGCCCATGTAGAGACCCATGCCCCAGTAGGCGACACGCATGTCGGCCTCGGACCATTCGTCCACGGGGAATCCCTTGACGAGGCACATGCCCCAGCGGCTCTGGGTGGTGGCGATCGCGCGCTCAAGGGCCTTTGCGGAAACTTCGGGGAGGGGGTAATCGGCCTGGGTCATGTCGAGCAGGTCCTTGGGGTGCGCCTGAGCATAAGCCAGCGCCGTGCGGAAGCCCTCGACCTCCTCGGGGGTGAGGCGCAGAATCCACGAGTTGTCGCGTCGGACATCCTCTGCCTTCCAGGCCTGGGGTCCAGTTCCGATTGACATGTTTGCGTTGGATTGGAGGTGGAAATGGAGTGGAAAATAAGGATTTGGATGGATGTGTAGCTAAGATAGAGGCTGCAATGTAGACCTGCTAGACTGCTGTGATTCAGTTAGACTTTTTAAACCACCTTCAGTTGCGATCTGGGGGTATATTTATGGCAGACAAAAAAGGGACTTGATTGTAGAACAATCGGAACACACCACCATTCACAATCCTATGCGCGTTCGGTTTACGCCGTCATAGAGGCTCTCCCACTCCGTCGGCAGGTCCGTATTCCCCCCGCCTGTATCGGAGGGTCCGGAATCACGTTCATAGTAGTCATAGAAATAGTAATTGAATCATAATCTTGGCTCCACGTGGTGGGGAAATGCTGATCTCCTGCACTCCGCGTTCGCAGTGACAAATCTACAAGTAATTCTCTCTCGGTGATTCGCTGCCTCAAACCCGGGGTAAGTCCGAATTAATCAAACGAGCTGTTGTGGAGCAAGATTCGGTTTATTCCGCGACTTCGGAGGCTCCGCGGCTACGTCGCTTAACGTCTGGGACGGTCTTAATTAGGGCTGCGAACCTCAAGCTCAACTCCACCCACCGTTGTTAGTGCGGAGACCCCGGTGTACCCCAATACCCCAACCCCTTTTGTGAGATATCTTGACGGTATTATATTACTATCGAGGCGCTCTGGCTGGACGAAGGAGGGCACATGAGAGTTTAAGTCCAAACTTTATTTTTGTGCGAATGTATAAAGTATTGTTAATCTAAGTGCTACGGCCTCCTTGGCCTAAAGCTGTTCTATATCTGCGAGTCTCCCCGAGACCGTTTGTAGGCTAGATTTTTTTTCCTTTTTTTTCTTCCCTTTAGCATATAAAGCGTGAAGTCCCACTGTGTCTCTCCCCCGCTAGGTGCATATAGCATATAGCTTTCACGATGACCTGGGCTGGACGTATGAAGGAGGCCTTTTCCTCCCGGAAGGCCTTCCTAAAAGCCATTGAGACAAAAGAGGTAGACGGGGAAACGGCGGCCTATAATGAAGATCTGCTCCCAACAGAACCTGGTACGTCTCGCTTTTCGACTCCTTTCCCCATGACCCTAGAATTAACATATCCATAGAGCGACGGATGTGGGGGTGGGTTCACTTCTTCACATACTACCTGACGACCACCTTTTCGCCAACTAGTTACAACCTTGGGGCTTCTCTAGCCTCCATTGGACTGGTAATTATCCTACAAGCGCCCATAGGAACGAAATTTATTCTAATAGATCTTCTGTAGCGGTGGTGGCACACCCTCATTGCTGCAGCAATCGGCTCCACTTTCCTCTCCATCCTAGTCGCTCTGAACTCGCGCGGTGCAACGCGATACCATGTCGGGTTTCCAGTCATTGCCCGTGCAGCTGGAGGCCCCCGTGGCGCGAAATTTTTCATTTTTATCCGTGGTGCCGTAGCGGTCATCTTCTTTTCGACGAACCTCTACTACGGTGGAATGTTGATGGCAGTCCTACTACGAGCCATCTTTGGCTCGTCGTGGGACAATATTCCAAATCATCTTCCTGCTAGTGCCGATATTACCTCTGCCAACCTGTTGGCCTTTTTCATCTACTGGATCATCCAGATGGCGCTGATGTTTGTGCACCCCACCGTGCTCAGACACATCTTCGTCGTCAAGGCATTCTACAGCACCATCGCTCTGTTTGCTGTCCTGGGCTGGGCTGTCCACCAGAATCACGGCTCGTTGGGTGACTTTCACTTCCCCGGCCAGGTCATTCTGTCGGGCTCGCAGCTCGTCTGGCCTATGCTCTCGGCCATCAACTCCGTCTGCGCTGCTCTGTGCCCTATCCTGATCAACCAGCCGGATATTGCTCGGTATGCGCAAAGGCCGTCTCAGGCCACCTGGTCGCAGACTCTGGGTATCTTCATCAGTAAGATTCTCGTCATGTTCCTGAGTGCCGGAACTACCAGTGCTGCTCAGGGATTCCTGGGTACGTCGTACTGGAACGTCTGGGATCTCTACGACGCCATCCTGACCCAGTACTGGGGTCCTGGTGCTCGTGCTGGTATTTTCTTTGCTTGCTTCGTAAGTTGAAATCAATTTACCCCCGGCCATCTTGTCGAAATTTTGGATCAAAATATACTGACTTACCCCTGTCCAGGGAATGGTCCTGGCTATCCTCGCCACCAACGCTGGCACCAACGCTCTCCCTGCAGGTGCCGACATGAGCGGCCTTCTACCACGGTATATTAACATTGTCCGTGGGCAGATTATCTGCGGTCTCCTGGGCCCCCTCATGTTCCCCTGGAAGATCATTGCCAACGCAAAGAGCTTTCTTACCTTCCTATCCTCCTACACCGTCTTCCTTATGCCTATCTGCGGCATCATGGTGGTCGACTACTGGCTTATCCGTCGTGGTAACCTTCATGTCCCGTCGCTATACAACCTGGGGCCGGGCTCTCCATACGCGCACTGGAAGGGCTGGAACCTTCGTGCAATTGTGGCCTGGCTTGCCGGTACTGCTTTTGTCATTCACGGTGTGGCGGGTGCCCTAGACCCCAGTCTGACGGCCCAGGCGAGCAAGAACATGTACAAGCTTGGCTTCCTGCTAAGTTTTTTCATGGGCTCGCTGGTCTACTACGCCGCGTGCTTGATCTTCCCAACTCCCATCTATCCGGAAGGGAAGGAAGACGGCACCTCCATGAGCTGGGAATACATGGCAGACTCCGAGGGCTTCTTCGCAGGAGAGAGTGTCAACACGATCAGGCTGGGTGGCGGTATTGTGAGGGGCGTTAGCCCTGATGATGAGACTGACGAGGATATCGTCAAGCCAGAGAAAGAGATAGTGTAACACTAAGTAGCGAGACAGTAGTAGGTAGTATCTTCAATATAAAGAAATTTGTCGGCGTGAATTTGTGTCCATCCCTATCTAGATACCGGCGGTGCTCCGATATATATCTCCGACTCAGATCTTCACTGTAGGCAAAGTCTTAGCAGATCATACGGCATCCCAATGTTTTGAGAGCCCCTATTGAGTAAACTCCATGACCTAGATACGACCTAAACAAATCAATCATCGGAATCACCGGAATCTCCGTATCTTCTGCTTCCCAGAGCGATAAGACCGTCGGACGTGCGTTTGGTGCACGTGACCGTTTCGGAGGTAGATTCGGACCGACCGGTTGTATCATCACGGATCCTCCGCTCACCCCCTTTCAACAACCTCGAACATCAATGCCTCTTCTCCACTGGGCATGAGCTTCTCTGGGGTAGTTCCACCTGGGGATGGACCGGGCTCCCCCAAGACTCCGGGGCAGCAGGAGCAGCAGCCCCCCAGCCAGACCCGTAAACGTGGAATAGGGAGGACAGCCTGCTCGCGGTGCAAGGCTAGGAAACAGAGGGTATGGCACCCGACACCTGGGATACTGACTGGGCAGAAATAAGACCTTGTTTATTGATGCATCTGTTTTTCTGTAGTGTGATGGACGGCTACCGGTGTGCTCCAGCTGTAAGAAGTCTGGGGCCACGTGTGATTGGGAAAACATCCGTGGCGATGAGTTGGTCATGGCAAAGTACGCGGGCTCGCACTCTTATAAATCCTCGGGGTGAGAGAAGCAGGAATGCGCTGACGGATGATACAGATATGTCCAAACGCTCGAAAATAGGGTTGCGGACTTGGAGATTCAACTGCTGCGGCAGCACCCACCAGCCCCCCGGACAGAACAGCCAGAAGCTGCTGCCAACTTTCGTCCTGGTGGGGTCGTACCCGGGCGTTTCAGCATTGGCGATGTCGTGAACTCCCTTTGCTTTGATCTCCCTGATACATCTTCATTCACGGACGACTCTCTGCAGTTTGGGCTCCATCTTGCGCTGAATCTGGGCGATGTTGCGCAAACCCCGAGCAAGGCGGCAACGAATAGCCCGGGGACCGTTGCGGATTTAACCCCCATCACCGGCGAGAGCAACCGCGCAGAGGGCGCTGGGCCGCCGTCCGAGGAGCTGGGTGAGAAGCTGATCAGAACGTATTCCGAGAGACTCGACTGGAGGTATCCTTTCCTGGATCTGGACCAGATCCTAGAACTGCATCGAGATAGAGAAAGCCTCTCGCATATCGATCCCCAGTGCCTTACCGCGAGCCAGCACTTTGGATTATTCAAATTATACCTCGTGTACGCTGTGGGCTCTGGACTGCTTGTTTTGACTGAGAAACAGACATCTTTACCCATACCCGAGGTCAGTTTTCCTTCCTTTCTTGGTACGTTCTATGTGTATATCATTTTTAACATAACAATAAAATAAAATTATAGGCTTTCTACGCAACAGCCATTCAGCATATCCAGGCGGCGCGGGAGCCTCGATCGCTCGAGAACATCGAGGCCCTGGTTCTGCTAGTGATATTTCACCTCCGTTGCTCCATTAGCCAAGAACTCTGGTATCTAATCGGATTTGCCATGCGGACGTGTATCCACCTCGGGATGTACCTTTCCCGGCGCGAAATTGATCTCCCTTCTGCGACTATCCAAAAGCGCAGGAAGTTGTTCTGGACGGTTTACTCTCTCGAGCGCAACATCTCCATCGCACTCGGCTACCCTGTCAGTCTCCCCGACCGACTGATTGACGTGGAGATGCCCACTATGACGCAAGAAAATGATGACCCCCCACTACGGCAGGCCATCCATCTCTTCCAATTGAGGAGGATCGAGTCTCGCATTCACCATTCCATCTATCGCAATGACCGCACCCTGCAGCAACTCCTGACCAAGACCAGAGGACACTACCAGCAACTACAGGAATGGAAGGACAGTCTGATGACATCCGTGGCTGGCTTGGATAGTAGTGGTAGCCGTCGCGTTGATTACTTCCTTCTTCACTATCACCGCGCTATCCGCCTCCTCATCCAGCCCTTCCTCTCTATTCTACCCAGCTCAGACCCTTACTACAGGGCCTGTCTCGAGTCGGCGGGTCAGATCTGTCAGCTCCACAAGAGACTCCATCAGAACGCCGATTACGGCCACAGCTTCATCGCCGTGCAAACCGTCTTTGTGTCCGGTATCATGTTGCTTTACTGCCTGTGGACGCATGGAGGCGACATCTGGAGTGTGCGGCTGAGTAATAATATTCGGGCATGTTCGAGCGTGTTGTTCGTCATGGGGGAACGAACCCCGTGGGTGCGACGATACCGTGACGCATTCGAGGCACTGGTGAGTGCGACCATGGAGAGGCTAGAAGCACAACAACAGGAAGCGGATGATGGTGCAGGCACCGCGAATGACAGCACTTCCTTGAATCACGCTGTAGTCACGACAACCAACGCTGCTGCAATGGCAGGCACTGGTAGTGGTACGGGTTCGCTTGCAGAGGCGTTCCCGGTCGTGAATAATAGTAGTAATAACAACAATAACCAGCCTGGATGCGCCCCGGAGGAAGAACCTATGCCGCCACCGCTGCAGGTATTACAGGATCGATGGATGGAATTCGATACTATGGCCGTCATGAATGAGCTCGTAACGTGGGCGGACCCTGACACGGCCTCTTCTGCACAGACGCCATGGGTGCTCGGATACGGAAACTTTGGAGAAGGTAGTTGGGAAGAGTGGCAGGACCTATAGCTGAGCTAGGCTACGCTACGCACACCTGGATTGCCTCGAAAATTATGGAATGGTCATTTCTATGGATCATAATAGAATATACACAAAAAAAAAAAAACAAAAAGGACTTCTATGAACTTGTACTTGACTCCTCCTCCTCCTGCTTCCTCGCCTCCTCAAGCCACTTTCTGTCGGGCTGGTAAGGGAACGTAGACCGGAAATGCTTCGCGATATCCCGTCTCGTCGTCACCCAGACGTTGGGCTTGTCGGCGACGTACTTCATGAAGTTGCGGAGGGCTTCACATCGGCCGGGCTTACCGATGATACGGGTGTGCAGGGGGATGTTCATCATCTTGCCGCCCTCTCGATACAACATGTCGAAGGTGTTTTTGAGATACTTCTCGTAGGTCTCGGCCACACTTGAGCCGAACCCAGGGGCCATGTGAAACTTGCCATCATTGCAGTCGTACTGGGTGTCGGTTAGTATATAAAAAAAAAAAGCCTTGGAAACTGATCTGAAGAGGAAAAATAAACAAACTCACATTATAGGGGATCAACAGCATGCCCTCTCGCTCCTTCTCAGGCAGATGGCTCTCCCACGGTAGGTCCAACCAGTAAGGCACATCGTCATTGTAGCATTCGGATGACCACAGGAACTCGGCGCCCAACTCCTTCCAGATCTCTGGGAAGAGATGGTGTGTCTGCGGGGTTCCACGGCCAAAGTAGGCACCAACGGGCATCTCCCCGCTGACCTCCTTTAGCAGCAGCAGACTCTGCTTGACATACTCTTTATCTTCTTCGAGATTGTAGTCCCAGGTGTCTTTCCACCGCAGCCCGTGCGTGGCGATCTCGTGCCCATCGCGCACCAAGGCCTTGGCGAATGTTGGGTTCTTCTTCAGAGCCATCGCAACTGCGTAGGTCGTGAAGTTCCATCCAAACTCCTTGAACAGACGCATCAGGCGCCACGACGCGACGCGACTTCCATACTCGAAGTCTTGCTCGGCATTGATGTAGCGGGCATTCTCCCGGTGGCCGCCCGACGCTCCCTTTTCCCAAAGGTAGGGCTCGGATATGTTGTCGCCATCTAGAATGCAGCGCTCACCACCCTCCCTAGTTTTGGCACTGTCAGTCGCGGTGGATTCCTTGAAAAAAAAAAAAAAAAAAAGCCCTCTGATATTCTCCTAATGCGCATCTCACTCACTCGTAATTCAGGACAAAGGACACGGCGATCCGCGCACCATTGGGCCATTTGGCGTCGAAGCCCTCTTCGCCAAACCCCTCAAAGTCGCGGGGGACTTGGTACTTGGGTTCAATGTGGACCATTCTGGAATAGCTGTCTTGGGTGTCTTCTTGTGGACTGGACAAACGTGGTTTCTTTCTCTTTTGCGATCGTAACTGTTAATCGGAAACGGGTGTCGGCGTTCATATAGCCGGTATACAGTGGGGCGTCGGCGCTTCCGTCGGAGATTCCGTGGATCTTTATCAAATGGCATTACCTCATCTTGCATTGGAGAGGGGATTCCCCACGGCATTCCAAGCCAATCGTGCGGCATTTGAAGCGGGGGGGTTTTTTTTTTTATCTGGTTAAGATAATGCTTTGCGATAACGCGTGCTTGATAGGCTTCCGAAATTGTTTGGAGCTGGCGCAAATAATCCAGCACTGGAGCCTCCACGCAGACAGAACGATCCCAGCTTTTGATTACGAATTCTAGCAAAAACACATACTATAATCACAGTAGAAATCGAGAGTAACATGCCTCTAACCCGGGAAGAGTTGCGTTCTCTGGCGACGGGGTTCTCCTTCGAGATCCCGGAGCATGAGATCGAGGACTACGAGGCGCTTATTGCGCGCACAGAAAAGACGCTCGAAAGTGTGGCTGCGATGGATGGTGAGTAGCCAACTCATTTACCAAAAATAAAATAAAATGATGATAATTTCCATTAACTCCCTTTCACGCAGACTACCAACCTGAACCTGACCAGACCATCAGCCCAAGACAGAATATTCACTTCCCAGAGCCAGCAGATAACCCGCTGGGAGCTTGGGCCTGGCGCTTCAACCTCTCCTCAAGCTCACCCACCTCCAGCCTCCTACAAGGAAAGACGCTTTGTCTGAAAGACAACATCTGCGTAGCAGGCGTACCCTGTCTCCTCGGCACCGACACCATCCGCGACTGGATCCCGCACACCGATGCCACCGTAGTGTCCCGCATCATCGACGCCGGCGGTGTCATTACCGGCAAGGCTGTCTGCGAAAACCTCTCGCGAGGTGCGGTCAGCTCGACCGCCGCCACGGGCCCCGTCCACAACCCATACGCGCGGGGGTACTCGGTTGGCGGAAGCAGCTCTGGCACCGCGGCCGTGGTGGCCAGCGGCGGGTCGGACATGGGCATCGGATGCGATCAGGGAGGCAGCATTCGGATCCCGGCTGCGCTGACGGGACTCTATGGGTTCAAGCCGACGGCCGGGTTGGTGCCGTATACGGGCATCGCGAGCAATGATGCGAGTCTCGACTACGTCGGGCCCATCACTGCCACGTGTCTTGACAATGCCGTGTTGCTGGAAGCGATTGCTGGCGCAGATGGTCTGGATGATCGCTCGGGGGCTGGAATCCCCTTCCCTGGACACGTGCCCCGTTACTCGTCGCGCTTGTTGGAGGAAAAGGGCAAGGGCACTATTCAGGGACTGAGGATCGGGGTGTTGAAGGAGGGTCTGCCGGCTGACGTTGACCCAAATGTGGCGAAGAAGTTCCGCGATGCGGTCAGCGTCTACGAGAAACTCGGAGCCACCGTGAAAGAGGTCAGCGTCCCGCTTCACGCTGAGGGCAGGGGGGTCTATTCCGTGCTCAGCAAGATGGGCAACCATATGGGCATGATGGGACAAGCTACGGGACGACGACAAGTGATGTTGACAGACCTCTTCGAGAAGAAGGGCCTTCCCTATACGCCCGACGTGATCGACAAGATGAGCGTCATGAGCAAGGAAGGCCTCCTCAGCGGCGAATTTGCCTGGCAGCGCTATGCGACGGTGTATCCGAAGGCTGTGAACATCATGCGGAAAATGAAAGATCTGTACGACGAGGTGCTCTCGTCCGTGGATGTGATTGTGATGCCTACTACACTTTCGCCCGCGAACCGTCTCCCACTGAGTGATGCAAGCCCGATCGTCCAGATGGAGGCGGCAAAGGGGAAGACGGAGAATACATGCTCGTTCAACGCTACAGGACATCCCGCGCTGGCTATGCCGATCGGGTTTGTGCCGGCACGGGAAGATGAGAGCATTAGACTCCCTGCCAGCATGCAGATCGTGGGCAGATGGCATGAGGAGCTGACCATTTTACAAGTTGCATATGCGTGGGAGCAAACGGTTAACTGGAAGGAGTTTTGAGGAAAATCGATTTCACTTGTCTGCTTGGTTTCTTTTTATTATCTAGTTTGTTTAAATGAAGACTTCACGAGGAGCTGTTGTAATATATAACAAACACCCCATTAGCCCTTTATTAGTGGAGCAAAGTCTCAGTTTGGTATTATGAGTTCAATAGAGGATATCGAGAGCGTATTTTATTCTAGAGAAATTGAACCTCCAGCATGACCCCACGCTGAATGGCATGTTGTCCCTGGGCACAGCTGGCCCCCAGGTATAGAGTGGGTTCAACAAGCATCTAAATTAGTTCTTTTTATATCCTTCCATCTTCTATACCATATAACCTTAGAGTTGAAGCAACTTGTCCGGATGCCTGATGACATGCCTGAGGCCTTGTAGCGCATGTGATCTCGCTTAGGTGGATATCGCTTAGATAGCTAGATAGGTAGATGTATTGGTCCTCCGACACGATAGACAATACACATCATCATCATCATCATCATCATCATCATCATCATCATCATCATCATCATCATCATCATCATCGCTAGCATGCTAGTTGTCACAACTTTACACCTCTAGGGGTTCGATTCTTCTTACAGTAGAATTTGAGTGGCTGTGGTCTCCCAAGGCCATCGACGCTGTTCCGAGGTTAAAGGTTCTCAGGGCATTGTGGATATTCTATTGTTGTCGATTTTCAGGGTCAGGAATCGATTATATCGCAAAAACAAAACTTCAACCTCCAAAGAAAATAATAACGAAAGAGATTAGGTTCGAGTGTAATCACGTGGAATCCATCGCCTTTTCCCATATAAACTCACTTCCCCCCTCTTGGTGGCCATTCCTTCCTTCTACACCCCAACTCATCCGGACAGAAAATCTATAGCTCGATTGTTTTCAAAGTATCCTAATACCAGATTGCGCAAATGCCACAAACGAGGGGACGTAAGCGCAGTTGTAGTATCCAGGTCGCCCAAGAGGAGCCGCGAGATCCACTGATGTACCTCAACATTGATATTATCAATATTGTCTTTTCCCACCTAACATTAACGGATCTGGTTTGCTATGAACGCGTTAGTCGACACTGGAAAAGTACCATCGAATCATGGATTATAGTAGTCGGGCTTCGTTTACGTTTTCCACACACTCAGCTACCAAGCCAGTCTGTGACACGACCCAATGGGCAGGCCTATGACGAGTTCAAGCTTCAAGGTATGAATACAGCACATATCCGGGATGAATATTAGCATTTAAACTGGTTAATTTCAACCCCGTTAACAGAATACAGCTCGCCATCATGAAACTTTGCAGTCCGGGAAACCGTCTTCCGTGTGGAGGTTCAAGAACGTATCTTCTTTCATCTCTTCGGGGGATTACGTTACCTGGAAATCCAAATTCGATACCGCCCGTCATCCATCTAACCTTTCTTTAACTGATCGCGTATACTGGCAATGTATTGCACGTGGCGGAGAACAAGCTACAAATGAGCCGGAGGTCATACGGGCAACGCAATTGTTCAGGCCGGGAGGCTCTCCTCCATATATTGACGGGATCTCCCTAAACAGTGATGGCATACTTCTAATAAATCTTCAATCAAAGGACGCACACCACGAACTTTGGTGCGCAAGGTATCCAGACATTCCTCCCCTTCCACTTCATACTACAATAGGCTAATCACTAGCAGGAGCGTGATCTACTCGACTCTGGAGAGGAAGGTATTATGGCGTCGGGATCACCAAGAGCGCAGTAAAAGACACCCAAACTCCAACATCTTTCCTCTACTGATAGGTAAAAACACTGTATATTGCGCCAATAAAAGCGGCGAAAACCACCATATGCTGTGCGCCTTCGACTTCCGAACAGGTGCTCATCTGTACCAGTCGTCAATTAAAATTGATAAAAACTGGGCGCAGGATCTAATCTCAAACGAATTCTCCCTGACAACATCGGAGAATCTCCGTCTTATCCAAGCCTCAGATGGGGAAGAATTACTGCTTCAATTGACCCAAGATAGCAAAAGAAAATCATACCACTCCAAAACCCGAGGTTTCATCCAAATCATCAATGGCAAAAGTGGCCACATCACACAGTGCATTGATTTCCCTGAAACTAAACTTGATAGCTTTCTGCGGCAGCCGCTCACAGACAATGCTGTTATCGTGTCGGAAATCACCCGGCTGCCTAAATCATTATACGATACAACAGATAATCCATTACTATACAACAGATTTATCATTATTCGGAAATTGCCCCGTATTCTGGGCAGCTCTCCCGGTCCTTTACGCACAGACTTTCTCATCGCACCCAGAGACTGTTTGATAAGACCCAATTATCATCCCCATTCTCCCATGACAGTTCATCCCTTCCACAGAATTGCCCTGGTTTCTTCAGAACAAGTCCACCCATCGAATGGTGGTCAATGGAGCGTTTGGAGTCGTCCACTGATTCCTACCAGCGACAGAAGTCATCGAGACCTAGCAAAACTCTTGATAAAGCTCGTGTTCCCCACCGAGACGCCGATACTTGATATGTGCTCCGTTTTAGGCGATCCGGTCCCCCTGACCCTACGGCCTAACCCTCGACGTGGACGGCAGGGGAGGATCCAGTTAGAGCTTCCGCCCACAGGTACTGAATGGTCACAATTCATTGAGGGGGGTCGTGTTCTACTCAGTGGCGGGGACACTGATACAAGGTATCTTATAAGCTTCTAGACCGGGACATAACAAGTACCAATTACAACAATCAAAAACAGGAAATTTGACCTGTCATCCCGGGGGAGAAGTATAGTTGCCTAAACGATGAATGGGACCCATCCCACTCTTCATGTCGTACAATTTCCCTCGGGCTATAATCAATTTAGCCCTCTAATGTGTAACTCACCTTGATCTATACACGAGGAAGATCGCATTTCTATATCGGGGTCAAGAAATTTTGACTCTAGGGATATTCTGCTCTCAATAAACAAAGTTTTCCATTCGTAATTATCCTTCATCTACTATAGTTAGTTTGATTCGGTGGTCTTCTACATAATTCTCCATGACACTATTCCCTGGACGTGTCGAGGAATCTTCTAGTTTGACATAGAATTTTGGATATATTTAGTTGGTTAAGGAAGTCTTCCTAAGCTGCGACGCGTGTCAACTCCGCATGTTGCAGCTTGACCCGGTGAATATCTCATGACATGCAGACCCAGCCACAGGCCAATGGGTGATGGAGAACAGGCCCGCTCAATAGTCTCCATCCCGTCTCTTGAGGACTAAACCATTCATAGAGAGAACAAAGTAAGAGTGCCACAAGCAACGAAAAGCAATGAAGTCTGCAGTGAGAGCGAACTATAACTAAAATAAAATCTTTGCGACTGAGAAGAACAGTGAAAAGCGACTCATCCCACTGTCAGGGATAAAGGTCAACGAGAAGGCGACTCCGATTGCATAGGTTTACTTGGCGAAAGCGAACGACGAACCTTCCTGCCCGTTGCTTTGATCCACTCCCTCCCGGTTCGATGAACACGAATATCCGCTAATATGGTCTTTTGATGGGAAAGCTTTGTGCGATTGATATACTTGGAAATCTCCAAAACCATGGCGACGAGCCTCTCGTGGGGGAGGGCAAGCTCTATCAGTGCTGCAGGCGGGAAGAAGTGAAACCCCTGTTCTTCATCAGGGGCGAAATCGAACCCGCCATCACACAGGATCTTCTGGACATGAGAATAGTGGTTCCTCTATTGAACGGGCAGACGCTGCTGCATGGTCATCTCCCAGCTCACCCATCTCCAATCCAGACAAGCCTCACTCAATGGCTTGGGAAGGGAGAACCGAGCGACTAGGAGGTGACAGCAAGCATGTAGCTATGATGTTGGTTGATTGCTATGATGGTCCAAAACAGATATCTGCTGCTTGCTAAGCGAGGTCACTTGTGCTAATATGTGTATATTGGGAATAGAATAAATTGATCAGTAGAGAGCCTTCCTCACGTCTTGGCATTGTCCCACGTCTGTCCTCGCGCCTGCGATGGAACGCTACGTGTAGATCAGCTTACCACAGCTAAACGACGTTTGGAATAGCTTTAACTGTTGTAAATTGTCAGAAGAAAAGGGCTCATAACCTGACAGCGAGCATGTAGCTATGATGTTGGTTGAACGCCCAACACAAATATCCGCTGCTAGCTAAGCAAGGTTATGTGTGCTACGAGGCTGCCAGGCATCCTGCCAGGAGGTTAGCTAGCAAGGCGTAGTCGATCCGAAGGCGCATCGTCATATACGCCTCGTTGGCCTCTGGCAAATAATCCTCATTGATATGGTAGAGTCACTAGCAATTGGCACATTTTGAAATACCAGCATCATCTGTTTGCTATGATAGATCACCCGCTCCGCCTCAAGGGTCCAATTCTTCAGATCGTCAAAAGCAGCTTGGGAATTGTTTAGATCACTTCATTTGAGGACGCAGAGTATGTAGATGATGCAGGATTTATATCAAATGCTTGGTATAATCCCGATTCTTGATCCAGCATAGAAGTAGCAGAATGTGTGGTAGAAACCGGATAGCTGTGTTCGAGTAATAGAGATCACCTTTTCTAGATATGGGAAACCTCTCGACTGCTGTGTTTGCTGATTTAGATTTCCAAGAATTCAATAAGCGACCATTATGAACTATCCGCTTATTTAGGCCTTTTTTTTTTTCAACGTCGTAACGATCAGTGTCATTTGGCAAATGTTTATCGAGCGTAGGACTTGGACTAACCCTCGAAGTAGTCCACCGAAATCAACGTTCGGGCCAAGATTCCAGTCGCCGGGACAGGTGGGGAGAAATGCTGCTGCCATGTCTTTGATACGATCTAGCCGATATTCATCGTTGCTAGGAATTCTAGTAGTCATGGTCTTGCTCTCGTCTAAGTTGCTTGCGAAGTTGGAGTTGAAGGGCGAGAGTAATGTGACACTAATGTTTTGTGCTAGAACACTCTTCTGCCGAGTAGTGCTTAAGCCTTTGCAACGGCGACTATTGTCTAAAAGAAGCTCGGAGTTCCTGGCTCAAAACTACTTTTCGTGTCTCGTATGGGTTGCCATGCAAATAAGCTCTGTTCTTTTCGACTAGCTTGGCGGGATCCTGGACAGCATTTGAAGTGGGAGGGTTAGTACTGTGGATTTGCTAGTATGGTGATATTTAACAGCATACCGTGGCCGTTAAACACGTCTGGTCATCGCAGGCTTTCCTTAGCAGATAGTTAGATGCATAAAAGTCTGAGAGGAGCCAGCCGTCCAGTCACTGGGCCCCATGTGGCGGCAACAACTATTGTGTCATGATGAACAACAGGGATCGTTGAAGCGATAAATAGAGGGCTTTGTTTACCCTGGGTTAAAGGGCATGGCTAGCTGAAGTCATCATGTTGGGAGATGGACAGGTACTTGGAGTTAACGGAGATTGAAGAAAACAGGAAGAACCAGAGCTTAGTAGCTACCCAGTAGGCACGAATATAGGAAGATGCGAGATTACATAATGAAAAAAGCTGACTATGAAATGATGGATTGTTGGGTTTAAATTAAGGTATTTTATTGGCCAAAACAGAAGAAGAATTAGATCGATATCTACTACAGGCAGCATCCATGATGCAGAAAGAGTGGACTCATTCATGCTACTTAGCCAAAGTAATAGTTTATAAGCCTTCCTGGTTGTCACTCTTGGATAATGGCTCGCAACCTATTCAAGAAGTGTTAAATGCCTCGTTCTAACCAATATATAGCCCAAATTTGTCAGCATGGGTAGGGCCTCGAAGGACTCTCTAGCGATGGACATAGTTAGGGCAAGGTAGTCTAGTCAGATCTTGGAAGCGATAAACCCATTGCCTCAGTACCGTATATAGTTCGAATATTACTCTAGCGTTCAGTCTAGCTGTTGATATATGTATGCCGCTATAATCGAGAATGAAAAGTGTATACTAATAGCGATAGGTTGAAATTATGCAACCAAGCAAGTTTGGATCTAAATTTGCAAGTAACTTGCTTAATCACACACTCTCTAAAGGTAGATGTAAAGATAAACACTCTAAAAACAAAAAGCAAAAAAAAGCAAATCAATATAAAATGTTTAATGTCCATCCCCATTCACAATAGTTCTCTTGCCAATCGCGTCACCAAATTTGCGCAATCCCTCACTAATATCTTGTGGCTGCACACAACATTCCAACAAGGCCATCTTCTCTGTCTCTTTCTGGGCTCGCTGAATGGCCAGAGCCAAATCACTCGTTGTCCGCACTTGCATCGAAAACATAGACGAGGTGCTCAGTTGTTGCCATTCCTCGGGGGTGGTGTAAGGGTTGACGTTGCCACCAGCGTGATCGACATTACAAGAAAGGGCGCGTGCGAGGAGGGTATAGCTCCAGTTGCTGATGTAGTTGTACGGTCCATCGTGGATTGCGCACTATGTGGGAGATAGGATGGTTAGTAACTTTTGGAAATTTCATATGGGGTCAATGTGTACGTATATGTGTGTTGTATATATATGTGTGGATTGGGGGAGGTGGGGGCTAGTAGGGAAGGGGGATAGATAGATAGATAGATAGATGGGCTTTCTATACCTCAATCTGATAACCGAGATTGTTGATGATGATGATAATCGGATTCACTCGGAGACGGATCATGGTCCCTAGCTCCTGTGCAGTCATCTGGAAACTGCCATCCCCGATCATCAGGACGGCTCGTCCCTGGGGAAGAGCGAGTTGGCATCCTAGCGCCGCGGGCAAGCTCCACCCAATCGAGCCATAGACCATTTGCATCTGGAAGTCTGCACCGTTGGGTAGTCGGATCTTCTGCGCACTGAACCAGCTGTCGCCAGTTTCTGCAATCAACGTATCTTGTGGGGTCATGAGCTGTTGAATACCAGAAAGAATCGAGGCCATCGTCAACGGAGCCCCTGTGGCCATGGTGTTGATGATTTCGAGGGCGTGAGATGCTTCGTCATCGTCAGAGAGGACGCTAGGGCTCGGCAATGCTGTAGGTTTGGGTCGGATATTCGTTTTGATTATCGATGTCACAGCCTCGAATAGGGGGATATCCTGGAAGACCTGACCATTTGGGGTCTTGAGAGACGAGGGTTGCAGATCCATGATACGTGAGGACTCCTTTTGCAGATTGAGGATACCCCCAAGCTTATGATAGTCGGTCCACCGTCCTCCCAGAATCACCCATAGATCAGAGTCTTCTACGGTCTTCTGGCAGATTTCCTCAGATGCATCAGACCAATACGTCCCGATAAACTGAGGGTGGTGCTCCGGCACCAGAGATTTGGCGTCCGGTTGACAAACAACCGCACATCCTAACTTCTCCATGAACGAGACAAGTATGTCCTGGGAAACAATATTCCGCGAACGAGCGCCCACAATAAGCACGGGTCTTTTGGCCTTTTTCCAGGCGCGACCAAACCCTTCGCAGACCAGGCGAATATGAGCATCGTTGGTTGGCGATAGCGACTGATGGATTCCTGTGAGGGGAAGGGGTGCTTCACACGTCATGTCTGCCATGTCTGCCGGGATTTCAATATAAACTGGCAAGGATTTAACAAGACACTCCTTGAGAGAGTCATCGATCTGGGTTGTGGGTGCGCGTTTATCAAGACGGACCGAGCTTGCAGTCACCTCACTGAACATTCGCAAAGGCTGGTCTATATCCGTGCCACCTAATGTATGGTGAATCATGCTGTTCTGGGCCATCAAGGCTGAGCCCGGGCAGCCTGATATGACCACTACGCGAAGATTTTCTGAATATGCCCCTGCAATAGCGTTGATAACGGAAAGACCGCCTACCATGTAGGTGACGACGACCACTGCAACCCTAGTTGGCGAGGAGCGGGCATAACCATCTGCCGCATAGCCTGCATTCAATTCGTTGCAGCAACCGACCATCTGAAGCTCTTCATTCTTCAAAAACTGGTCGAGTAGCGTGAGGTTGTAATCACCTAGTTTATGAATAAATTAGTTTGCCCTTTAGTTACAGGAAGCAGAGGCTAGTCGTTCGAACAAAACTTACCGGGAACCACAAAATAATCCTTTATTCCTAGCTCCTCCATTCTGTAAGCCAAGAAAGTACCAATGTTATACTGCTCCTGCTTGAATTGTGGAGTAGCTGCACTCGAGGGATTTGGGACATCATAGTCCTCCTGGATTCTGATAGTAATATGGGTTTGGAATTTATCTGACATTAAAATAGGTTAGCCATATATTAACGAATGACCAGATACTGTTCACGTTTCTCTCACCTTGGCGGATAGACTCATAAACCTTTCGAATCTCATCGACTCGGGCCACATAAGCTGGAATTGGGAACATAGCCCTTTTATACACATCTAGCGCGGTGGCGCCGCTGCCAATATCACCAGAAGGGCATGATCTCAAGTTGACCATGTTTTTGGCTAGAGTAGCAAAGTCAAGATTGAGATCTGTTGCTAGTTCCTGCTCGAGGTTGATCACTGTGCCCTGTGGTCGGACGTACTGTTGAGGAGTGTTAGTACTATAGTTAGATTAGTGTCTCTACTGTCGGCGAAACTTGGCTTACCTTGATTGCATGCTGGACATGTTGGCTCTCTATTGAGGCTAGCAGCACAGCATGTGGACCACCACCAGTAAGTGCTCTCACCTCTGAGACCAGATCGATAGAAGATGGCTTCACATGGAAGTCAACCTCCATGTCCCCAAAGCCTTTCTTCTTCTCGATATCAGAACAGATAAGCAAGAGCTTCATGCCAATCGACTTGATCATCCGACCTGCCAGGCTCCACAGTGGACTTCCTGTGGCCGGGAGTGCTACAAACCGTCAGCAGCCGTCAATCATCAATGTGGTTCCTGTGCAGGAATGCTTACCAATTATGTCTCCTGCCTTAGCATTGATATCACTCAAAGCTCGGCAAACCAGACCACCTGAACAAATGATCTAAAGGAATTATTGACTGTCAGCAACATTCCGGGAAGTTCCAGTCTCCAAGAGCAATCATACCGTAGGCACAAGTTCTAGAGGTATGCTTTGAGGAACAGAGATCAGATCCGATTCCCTGCATAATACTTCCTTGCAGATCTGAATATCTACACTCATCCCACTTGCACCCTTATCAAGGAACTCGGTCAATCCGAACACGCAGTTGGCATTCTATTAAGGCTTGGAGTCAGTTGGAGATGCCATATAGATAGTGAAGCAGCACAAAAAGGTATGACCGGGGAAATACTTGAACTCCAACTTGATCGCCGACGCGTAAATGCTGGACATCATGTGCAATAGCCGTGACAACACCCACTGCTTCATGGCCACCTAGTAAAGCAGTACAGTATTAGTTGATGGTCAATCCTTTCATGAGAGAAGCATGAACAATACATACGGATGCTTGACTTTGGTTGGCCCAGCTTGTCACCTGTGGTGCATCAGCACTTCAGCTTCTTCCAGAGAGAGACATATCATGACGAGCGAAAATTCATACAGATCCATTCTGGATGCCGCTTAGGACAAATACAGACATACTGTAGTTGCACCAAGACCTCATTGGAAGCCATTCGGGAAGCTATTTGTTCAGGAACGAAAGTGTTAAAAGTATAAAGCCGATAGAGAAGTTCGGAAACGTACCAAGAACAGTTCGAGTCATATTGGAAACCTCACAAAAACAGTGATATTTAGAGTGAAGTGTCTGGCAAAGAGGTAGAGATAGATCCAAAGGCCTTTTAAAATGTTGGATTTTTGCAATAACTCGATGGAAGCGCGGTCCCTGGATGTAGAGTAGGTTGAACAATTCTCTGAATTAGTTCTCTTTATACCCTTTCTTCTTTGCCACACAACCTTGGAGTCTTCCCCTCCCTAATCTTTCTATTCCTCCGATTTTCGCATTTTAAGACACTTGAGGGATATCTGACGGCCTACCCTCCATTCCACTATCATGTTGGCAGTACATACTTGGTGCCTAATCAAGTGGCTAATCATGCTGCCAGGAATAATTCTACTATCCTTACGCACAGGTCCGAGTAGCAAGCAAATGGCAGCTACCTGGTACATTAGTTTCCAAATCTAGCCAATACAACGTTGTTGCGATAGGCGGATAGGAGGCAAGGGTGGAGGAGAGAAACCCGAATTATCCCCTTGTAGATATTCTACTGGGAGGAATTTTACCAAGTTTACCCATTATCACGTCAAACAAAGACATTATTTTGTGCAACAAGTCAAAGGAATGTCAACCAATCCAAATTTTGCGTTTGATAAAAAGTTATACATTTTCTTTGGATAAATAAACCAGCGGCTGGCACATGGGGCTCCGTTATCGTCCATGTCCCATCCCTTGCAACAGCTTCCAAGAGGTATGCTAACGCCTCTCGAAGCTCCTAAGAGTAACAGATCCCATAAAATAGGAGGTATCTCGGTGCACTACCCTTTTGGGATAGCTGCAGATACTTTGTAATCAAAGAAGGCTACAAGTTATCCACCAAGTATCAATTCGTGGAACCCGACAGCCTGGAAAGAATGTGGCTAACCACACATGAACTTTGACTTGATTAGTGAAAATGTATAATTCCTCTCTGTTATTAGAAAAAGGAAATATCAAGCATTCATTTCCGGCAACACAGCCGAGAGGGTAATAAATCCTCGACCTGCATATCTCGGGATCCGGGATTTTTTATGAGCCCAACCCGACGCACACGCGTAATCGGTAGGTGGTTTATTCTGGAATCTAGATTCAGGGAAGACAGCATATCTGTGGGGCAAATTTCACTCTCCTAGTTACCTTATTCGCACTCTCGCAGTTCCTTAACAATTAGTGTGACAGCTTCCTTTCCCGTTCAGGCACACCCCCGAGTCAACTTACACGGCAGCTACCGTTGCATTTCTATATCTTCTTCCACGTAAGATTGAAGCCAGGGCAGGTCGTCTAATCGAAATTTCATTCAATACGAAAAGCGAAAACATTCCGATGTTGTCAGTAAGGAGGTGTCCTAACAAAGAGCGAAACTATCTGTGGATGCTAGAGTTGCGGGACGGAACGTGGACCGATTTGTCCGATAAATTATTATTTTTTTTTCTTCTCTTGTTGTTCTATGAATTTTCCTTTTTATGTATTTGCTTTATATATATATACATTTATTTCTTACTTTTACGTATCATTGTATTCAGTAATTAAACGGGGCATAGGATCCCATTAGTATAATGTTTTCCAACATAAATATATGTAAAAATAAAATAAGATAAGATATACGCGATAAATTTAATAAAGGGGGCATTATAAGTGTAAAAACAAGGAATATGAAGCGATCAAACACCCCATGACCTAAACAGAGGTGGAATGTTTCTGGATCTTGATAGAGAGAAATGGGGAAAATCAAAAGCGCCGTACTAGGCTACAATTAGCCCTAGTTGCCAGGACTCACTCTCCCCGCGAATTCAGGAAGCAAAGAAGGGGTGTTTCTCTTTTCTTTCTCTCCAGACTCTTGCGACTTCTCCTCATGGCGTATATTATAAATTAGTAGTCATGAAAAGTAGCTTAGGTACTTACGCATCACCATCTAGATCTTCTCGCTGGGGCTTCCAAGCGCGGGAAATGTGCGTTTATGTTTCAGATAGACTCACACTTCAATAACCCCCCTTTCCTCTCAAACTAGAATTCGAGGCTCGTTTCATCTTACCAGATGTCTCTTATCAAGGTTAGTAGTACGTAGATAACTGGTTAGGCATGTAGCAAATGAATCGAGATACCACTGTGCATTCCGTAGTGCAGCTGGTCATGCTGGCTTTCTCTTGGAGGTAGGTGAATCTGGATATTGATTAGTGACTCGGTACCACTCAGGATATTTTCATTAGAGGTTGGGTAGTTCTTTGATAAAATCTTCAGGTTTAGGACTATCGCTTCCACAGAAACAAAGGCCAGCAAGTAGAGAGAGGGTAGTCATCATATAGACTTAGCATCGTATGAATTATTTTAGTCCGAAATCGATATCGACAACAAGACTTGTTCTTCCTTAATGATATAAAATTTACATTTTGTGACAGTTAAGATGAAGCGGAAAGCCTTTAGACCCGGTCCACCTGCACTTTCCAACGAGCACCCAAGTCCAGTTCATTTGGTCATGTTTTTCAGCCACTCTAGTGCATATAAGAATGAAATAGACCTTATCCTGATACCCACTCCTAACCAAGAGGGGTAGGCACTCCATTCATGCATGTGATTAAGTAGACCATTACTCAGACGTTTTCGAACGAGAAAGTGAAAATCCCTGTTAAGTCTGTTCTATAATCCGCTGAACAAGAAACTCTACTTGCATTGAAGTTTAATATTTGTCGCTTCTAGTGAGTTGTTCTTCTTGTAGTGTATCCGTTAAGTCTTTAGTTCAAGGGAGATTTGAGAGATGTTGTACTGTATGCATTTGCACGGGATCGAATAGCAACTGTTGATCCAGGGTGGCTAAGGATCTTCATCAAGAGTCATTCTGGGTGTTATAGGAGCTATCAGCTCAGTAGTCGTTACTAAGTTGGGAGAGGCGTCCTCTAGAGGACAAGTGTTCGTGCGGGGTGGGGGTTTTCCTCTTTAATTAACTAGTCAACGTACTATTTAAGTACAACAGTTAGCGTGCCCTTAGTTATACCGAGGGACAACCAATTTAATAATGCAGACTCTAAACTCTATTTCTCCACGCACACATAGCATGGTAACTATACTCCGGCAGACTAGCAGAGACTTTAGAGTGTTTCGGCATAATAGAGGTGGTTTATAGAAGCAAGGGGACGATCGACTACTTAAGGCAAATGATCATCCACCTAAACCCCCGAATGCGAACCCGAATCCGAATACGACGTCAATGAGGATACATTCTAGGCAATAATCATCTCCCATCGGTTTGGGTATTTAAATGCTTTTCCAGCCGGCGGGAATGGAGCCTTCACCTGTCTCCTGAGGCCTCTTTAATCACTGACAACAAAGTAAAAAAGTGAAAAAAAAATCTTTTATTCGCTTACAACTATATACCACACCGCAGTTTCACTTCATCCCCAAATCATGGCGACAACAACAGTAACTCAGACTACAACAGTCATTGAGCCCCCCTCAAACGTTACCAGTACATCCGCAGATTTTGCAAAAAGAGACGTTCAAACTAAGCTAGTCTACTGGAAGCCCTCTGAGAACAAATATGTGCCGGTGGATTTCACAAAGCCTGATGGTGAGAGCGTTTTCGGTGGGCTCACCAAATTGGACGAGGAACATGCGGTCTGCATCCATGATATTCGCGGCGAAGAGTCCAGTTATACGCTAGACAGGAACGGTTTCCAATATGTGCATCATGCGATCCCGGAGTTTGATGAATGGTCTAATGAGGAGAGGGTGAAGGAGGTTCTCATCCCACAGACGGAAGAACTTGTGCGGAAGATGTACGTTCCCTTCTTCCTATTGTATGCGAACATACTAGTTTCAGTTATGAAAAGGACGGGGACACGGCTCGGAGCTTTAATTTTTTATTAAAAAAAAAAAAAAAAAAGAAAAGAAAAGAAAACTAAAAGACTGCTCCCCAGAACCGGCGCTACCAGAACAGCCGTCTTCACGACTCGTATCCGCTCCCTCGCAACAGACGAGGCCAAGCGAGCCGATAATCGCGCACCAGCGCATAGCGTCCATTCCGATTGCACCGTTATTGGGGCTGTCCAGAACCTCAAGACGCTAGTCGTCAAAGATCCCACAGAAGCAGAGCGCTTGCTCCAGAACCGGGTCATGGTCATCAACGTCTGGCGGCCCCTCAAGACCATCACGAAGGATCCACTGGCCATGTGCGACTGGACGTCCGTCAAGTCCACGGACGAGTGGATCGCCAACCGGTTTATCTTCCCACATGGCTGGAATGAGCTGGGCAAGGTATCCTACAGCGAGAAGCACAGATGGTGTTACCTGAGTCGTCAGACCCCCGAGGAGCCCGTTCTTTTCAAGCAGTTTGATAGTCTGTCAACGGAGAATGGGGGCTTCACGCTCGCACATAGTGCGTTTGTGGATCCGGAATTTGTGGATGCGGCACCGCGGGAGAGTATCGAGATCAAGATGTATTGCTTTTTTGATTCTTAAGTAGTGATGAGTGGTCTGGTTAGGGTTTCTATTTGGAGAGTGCCACATGTCTCTCTACCTCGGTTGTGCTTCTTCCCTTGATGAGCTCGGTCTGAGTTTTGGCAGATATATAGATAAGGATCTTTGGTTTAAGTAGTTATCTAGCTAACTGCTACCATCTGCCAATATGAACACTTATTGAAGCTGACAACTTTTGCCTAGAACCTCACTGGAGTTAAGGTCCCTTAATTCCGAGAAAGCCGGTAAAGTGATATCATAGCCCTGTCAGCCACTGTATTTATGAATGAACAAGCCTGTGTCGCCCGTCGTGTCAAGTTAAGACCAGGTATGATTCAATAATACTAAGTACCTTGTCTTATTAATTTGCACTCACAGGTGGAGGTACGAAGTCTGTACTAGCGCTTACCTACCTAACAATGGCCACTCTCCCCACCAGCCCTCTAGGCAAAAATGGTCCCCAGGTAACCCGCATAGGCCTCGGTCTCATGGGAATCAGCGCCTACTACGGAGAAATACTCCCAGATGAGCAGCGGTTGGCATTTCTAGACGAAGCATATAATCTGGGAGAGAGATTCTGGGATACTGGTAGGTATATCAAATGAACAATCATGCTATCTATATGCATATATACCAGTCTATATTTCTACAAGACCTCCAATATCTAACTAAATAATCCCCCCCCCAGCCGACCTCTACGGTGACAGCGAAGACCTCATCGGAAAATGGTTCAAAAAGAATCCCGAAAAGCGCGCCAATGTCTTCTTAGCCACCAAGTTCGGCGTCCGCCCACAGCCAGACGGTTCTGTACTCCGAGACTCCTCCCCAGAATACTGTCTCGCCGCCTGCGAAAAGTCTCTCGCGCGACTAGGCGTTCCATCAATCGATCTCTACTACTGCCATCGACTCAACCCTGACGTCCCCATCGAAGAGACCGTCCAAGCCATGAAACAGCTCAAGGAACAGGGGAAGATCAAGTACCTTGGACTGAGCGAGTGTAGTGCCGAATCGCTTCGTCGCGCTCATGCCGTCCATCCCATCACGGCCGTGCAGATGGAATATTCTCCCTTCTCGTTAGAGGTTGAGAGTCCGCAGTATCGTCTTCTCGAGACCTGTCGCGAGTTTGGAGTTGCAATGGTTGCGTATTCCCCGCTGGGTCGAGGCATATTAAGCGGGACTGTACGCTCACCAGATGACTTCGGAAAGGGCGACTTTCGTCGTCTGTTTCCGCGCTTTTCACCCGAGAACTTCCCCCGAAATCTACAGCTCGTGGAGAAAATTAGCGCTCTTGCCCAAGAGAGGGGGCAGGTCACTCCATCGCAGATGACGTTGGCGTGGTTGCTGGCCCAGGGTCCAGACGTGTTTCCCATCCCGGGTACGACGAAAGTTAGTCGGTTACAGGAGAATTTGGGTGCTATGTCGGTCCAGTTGTCTGTCGACGAGGAAAAGGAATTCCGGGCTGCAGTAAATGCTGCGGATGTGCAGGGTGGTCGGTATCCTGATTCTCAGTCGGTTACTTTATTTGTTGATACTGTGTCACTGAAGCCCTGAGGGCTTTCTAATTTGATTTTCTATTTTTCCCTCCCCCCCGCCCTCTTCCCCCCCTTTCCACCCACCCCTCCCTCCCGCCTATGGCACCCCCCGGAACCGTGTAGCTACAAATACAACCCTCCCTAGGAGATACCCCCCCAATCTAAAGGCATTACACTATACTGTACACAAGATACTCTATGATAGGTAATGGCCGATCCCCCTACCCTCGCATGACTCTTCCATCTCTACTACCCTAGGTCCCAACCACCAACTACCAGAGAAAGCTATACCGACGATTGGCATTTGAGGTGGAAGGGGTTGGGGTGATGCTTGCGGATGAGGGAGTTCCAGGCCCGCTCTCCGCTTCTTCGGTGGAAGTTTCCGTGCTAGCAGAAGTAGTAGAGGAAGAAGTCGTTACAGTCTCGTCAGCCGCGGTCGTAGTAGCAGTAGTACTCGCGGTAGATACACCACTACTTGTCGACACAGTAGTCCACGACTCATCATCATTAGAGCTCGACAAGTTATTAATGTTTGCATACTTTTTCGCATCGTAAAGATCCCACGTTTTCACTCCACCGCCTATTAAATACGATTAGCGAGGCACAACATTCCTGTAAAGCATCACGCCAACTCTAAAACTCAAAATCAAACTCACAGGTATTGACGGGCCATGCTGCACAGGTAACGTCACACTTGTCGTCGGATACCTTGTCACTCTCATCGATCTTCTCGTCGCCACACCAGCAGCTATCGCCATTGTGGGGGGCAGCATAGCGAAACCCAAGGTTATGGCAATGCGCCAAGCAGACAGGGATAGACATATAGGTGTATTTGCCCCCGTCGGTCAGACTACCAGTACTGCTGTAGCATCCAAGGTAGTATTCACCAAACTCGTCATTGGAGGCATATACGTGGTTCGACGCCAGAAGGGCAAAGAATGATGCCAGTTGAGCTTGGAGGAGCTTCATTTTTTTGTTTTCTTCTTTCAAACGGAATGAAAAGAGGAGTGGGTGTTTCTTGTTGAGATGTTGATCCGGTAGAGGCAGAGGAGTGTAACGGCTTGAGTTGCTGACTTTAGAATAATTTGAGTATTTCCCTCGATGTACATAATCACAGCCTTGTCATGAGAACCTGTGTGAGGTGTAGATGTGGATGAGGAAGGGTCTCTCCCCATATAAAAGGGAATGAACAAGACAGTCGAAGCCTTCCTGGAAAGTCCGGTTGGGCCTCTCAGGGGGGGGCCAATTTGTGTTTTACTGTCATACTAGTATCTAGTGTCTCATTCCTTCACCAATTGGAGGATCAAGTAGTAACCGTTGGGCCCCAAGCGCGGATTCCAATTTGCTTTGTTTCACCCACTTTAAATAGAGCTTTAATCCTTTTGAAGGGAGAAAATATATAAGAATAAGAATAAGACTAAATATAGAACGTTCTTGATCCATTACATATTTTCATGTTCAAACTTCAGCCACAAGGCGCCACGATCGATTCCAGGGTTCAACCCTACATCCGGCCCGCTAAGCCTAATTTTTCTAGAGGGGAATCATTCGGGGAATCAGGGACCACCTAATAGAGGTACATAACTCAATAGTTATTATTATTAACAATTGTTAAAATGAGCGCAGTTCCGACCAAGGGGGTATTTCTCATTGATGTCGTTTTGATCATGTTGGTTCGGACTGTTTCTCTTCATCTTCTGTCTTGGTTAGTTAGGGCTTGGATGGATGAAAGGAGAGATTTTACCCTATTATTATTATTATCAGCGAGACTACAGAACTTCAACCCCAAGAAATGCAGAAATGCGGGGTGATAGCTTGTTCAACCATAATTCACTACTTGTCATAATAACATAATGAGGATCTACTCAGCATAGAATCATTATTATGAACATTAGTAATAATGGCCCAATCGATAGTGATAGTCGTGCGCAAAACCTCCAAGCGAACCCGAACCCGAACCCGAATACGAATGTAAGGACGTGTATAATTTCCCGCCCTCCTCTCCTTATTTGGCTGGCTGTCTCTCTAGCTTTAGGGGTTATATGAAATTTGCTCTGTTTAGCTATCGCTTATGCTGAATTGGCATTTGCACAAGGTGTTGATACGGCTGTCGTTTCTTCCGGTGTTGCTTGAGGCAAATAACTTATATATATCGGGGGGGGAGGCCCATATATACCTTCCATCTCATAGAAGGAATTAAGAACTCGGCATATCATGAACTAAACTCTTTTTTTTTTTTCTTCCATTCCCCCCCCTCCCCCTCAATACAGTTCAAAAGAATTACCGAAACCGAGGAATATGCTTAAACTTTTCTAACCCCCTACCAAGCCTACCTATAATAATAATACCGACACCTAATAAATAATAATCCTGGCTAGAATAAGACCATGGCAGACAAACAATCCCTGTCAAGCACATGCGCAGACCCTGAAAAGGGTCTAGAAACAACAACCCCAGTCGCAGCAGCCCAGGAACTACACAAAGATGAGGGCGACAATACGGACCAAGACAAGAAGACGGAGAGTGACCCCATTCCCGACCCATTCGTGGTCTGGTGGAACGAACCCGAAAACGAGGACCCTGATAACCCCATGTTCTGGCCTGAATCGCGGAAGTGGGGGATCATCGCCGTGGTGTCGTTTATTAGTTTCTTGACGTGAGAAAAATCCTATCAATCTACACGGGTACTAAACCTTTGATATTATGTCCAGTACACTGACATCGATGTATATATGTATATATACCTACGTATGAAATAAAGTCCACTAGCATCCTCCATGTTCGCCCCTGGTATCCCAGATGTAATGGAGGAATTTGGATCCACATCGAATCTCCTCGCCGGTTTTGTCGTCTCGGTCTTTGTGCTCGGCTTCGCTTTTGGACCCCTGGTCGTGGCTCCAGTAAGCGAACTCCTGGGCCGCGTCGTAGTCTACAATACGTCGAATGCGCTCTTCGTCATCTTCACCATCATCTGTGCTGTCTCTAAGAACATGGGCATGTTGATCGCCTTTCGGTTTCTCGCTGGCTTCGTCGGCGTCACGGCCCTGACTTGCGGAGGCGGCACTATTGCTGATCTGATGCCACGCGAAAGACGAGGTGGTGCCATCGCCATCTGGTCTCTGGGTCCCCTGTTCGGTCCTATCGTTGGTCCGGTGGCGGGTGGGTTTTTGATCGAGGCTAAGGGGTGGAGGTGGGTGTTTTGGCTGATTGCTATTGTGGTACGTTTCTTTCTCTCTCTCTCTCTCTTTCACACACATACACATACACATCTCCACACCTTCTCTATATAGATATGTATATCTATATATGCTTATATAGGTATACGCCATGATTGACACCTAAACAGGCCGGCGCCACTACAATATTCGGCTTCTTCGCCCTCCGCGAAACCTACCCGCCCATCATCCTCGAAAAGAAAGCCGCCCGGCTCCGAAAAGAGACAGGAAACGCCAACTACCGATCCAAATTAGCCAGCGACCTATCCCCACGCGACCTCTTCATCTCGAGTGTCCTCCGCCCAACCAAGATGCTCCTCTTCTCCCCAATCGTCTCCTTCATGTCCATCTACGTCGCCGTCATGTACGGACTCCTCTACATCCTCTTCACCACCTTCACCTTCGTCTTCGAGGGCGTCTACGGCTTCAATTCCGCCACTGCAGGACTCACCTTCCTGGGCAGCGGCGTCGGCATGCTCATCGGTCTCGCAGCCGCCGGAACCGTCAGCGATCGGCTCCTGAAGCGTCGCAGCGCCCGCGGGAAATCCATCCGGCCTGAACACCGTCTGCCACTCGTCCTTACCGTGCCGGCTTGTCTGTTCCTGCCTATCGGACTGTTTATCTACGGCTGGGGCGCCCAGAAACAAGTCCATTGGATGGTCCTTGAGGTCGGCACGGCTGTCATCGGTACCGGTATGATCATCATTATGATGTGTATACAGACCTATCTGGTTGATGCCTTCACCATTCATGCGGCGAGTGCGATCGCTGCAAATACCGTGCTGCGTAGTCTTATGGGATCCTTGCTGCCGCTGTGCGGACTTGAGATCTATGATCGGCTCGGATTGGGCTGGGGGAATAGTTTGCTCGCCTTTATTGCTCTCGCTTTGAGTCCGATTCCGGTCTTGTTCTGGGTCTTTGGAGAGCGGATTCGTGCGCGTTCGAATATGGGCTCTACTCCTACGGCGTGAGATTGTTTTTGCGCTTTTGCTAGTGTAATAGAAAAGATATTGCATGTACGATTTAGCCCGTGTGTATTTACTTGGAGAGTCTAGGTGTTAGATAGTGTATTGTTCGTGGTAATTATATCTGACTTATATAATAAAAGAAAGAAAAAGAGACATCATTTCAAAAATCGGTTTAATTTGGTAAGAGAGAAACCGGTAATTTCCATCATTTTTGGGGGAAACGTTAAGAAAAATGGGGCAATTCGATATTCCAGTCGACGGCCTGATAGACTGATGCTGGCATTGATGAGAAAAAATAAAAAAAACCAGGACAATCAGACCGAGCCGTGAAATAATGTATGCGAGGAATAGAGTAACTGCGACGGGGTTGAAAGATAGATCGCCTACCCGGTTTATCCAGTCCAAATAGTTATTCGCCAGTACCCGTTGTTGTCGTGAATAATGGAATAAACGTTGCACTCAGGCCGAAAATCCTCCATAGAAGCTTGATCGTTTGGGAAGGGAAATCCCAGTCCCAAGCTGCAAGATGCAGGCCACTGAATCTTACTTTAATTGACCGATTGACTTGAGTCGGGAGCAGAAGGATTGTAGGACGTTGAGCATCGAAAGGCTTACACCACCAAAAGCCATACGTGATAAAAGCGCAAACAATAAAGGCTAAAGTTGCTAGTTCCAGATCAGTTACTTTCAGCCCTTCAGATACTCGGGCAATACTTTGCGTTATCATCCATCCACACTGAAGGATAGCAAAAGCTTTGGTAAATGAATCGGACTTTGACAGATTGATGATATCTTCTTCTGTAAGTGGGGGAAAAATTTTTCATGATCTCTTTCTTCAACCCTTGTAGGGAAAAGCTTTAATTCGCGGAGAACACCTGGGTTGCAAATGAGATACAGTTATTTTGAAGGGTAAGTGACACGCTCTAGTACCTACCAAGGTACTACTAGTAGTGCATGTTCCTCCTCAGCTTTGCATATTCGTATCCTCGTATCGTAATGAAAGGATTCGTCTCAAACTAAGGTTTATATTCATTCATGAGGTATAAGAAAATATCAATACCTTATCTTTAAACACGTCTAGCGGCATTTTAAGTGGTTAATGAGTGTTTTGATTATTCTTTCTCTAGTTTCAGTTATTATTAAACCCGGAAAACTACTGTACTGTAAAAAAAATAATTAGCGACTCCGGCGCGGCTCGAACACGCGACCTTTGGTGCCGGAAACCAACGATCTACCACTGATCTACGGAGCCGAATCATGAAAAGTTTAGCCATAATTTAGCTACAAACAGAACCTGACAGTTATGTAACTCACTGGGTATTCCGAGTGGTTGGAGTCCCTTTTAAGAACATCCGTTCATTGTTCAACAGATGGCTAGGTACATAAAGATACAGCTGTTACCTACCCGATACCTAGGTGCCTTTCGTATTATTTCGGAAGTCCAGGAATCAACCTCAAACTTGCTCTAGTTGCTCTAGTTGCTCTAGTTGCTCTACTTGCTTCGAATGCCTCTTCTAGTCCTTGATTTATAAACTATACGACAAGAATCTCCCCATCCAACTATTCCATCATTTCCTTTTTCGTGTCTAATTGTCGTCTTCTCCGAACCTCCAGCATGTTTGTTGCAGGTGCTTCCTCCGATGTCCTACAAAGCTGTAAAACGTATCAGCAGGGCTTACCTTTTAACCTGGGACATCGTGGCTCCCAGTGTTTCTAATTACCTCGACTAAAATCAAAAGCTTTAGCATTCTCGATATTGCTGTTGTGGCTGATCCAACCCGGCCCTCCATTCCACCACAGGAGATTCAGTTGATTGAACTAAAGGAGAGTTTAGCTATGAAGGATTCAGCGTGGTCAGTCGTTTGATCATCCCGTAAAGGAGAATGAAAATGCAGGGATTGTAGCATTGGAAGGAGCTTGGAATGTCAAGGGTTCTACCATCGGTATTTAGCGAGCATATCAACAAAGCTGGACTCCATATTGCTCTTAATTGACGGCTGGTCGATAAGGCTCTGATTAGTGGAAGCCTGGAGGGGGGCATTTACGTTGCCTTGGAGGCATCCAGAAGTTCCCATGCTTGGTTGAGGGATGGTAGAAATACCGGAGATCATGCGGGCTGTAGGCCCTATGTTATCGCTACGGTGGGGTAGAGATATATCAGAAGCTTGAGCAAGAGCCATAGCAGCTTCATATGATGCTGGTGGAGAGTATTTGGTAGTTAAAAAAAGGATACTGCGCCTCCTGGCCTAATGGTAATGACGATAGTGGTCTAGGATAAGGGTTGAAATGGGTTGAAAAATTACTCCGTGACTGGTCTTGTGAGCCTCGAAGTTGCACTGGAGACTTTCTGCGTTGTGGTGTCTGTGCAGCCTGGATTTGATGACGGGTAGACGGCCCTGCTGAGTCTTCCCTTCGAGGAAGTCAAGGTGGTGGCATCGCCATGGAATTCGCAGTCTGGAGACTAGCTTCAGCTTGTCTTGCAGTTGGAGTTGACAATATCCTATGAGCATTGTGCGGGTCATGGATCTCGTTTGGTATTAAGATAAGGTTTGCAACTGTCTGCCCAGTCCTTTCAACATGTGAGCGAAGCCAATTCATCAGCGCCATTACATGGATGACCTCGGTCTTGTTCATTTGAAGATCGCGATTGGGATTGTTGTTACTTGGTATAGAGCTCAAATTAAACAATTCAGGTCTTGTCTTCATCACCTGGGCAATGCTCCAAATGGTGAATAATTCTGGTTGATGCTTTTCGGCGGCTCTTGTAGAGGCTTGAAAGACAGGATGGATGTCGTAAGATATTGAGGCGTCATCCGCAAGTTTCAAGACAGTACCCATGTTGATAGCGCGATTTGTTTCGCCAAAATTTGTTGGGCAGTTATCTAGCCACTCACTCAGAGGTTGTTCCAGGCTCCTGACGACATCCTGAAGAATTTCTATTTTAGGGAGTCCAAAGACGCCTGTAAGTAGACCTGGATTGCACTGCGTGAAAAGCCTTCGCACGAACGAAGGATTGTAAGAAAGTTCTGTGTCTATAGTTTTGCAGTCTCGTTGTCCGGAAGTCATAATGTATGTAAGTTGTTCCTGTTTGATAAACAAGTTAAAACCTGGAGACAACCCCATTTAACCAACAGGAAAACATAGGAGTTGGTTATGTGTTAACATATCCTGGGTGATCCGCGAGTGACATACCTTATTCTAGTATTGCTTTATTTTTTCTAGTCTAATCTCGCAAGTGATAGTTATGCTTTGGATAAGAGATGTGGACTGCAAGATAAATGACAGTGTTGTGGATGAAAGTGCAATGAAGACTCAACAGCCATCAAATGGCCCATCTTGAAAAAACCCTGCCTGATAGATCGAAGACCCCTCATAAAAGGGAAAATCGGAAGGAGCAATGCTAGTAGCAATGAGGGAGGTGTGGGATCAGGTCAAGACATTTTACAAAAACAAGAAACAGTTAGGTGGCTCTTGCTCATAAAAATCAACATTACCAAACTAGTTAGTGAGTGAAGACATTCACACTACTCTAAAGATATTATACTCTTAAGAAGAGACTTTACTGCTAGATATTATAAGTATTATACTTTATAATAATATTAATATTAAAAGATATTAAATTTATAATTATCTATTTTATAATAGGTTAATAGTAGATTAGTATTTCTTAAGGATATTGTAGCTAGCACCTACCTAGATAGGCCTACTATCTAGTCCATTAACTAGCTCTTAACCTGATATTCATCTAGAGTATTCATTGAAAGAAGAATACTAATTCCTTGGAAACCAGTAGATATCTAACACAGATATATTATCTTATCAATATGATCCATGAAACCAAGAAACAAATGAGAGTTTTAAAAAAGTTAATCACTGTTGACTTTACGCCTAGTATCTTGAGGATTATGAAGTGAAAGAAAGAGCTCTCTCTTTACAATTAATGCCCAGAATAGTACCTAGGACTAGTTTGAATACTGCCTATTAGATGCCCAATGATGAGCCATGGATCCTTTCCTCTAGCCCCTGTAAAGAGCAGCTCCATCCCCACTATCCCGTATCAAAGCAAATAGTTATCATGCATGATGAGTTGGCACGATAAGCACTGACTACCTTACCGAGTCATCGTTGAGGAGAATTAACTTTAAGTGAAAAGTCAAAGCCCTGCATATCAAGTCATATTTTCTTTTCTTTTTTTTTCCCTTTCAAGTATTGGATAGCAATACACAAAGTATAGTGAAGCACTCCCTGCTGAGTAACACTCACTGCCAAATTTCATTTCACTTCTTATCTTATTTGCTCCACGCATATATAGCTACTCTTTCGCAAACGACATTCACCACGATGACCACCAGCCAGCCCCGCGTGCTATCCGTCGCCAAGTCTGCAGCACACTCATTTTCCAAGCTTCCTACTACATCCATCACCTTGTTAAAGGGTGTTGGGGTTGAAGGTGACTGTCATGCCGGCAAGACCGTCCAACATCAAGCGCTCAGTACAGTCAGCCCGGCCCAGGAGAACCTGCGACAAGTGCACCTTTTACCTATGGAATGCCTACGAGAGGTGTCTACCAAGCTCCCACAACCTCTTTCTGCCGGAATTATTGGGGAGAATGTAACGACTGAGGGGATCGACCTGTTGGCTCTCCCTTCCAGAACTGAGCTACACTTTATCGATACTCAAGACCCCGACAACAAAGCGATCATTGTGCTGACTGGTCTCCGTGAGCCCGGACCCCGATTTGACAAGTATAAGCCTGGGCTGAAGGAGAAATTTCTGGTACGGGACGGTAGTCAACGGGTTGTGAAGCGACTGGCGGGGGTGATGGGGACAGTTAAGCAGGGAGGGTTGGTAAAACCAGGAATGGGTATCAAGGTGGTCAAGCCGGCTCAGATTGTGCCTTTGAGTGTCGTTTGAATTGCGCCTTATTTCATTCCCAAGTGTCAAGGCTTTTTTTTTTTTTTTTTTCCTAATCAATATTCCCTTTTTCCGTTGGGTAGCTTGAGACGCCGGATTGCTATATTAAAAAAAACCCCCCACTATAACAAGACACATAGATTGTCCAAACTATGAATATTAACCCCTTCATTCAAAGCAAAAGTAATTTGAAAATATAAAAGAAATACCATTTATATCTCTTGATGATGAAAAAGGAAAGCTTTCGAGGACCTTTTGTCTTCTTCCACGTGATTGAGCAAATGAGGGGTTAGATGACGCCCAACAAGGCTCTTTTGCAGCAGCCTTTGAGTACTTTTGCCCTTTATAAACCCCATCAGGACCTCCCAATCGACAGTAATCACCATCTTTCTTACCATATTCTTCTTCTTTTCAAAAGTAAGGTACCAATTTCAAAGTTTCAGACGACATGCATTCAGGCTCAATCTCTGCGGGGTCCACGAGTCAACAACCCCCCACACTGCAGACGCAGGTTGAGAAGCTCTCCACCCTACCTCTCCAGGACATCATCCAATGCCTTGCTCGTCTCCTGCCTGCCCTTACCACATCGATTTCCCCGACCGGTGATCGCCTCGTCACCCATCCGACCTATAGAGGCACAAGCAACCTCGATGGCCTGGGAAGACTTTACCTCCAGGCGGCAGATCGCTGTACGCGAGAGCGTGCATCGTTTCAAACCCGTCTCCTACATGTGAGCCTCGATACTATGATTGAAAGTCTCTATGTTTCGAGTGAGGAGCAGCTCAAGAATGGTGTGGAGGATGGGATCGTTACACTGCCACCTTCAACAGAAACCGGCTGTCCATGCTGCAAAGGGGAGCCCTTTGCAGTGATTTTGGCTGGCTTTCATGAAGAGGAGGCATTGCTTTTCTGGGAGGATGAATACAAACTCTTTTGGGGGGATGAGCCCAATTATGGGGGGCGGTATGGGGGAGGAGAGACATGGCTAAGAGCTTCAAAGGAGCAGGTGGAACGAGCTCTGGCGCAGCAGGAGGCAGCTAGAGTACCTCCTGCGATGCTATAGTTTAGGCTTTTCTGAAAGAGTCTACCCTGAGCATAGGGTTGTTTTTTTTCCACATCTACTCAAGTTATCGTCTGTTGGAGCACACTTATATATTAGCTCATCTTAAGTCGAGTCAAGAATGAAATATCTAGAAATGGGGGATGGCCTCACTTTTTTTTTTTTAGTCTCTCTCCTTTTGTTGAAAAGTTAGAGAATTTTTATATTAAGAAACACGATTCTTAATACTATTGTTCTATTGATGCTGCCACTTTTAGACCTTATGCATTTAACTGTCGTGCCTGGGTAGTCAGTTGATCCCCACAATATTTTCATTAAGCTTTAATATAGTAACACACCTCCAAAAAGCAGGTTAGGTAGTCACCAAGCTAGAGTGTTTAAAGAAAAAAGATCCTAGAGATTTTTCGTCGATGTGGGAGACAGGGGGTATTTCGTGGGTCGGGAATGTGGACTAAACAACATGTGGATCCGATGCCAATAGAGGGTCTATCCATCCACAACTATTTTAGCTCTACTAGCATGAGGAGGTATTCACCTCTCGCGTCTCATCCCAAATGCGGGGTAGATATTGGTACAAGAGTATAAAAGAAGATAAAAAGCATCAGATGATATATATCCTCTCCAGCTTGTTCTTCATTCCCAACGGCGATAGCGGCAAAATGGAGTCAAAACTGTGGCTATATACAGCCATTATCATTCCAATTTGGTTTCTTCTAGTAAGAATTCACCTCCTATTTTCTCTTTACACCTAAACTCATACTGAAAGTGCTCTAGTCCCTCTACAAAGTCTTCAAATCGCCACTACGCGCAGTCCCAGGCCCATTTTACACGAATTACACCCGACTCCCCCTCAAACTATCCATCATCACCGGAAAACGTCTTTACTTCATCCACAGGCTCCATCAGAGATATGGATCCATCGTGCGCATCGCCCCAGATGAAGTCTCCATCTCTTCCCTTCCAGAATTCAAGGAAATCCACCGTGCCGGATCCCCGTTTCTAAAGACAGAATGGTACGAGAAATTAAACATGTCGCCCAGACTCGGTGTCTTCAGCATGCGTGATCCAAAGGACCATGCAACCCGTCGGAAGCTGTTTGCTCGCGCTTTCTCCAAGACAGATCTACGTCATAACTGGGAGTCCGTAGTGATGGAGAAGGTTCGGCTGGCCGTTTCTCGGATCAAGGATGAATTAGTTGTGCAGGGTACATCGGATGTCCTTAAGTGGTGGACGTTTTTGGCTACGGATGTCAGTGGACATTTGATGTTCGGGGAGTCGTTTAATATGTTACAGGTTGGGGAGGTAATTTAATATCCATGGACTTTGTTGAGCGTTTCTTGTTTGTTTGTTCATTTATTTATTTTATTTTTTACTCACCTTTTTTTTTTTTTTTGGTAGAAAAACGAATACATCCACGTCCTCGAGTCGACCATGATGGGCTCAGGAATCAACGCCGAACTGCCTCTCCTAGGCATGATCGCCCGACACATCCCCATCCCATCTGTGAAGACAATGTTCCGCGCGAACGACTACCTCTTCGCGTACGGACGACGCGCAGTCACAAACAGTCGCGCCACGAGCGACGCCAGTCGTAACATCTTCTCGGGCATAATCTACGAGTCTGAGAAGAAGCGCGACAATACCCTCACAGACATGGATGTGATTTTGGAAGCGGGCAATCTCATCGTGGCCGGATCAGACACGACAGCAATCACGCTAACGTATCTCGTGTGGGCGGTGCTCTCCCAGCCCAAGTTGCAACGCCAGCTCGAGGAGGAAGTTGGTCTCCTTCCGGCTGATTATGATGACGCTGCACTTGAAAATCTCCCCTTGCTCAATGCGGTGATTACCGAGACGCTGCGGTTGTATGGGGCTGCGCCTGGCTCTTTGCCGCGGGGCGTGCCCGAGGGGGGCGCTACTTTTTCGGGTTACTATCTCCCCCAGGGCGTGACGGTGAGCACGCAGAGTTACACTATACATCGGGATGAGCGTCTCTTCTCTAATGCTGAGGCGTTTGATGTATCCCGTTGGCTGGCTGGTGAGAAGAAGAATGCTGCAGCTCTCTCGCCGTTCGGTGCAGGCTCTAGGGTGTGTCTGGGTATTAATCTGGCTTACATGGAGCTTCGTCTGGCGACGGCTGAGTTTTTTCAGCAGTGTCAGGGGGTAAAATTAGCTCCTAGTGTGACCTGGGAGAGTATGGAGCCGGAAAACTACTTTTTAATCGCACCCTCTGGACACAAGTGTGAGATTGTGAGGGGGTAGTGGTGATATATCCTAAGTAAAACTATGAAGACCATCATGCGTTTATTCACATGAAATTCTGTCTCTTTATTAAGCACCACTAAAAATTGAAATCACTACATCCACTGTCATGACTTGACTATAAAGGAGTCAGGGCTCTAGGAAAGACACGGGGAGAACCTAGACACCTAGGCTCGCTCTGACCGTAGCTGCCACTGCCAATAGCTCTTCATCGTGAAACTTTCTTCCAACCACTTGAATTGAGCAGGGTGCATTCCTGAACACTCCTGGTTCATCTATATGCTCGTTAGCATTCGCAACTAATATGGCTAGGCATGGATAGACAATCATTTGCATTGTCTAAACTCACAGTCCCTATGGTTAGAATCTAGTGTTTCGTCGACCCTTCCATAGGGAATCACACAAGCAGGCCACTGGTGGGGAAATGTTAGCAAGAGCGCGGTGGCGATTAAGAATAATGGCCCCCAAGTCTAAGTGTGCAGTGTCACAAATGCTTACATCGACCAAATTCCACACCACAGTATAAGCTGGAAGACCATATGTATCGTGTGGACTCGCAGTCTTTCGATGGCCCGGCATAATGATAGCATCAAGGCCATTCTCAAGCCATAGCTCTTGCCAGCCGGCAATAAATTCGGATCTCTCCACATTCAAATCAAATAGGTCGTCAATGGTAAATTTTTTGACCCCCAAATCTGGTAAACTATCTTTGAGGGAGCGAATCTCAGGCTCCCCACTTGCTCTAATGTGGCTCAAGGCGGTTCCTTTGGGATCCAGCGAGAATAGCTTAACGGACAAAGCTGCTGCTTTAGAGATCGATGGTACATGATCAAGAATCTTCACGGTATGGCCTGCTTTCTTAAGTTGCTCGATTGCCGAGTTCAGGGCACGAGATACAGGGGGTTGGAAGGGATATTCGGGATCAGCACCCACTACGCCCACCGTCAAGACACTCCCTTCCTTGACGTCGGGGGATTTTCGCCACGGTACAGCAAGAGCAGTTGGATCCCGATTCCAGGGCTTCGCCTTAATCACATTCTCTAGGAAGAACTTGATATCTCGGATACTCATGGCGAGTGGTCCCGCACAAGCGAGAATGCCAGGGCCTCCTTTGCGGGCCCCAGACGCCTGTCCCGCGTATGGTATACGTCCCGCCGATGGCTTGAAGCCAAATGTGCCACAACATAAAGCTGGGATTCGGATCGATCCGGCAATGTCAGTACCTACGCCAACGATAGAGCCTCGCATAGCTATCAAGGCACCTTCACCCCCGCTGCTGCCGCCGGCTGTCAAGCTCAGGTTATGGGGGTTAAGAACCCTCCCAAAAACGTTGTTTTCCGAGTCTGCCGACTAGTGAGGCGTTCTGTGAGTCTTATGGCGTATATATTCGGAGAGCCTTCTCACTTACCATCATAGTTTGTGGAATGTTAGTCTTTACGTAGATGACGGCACCCAGCTCCAAAAGAATATCGATCAGTGGTGCGTTGCTGGTGGCCATGGACTTGCCAATGAAGGAAACATATCCGATGGTGGTTTCGTGGCCTTCAACATTGAACGAGTCCTATACCCCCAAGTTAGACCTAAACGTTGTCTCGACACACCAGACAAACCGAGTGGGTAGGATAAGACAAATGAAGCCCGAAGTCCGACGCCAACTCACCTTCACACTAATAGGTAAACCATGAAATGGACCCTTGACCTTTCCATTCTTCTGAAAATATTCATCCAGTTTCTTGGCGTGTGCGATCGCCTGGTCAAAGAATATCTCCGTCAAACACCGCGTCTATCATCTTCATTAGCTCTCGTTCTCTTTTTGATCTCAGACCAGGGTCACAAATATACCAATTGCTGCGCGATAGCTGCTCGCTTACAAAACGCAATCGCAACCTCCTCCGCAGTGAACTTTTTCTCAGCGATAGCCTCAACTAGTGCTACCGCATCATACTTCTCTGTAATCTCGAGCTCCCTTTCAGACAGTAGACCACACTCCCGAGGCACATGGAGAACACTGCCGGTAGCGCTTTCGCTCACCATCTCTGTATATTTGGCCGGCAGGCGCCATTCAGCAGGGATCTTACTTTCGGCCTCTTCTCTCTTCTTTGCAGCTACCTGCTGCCACGACCCGGTTGAGGTGGCTTCCGTCATATTCCCTTTCTATTGTGTTCTTTTTATTGGTAATATTTAGGTATTAGCAAGTCGAAAGAGCCTTTGTTTGAGGGGAGGGGATTGATTTGCTTGTTAGATTTTTCTTCTTATTTTATTTTATATTATTTTTTTTTCTTTCAAGATACTATGCTTCCCATTTACGCGGCCATCATTGTTCTATTTAAACCTTTTCAAGGTAAGGTTGGAACTAGTCCCGATCTCATCGTGACAATGACTTACCTTCCACATGGGCAGATACCCTGAAATACTAACTGGGTCAGTCTACCTCTCTGGTTTGGAGAATACCAAGTGCGGGGCGATATGCCCAAGAAATCTTTAGATAGGTTTTAATGCTCCGTCTCTAGGCTGATCGCAATCAGTTAAACCGCGATAATTTGGTTTGTGAAATCCTCCGGCTCCGGAGCCAATAGGATGTCAGCTTTGATGTTTTTTACTCTAGCGACAAAGAGGTCAAGTTAGCCAGTTAGTTAGTCCATTCGTCTCCAATTCCGGGTGGGGTCTTCCACTGATACTTCGGTAAAGTTCCCAAGTAAGTAGAAGTAGACTAAAGTTCCGGACTAAGGTTATATTTATGAAAGCCTGTTTTTCCTTCTAAGCCTTAGCTCGGATTTCAATTAATGTGGTTCCCGAGGCATGAGAGGAGCAAGTTCTACTTTATACCATACAATTACCTAGGTACTCCTCACAAAGGGCCTACGATGACTCAAAGGTTCAAATAAAAGTTTACCATAATCTCCAAAGTATAGTAAAATGAAAAGGTAAATCGCCATTAAGCCCTTTAGAAACATGCGTGCTCCTATCAAATTCTTCTCGCCCCAGGTTGCAAGAGCGCCATCCGACGATATTTTTCCGCCGTCCACATACGCATGTTCTTACCCCAAATGATCATAGGAATCATTGTTAGTAGGAAAAATGTAGCGATGCATGCCACGGCTATATACAAGTTGAGTAAACCCGTCGCTTCAATCCAGGGGGTGAGCGCAAAGACAAAGATGGTCGAAAGACCATTTCGCACAAAAGCGACGCTCACGAGAGCATCGCCGACAATCTGCTCGATAATAAGACTCTCATCAGTATTCCTTAGATATCTATTTGTAAAGTAAAAAGAAAACATACGTCTTGGTAACAATCGGCGAGATAGGTGAGGGCACATCCTCCAATGCAGAAAAAGGAGAATCCGAAGATTCCGCTGCCTAACGCGAGAGACCACCATGGCCAGCCCTGTCCACAGCACGTTAAAAAATGGGTCAAGGTAAAAGAAAAGGGGGGACTGGAAGTTTACCTTTGAAAGGCCAATTCCAAAAACCAACAAGCCTACTGGAGTCCCGACGATAGCAGGTAATCCCACGTGCAAACGTGTCTCTGGTTCAAAGATCCCGTTGTTTCGCCTCGCACGCCAGAGGATATACCAATCGTTGAATGGGCCACCTAGAGCTGCGCCAAAAAGGCCTCCGATAAATGGGGGGAGGTTAAATAGTCCAATCTGAGCCGAGTCATATTCATAAGGCGGGTACGCCAAATATGTAGCCTGTGTAGTCGCAATGATCGAAAACCAAGATAGGAAACAGCCCCAGACGAGCGCAGTAAAAGTCACAGCTGGAAATGTGAACAGGACTTCCAAAGGGCGCTTGATATTCTCCATGATAGAGTTATCCGTCTTGGTGAGAAAGGCCATCCTTTCGCGGTAAGATTTGAGCCGGTAGCCTCCGCCATTCTCTACACCCGCAGATGATAGGGTCTCACCCTCCTCCCCCATAGTGTCCTTGGCTGATTTGGCGACCGTATCCGATTTCATCGTTACTCCCTCCTCGTCGGGACGAGAAACAAACGTGGGCGTGTATTTGCTCTCTTCGAATGCGAAAAAGAACAGCAAAAGATTAATACCAAGCATTATCGTGGTCCACCACCAGATCCAACGCCATCCCTGTGCCGCTGCACAATATCCAGCAGCAACAGGCGCCAAGTAGGCGCCCATACTGACCATGAAGTTATAGAAGGAGTTTGCGGAGGCGCGTTGGTGCACGAAGAAAATATCCACAATAGTCATCTGCACGAGAGCTTCGCTGACGGCGCCAGCCAGGCCGCTCACAGCATTTACAGCTATCAGCTCGCCTGTTGAATTGAGTGTCGCATTCCAGATACCAGTTGCGAATTGGACTAACGTGCTGAGGATGTAAATGGAGCGTCGACCATATTTAATGGCAAATGGAATGAAGAAAATACAGCCAATAGCTAATCCAGCCAGATTTGCCGCGAAAGAGTTGTTCAGATTGGACCAAGAAACCCCAACCTCCGTGTTCATGGGAAGCCAAATCACTGTACCAATGTCGAGCAACACGAAGGTGGCGAGAGTGTAGAAGCTGGCGATGGCGAAGTGGAACGCTTTTCGACGCTTTGACCAATTCTAGACAGTTGAAATGTATCTTGTTAGTTCTGCGAAGAGGAGAACGTATTATAAACGCCTATCATACCAAGGGGTCATTGGGATCGTCTGTCGGTGCAGGCTCCAGCACAATCACTGCGGTCGGTCCATGTTGAACTATATTCTAGTTAGCAGGTATGCAATGCAAACTAACAACAAATAAATCCAAGCTCAATAAGACCTCACCATCCTCAATCGTGACTGTCCCTGGGGGCTCATTCTGCAGCGACATATCATTCATCGTGAGAGGTGAGAGGTGAGATTTTCAAAGGCGGCCTTCAGAGGAAGAAAATAAAAAGAGGGGTCCTGTGGCACTATCAAGTAAGGAGTGATAATGCATGGGGAGAGGAGGCCATTTGTAGCTTTATCCCCCATTTCCACCCTCCTCTTGAAGTTAATACTACTCCTATCAGGATTTACTCACTGCCGATAGTCACAGCCTTCTCGTGGGAAGTGTAAAAGATAACATTCTGCTAAGAAGCGACCTTAGTGGCTATCAAACCGATCCCGAAACCAATGTTTGTTCAAGCTACATTAATTACTATCATTGCTCAGATAGTGTTTCGCTCTCCCTGTTATCTACGGGGAAATACCAGAGCTAGACTAACCAACGACTACCGCTGTGGGGGGATAGCGACGATTAACTAAAAACGCCTCCAACTCATCGATATCCAATCAACCATGTTCTAGAGCCGGCGCATTTTTTTTTGACGCTAAGATAATAAGAAGTCTGGATGTTTTGTTGTATAGGCGAAATGAACAAATGCGATAAGCTTCCTCCACCAGTCTCAAGAGAGCATGTCTTTCCGACGCCGTTTCCATGTCGCTATTCAAAAGAACCATGGTCTGGTTTGATCGACAAGACAGGTCCTGTGAATGACCATCTCATGCCTATATGAATCTTTCGCGATCCGGTCTTTCAAAAAACAAGTATTGGAATCCTAAATAATAAAAAAAAAAAAAACCAACTAGGTCGTGTGACGATTTTATCTAATTTATGTCTCGGTGCCTGACTCCAGGGCGGGGGCAAAAGAGCCATCAGGTCTAGAATAATACCCCAGGAACCCTTAGATCGGTTTTTTAAATCTCTTAAATAATTATTAATTATATGCTACCTAAATAAACTATTATAAATTATAACTAAAAAGTGCAAAGCTTGCCAATTTTCCATTTCATTACGCTCTGACGCATATTTTCAAGCACACAAAGCACATGACGCAATAGGCTATAAACTCCACACCAAGAAAACATGCCATCATTAAACCCGAAATAGGAACGAGAAAACAAAAAAATTTTAATAGGAAAGGGTTAGCAGAGTTTGCTCCTTTGTGGAGCTTTAAGACTAGACAGCCAATACTCCTGAGCTTCTGGGCAATCGCTGCGAATATGCTGCAAGAGCTGCTTAGTACCAAAGACAGCCAAGCCTGTTTCTTCGAGCTCGCTCAGATTTCTTTCCCATTTTTCTAGCCACTCTTGATCAGGGTCGTATATCTCAACCGCTCCCACAATATTCTTGTAGTCATGAAACCCCTCGTAACAAGCGCGGCATTGTCTCCCAAATTCCATACTATCGCTTTCCAGGTTGAAAAACGGGAAGGAAACAGTGGCTTCCTCTGACCATCGTTGCGGCGGGTAGAAGTAGGCTGGCCGCCTGCCATGAATTCGAGTCGCCAGGTCAATCGCCTCTGCTTCCACGACAAACATTTCCGGGATGTCAGAACACCTGAAGCAGGGTATGTTGTTCACGATATCATCTTCGCTCAGCTTATACTGGATCTCGGCGGCTGCCATGATAATGGCGTTGGAAATCGGTGTGCGTCCAATACATCGAGGGCACAAGCGGCGGCAGTTTGGTAGGAAAAGAAGGTTTCCCAGCCTATCGCATCCCGGGGCTGCGCATTTCGGGCTGGTTAGCGCTTTATAGACATGTTTTGCGCTATGAATCCGGTGTAGGTTCAAATCTGTCATTTGTCGGAGTGCAGCGCGGCAGTATTGCACCACCAGGGAGTAGAATGGTTGTGTTTTGATATACCACTCCCATCGGGAGTTCGTCATACAGAGTCGGGTGAGGGAAATATAGTCGAGGTTGAGCAGGATGATCTCCACTATCTCGGGGGGTAGATAATCAAGAAACCCAGAACTTAAGCATGATCTGCCTCGTTTTCGTGGGATTGAGGGTATTGAACAGAGCTTCATCTCTGTGGTAGACCAGGTGTTTGGCCTGCTTAACAGTTGGAGAAGCTGGTCATCTGAAGCTTCGCTAACGAGGCCGGTATGGCGGCCTGGGGTATACTTTCTGTTCGGAATGCCAACCATGTTGTTCTCAACACACAATCTTCTGAATGCCTTTTTTTTTTTCTCTTCTCTTCCCCAGTGAACTGGCTATATATCAGAGGAGTCAGACGGGAAAAAAAAATCTTTTTTTAGTGAACATTGGCCCCCTTGCAGCCGAGGTCCTGTGCCTACTCAGGTGGACGATGAAGTAATAATAATGCCTCAAATATGTTCCCCACTTCTGCTCGGGGAACAATCACGTGGAGGTGGACAGGCGGCGATCTCTCCAATGGCATCATCGAACACCTCCGCATGATGAGGGGAAGCTGATCGGATCAGGCTATTGGATTGCGCCATTACCTATAATTATCGGGTTCTAGAGCCAGAGTGGAGTGGACCAAGACCGCCCAGGCTTGTCATTAGGTAAACCATTACCCCTTCGTCACCGCTCCCTCTACCGACTGACGTATTACCAGGGCTTAGGTACACACACTCCAGCGTCATGTCCGTTAATTCCAGCAGCCCACTTGTCAATCAAATGCCTAGATTGTGCGTCGCCCCTCGTAGTGAGTTTCAAGAATCCCCAATGAAATCCCCCTGCCCTTGGTTCTCATTTCGCTATCTGCAGCTACGGACTTCCGCTCAAGCTCAGCCCAGGCAAGCTCGAAATCTGCTTGTGATCGGTGCCATGCGATTAAAGCCAAATGCGTTCCAAGCAATACATTTTCAGGATGTTGTCGCTGCTTTCGTCTGCAACACAAGTGCTCATACTCGCGACGACGTGGGACGCCCGGGCGCAAGAAGAAACGACATGAGTCCCCCTCGCGGCCTCCAAATTCCATATATCGCCGGATGAATGTCATTGAGCCAAAGATTCCACTAAACACTAACACGAGAAATTTGCATCCCGCATCAGGAGGTGAAGATAGTGATAGTGAAGAACAGGGAGGACATCCTGAGCTTCTACCATTGGTGTCGGCCCGAGTGGCGCATACTCAGCGGAGCAGATCAACTGATTTTGATAGACTAATATCACAATCCATAGATTTACAGGACCACACAGCCGCATTCTACACGCTCGTATCATCCTTTACCCCGATACTAATCGCCAAAGTAAGCAAATACCTTTCCCGGGGGCCGCCCATTCTTCGAGACCTACATCTTGCAGTGAGGCGGGCCATGAGCAGGTTAGAGTCTGGGCAGACAAGCCATGACCGGTCCGATGTGTTGACCTGCTCTCTGGGCCTCCAAATCCTACGAAGTACCCAAATTCCTGATAGATCATGCCTGAAAAACCTCCTTTGGCTTGGAATCTTTCTTAAATCGTTCGATCGGCTCATTTTGGGCACCTCGACACATCTGATCTCTGAATCTACTCTTTTACAGCTTCGAAACTGGTATTCGCTTGTTTCAACCGACCCCGAGATGATCGACCCCATTGTCTGCTTAATATTCACCGACACGGTTACTTGTCTACTAAATCGCCAAATACCAATCATCAGGTTTGAACCGCCCCGGCCTGGTATGATAGACCGATACGCTGGCTTGTGCTGCGATCTAGCTCCCATGATCTATGATACATGTGAATTAGTAGCGGCTGCAAAAGCTGGCAAGGGCGATTTTAATATCCTCACTTGGGATGCAGTCTATCAGAAAGTAGAAGATTGGGAACCCCAGTTTTCGCATAGCATGTTGAAGAGATTTACGTCGCACGAACTAACTACGCTCCTCACTCAAGCCCACGCTTATCGACTAGCTACCCTCCTGATACTGTATCGAACCCGGTACCCAATGGCAGCAGACACCCATGCGCAAGCCGAATACGCGAACGAAATTATACGCCAGATGGAAACATGCTTGCTAGTTACCGGAGAGCCCTCACCCCATACGATGGCTCCTGTTTTTATAGCCGCTATGGAAATTAGTGACTCCAACGGCAGGTCACAAGCTTTAAAAATCTTGGGACTATGTCGTGGGGCAAATTATTATCCATATATGACTCGATTACACCAAATGTGCTCGGAATTTTGGAGGTGGAGGGACTCCGGTGGTAATCCAGACTGGTTGACTTTTCTTCAACGATATTATCCCCTAAATGTCCCACTCTAATCATTATAAGTATACTAGTAGTTAACTTCATGAACTTCTTTGCACTGTTATTTTTTTTTTAAATATCTTAAAAAGACAAGACAGAGATATGAATAACAATATTGATAATGATATAATAAAAATCAGCAAAGGCTACACGCCCTCTAATTAGTCTGCTGTTGAGGAAGCCTAGACTTTCGCATCAGACTTGGCATCTCACAGCCTTCGGTTGTACCTACCAGGCTAGGTGGCCAATAAAAGCCTTCAAAGAGCCGGTGCATTTTAATTTCCCCTTTTGGTATAGCACAAGTGAACTTTACGTATCAGCAAAATCCGTGATCGCGGACATGCCTCATATTCACAAGAAATCCAATTTCGTAATTCAATGGTAGAATGTAGAATCATGTTTTATAATTCAGCATGTTAATTTATGTAACTTGAGTGTACAAAGTCCAGTCCGAGCCCGAGTCATCTGCCATAGCCCCTATCCGGAAGGTAGACACTCTAGCCCGCCCCCAGTGCTATCTCCTATATCAAACCCCTCTATCTTATCTGAGAATTATCATATTTTGTGTTTGACAGAGACTCGAACGTTGGATCCCGCGGGCTCCGGAATGTAATACATATATAATTAATATTTGGCAGATAGCACTGCTATATAATGCTCTCAATTATACGGTCCCTCAAAAAAGCTAGTTGTTCCCCTGGAGTATTCAAATATATTCCTCAAGGCGCTGCCAGCTCTTCCCGGATCCTTATTCGCTCAAACCATTCAAGAGAACAACAGAAAATAGCCACCATGACGAATAAGCAAGAAAAGATAATAGCTGAGATGAGGGATCGCATCATTTCAATGGCCGAGCAAGATCCGGGGCTTCCTCTCCCAAAACCTTCGGTTGCCTTCTGGCAGGAGCCACCACACCCTATCTCTGACGTCCAATCCAAGGCACTCCCAGAAAAGGTTGATTATGCGATTGTGGGTTCAGGAATTACAGGGTGCAGCGTGGCAAATACACTTCTGAACCATCCTAAGCTGCACAACAAACGTATCGCCGTTTTCGAAGCCCGGGCATTGACGAGTGGTGCCACGGGACGAAACGGAGGCCATCTAGTTTCTCCTATAGCTGAAGATTTCGCTGCCATAGCTGCGGCTTTCGGGGTAGAAAAAGCCGTGGAGGTGGCTCGTTTCTCTTACCAGAGTATTGATCGAGTTTACGAATTCGTGGGTGACCTTGAACCGAACCTCCAGGAGGCGTCGGAGCTTCGAAAGGTCACAAGTGTCTTGAATTTTCTAGATGAGGGGACGTGTGCGTATTTCCAGGAATCTCTGCGACAGCTTCAAGATGCGTGCCCGGATATAGCTGAGCGGATTAAGCTTCTCAGTGCTGAAGAAGCAAAGGAGGTAAGCTTTTTTTTTTTTTTTTCCCAATTTTAATCAACCAAACCAGTAGTAGATTCTTATATAATGTTAGAAACACAACTTCGCGGAATCTTCAGGTGCAGCAGAGGAATCCGCAGGAGCTCTCTGGCCATATCGCTTGATGACAGGGATCTTTGCCGACTTGTTGGAGAAATACCGTTCCCGATTCTCAATCGAAACCCACACACCCATTACTCAAGTAACCCATGATAACTTAAGATCTCCATATCCCTACAAGCTTGAGACTACTCGCGGAATAGTCGATGCCGCGCAAGTCATTTACTGTACGAACGGATTCACGGGACACTTACTCCCGAGGCTCCGCGGGAAGATTTTCCCTATTCGTGGCACCATGACGACTCAGTCCCTCACGCCTGCACTGCCAAATCATGGCGCTACGCGCTCCTGGAGTTTAGTTCACGAGCGAGAGCATGATGTTGAAACCGGAGTGACCTCTCTAGGTCTCTACTACTTAACACAAAATGCAAAGACTGGTGATTTCTTCCTCGGTGGCGAGAAACAAAAATGGGATGAAGTGTTATTAAGTGATGATACGGTTGTGCCAGCCATACCAGCTAAAAACCTCACCAAACTGATGACAAACATTTTTCGTTCTCCAGATGGTGACAGCAATCCATGTCAAACAACTCCGAAACGGATCTGGTCTGGGATCATGGGCTTCACGGCCGATCTGATGCCCCTCGTCGGTCGGTTGGGGAGTACATGGACGGGAAATTCTGGAGATGGTGAATGGATTGCGGCGGGATTCAATGGACATGGCATGGATAAGTGCTGGCTGATCGGTGAGACTTTGAGCGCCATGATTGCGGGTGAAGATGTTACTGGTAAACTCCCTCAGCTCTATCAAATCACAGATAAGAGGCTGGGGCAAGGTATGCTATCCAGTCAAGTTCCAGGCTTACTTTTCCAGCAATGAAAAACACGCCTTCATTATAGAGCTTCACTATGAGAGGGTGTAGTATATGTACGAGACTATAAATTTTCATGTGAATAGTATAATGTCTACTAGGTATAACTTTGGCTGCAAGTGCTTGAATTATGAACAGCCTGAACAGGTATTGCAATTTCTTTTAGATACTCAATTTCTTTCTGTTGCTTACTACCTTACCTACGCACTTGCCAGTTAAAATACTCGGAGTGGAATATATTAGGGCACACTAAGTTCTATTATAGACCTACAACAGGTGAGAACGCCTAAGAAGTTTATCTTACATTACCACTTTCTTAACTACCTAATTGATACCCAGGGTTTCGGTATCTTCTATAGCACTGGCCTTAAAATCGCCAACCATAACCATTTAGGTACCTATCCTAAAACTCTAGACCCTATAGAAGATCTATGTACTCTGCAACGTTGCCTTTCATGTTGGATTATATATATCTCCCCAAAATAATTTCCACATATTTACCTACCTACCTAAGGTGCATATTAAGCACCTTGGTTGGTCTCTATTTCCATCCTACTGTATTTTCCTATTCATGTCATGACGGTAGCACCCAACACGTACTATTCCCAGAATCTTTCCCCAGAGCGGACACGGGCTTCACCCATCTCGCCCCTGACTCCAACAATGAGGGTGGCAACACAGTTGTCGGAAAAGTTTCCCCAGGCAGGATTAGTGATTGTTCTAGATCCCAGAGCAAACCACTTATTGGCCCATTAAAAAAAAATCTTGCAAATGAGTCACATTATTAGACAACGTCTGTACTCCGCAATTTGACTTCCACTACTTAATCTTGGCATCATAGGATTGGTATTTTTCTTGATTGTGTACCTATAATTGAACACTGGGAAGCTTCTCCAAATCGAGCCCCACAACACCCCGGATCTCGATTAAGCGGACTGGACGGATACCTCGGTAGATGCCTCTTCTGATCGTCAGGGCCGTCGCAACTACCCAGTCAGATGACCCTTGAGCCAATGGCTTCAAGCGGGGATGCATTAGTCCTATTTAGGTTATCACCCATCCAGGTTTAGCCTTTCATGGTTAGCCGCCTTTTACTCAAACAAAAAATTCATGTTTTATAATCTGACTCAGAAGATCACATGACTATATGCTCTCTTAATTGGGATTTAGTGGGTTTGCGTCCGTCCAGAAATAATAATTTCGTCTGCACCACTTTCGCTAGCCTACTTGCAAACAATCAGAGTAGGCAAGAGTGGTGGGGTCAGCAATTTTTTCAATGGGAAATATTCGTATGGGTAATCCTCAGGAACACTAGGACTATGCCTTACGGCAATCCTCCTACGCTAGGTGATGCCGATATTATTCAAGATAGTAATGAGGCCCCTGAGTCCGTGAAGAAACGGCAGAAGCGATTGATCACCGTGTACGATGCAGTAGCTGGTAAGCATTTACTTCCTCTTTTTATGTGCTTGTGACGCAAAGGCTAACGATGATATTTTATCTTAACGAATCAAGGCCGAGTAAACTCCCACGGCTTCATTCCACCAACACCTTACACCTCGAAATACCGCGATACCGGCTCCTCCAGCAATATACCAGTTCCTCCGGAAGAGGTTCTGTTTCGACGAAAGAACGCCCCCGCCCGCTACGAGGAAAATGATTTTTACTTTGCACATGAGTCTCTACCGCCCGATTGTCCGCTTCCTAGCTCCGACTTGCTAGAGGCTATCCATACCTTCTGCGCGGATTTTTATGGTCAAGCGACATACGATCAGGGTGAAGATGATCATAGGAGTATGGATGAGACCGCGCTGATTGCAATGGGTATACTTCTAGAAGAAATGGCTCAAGAGTCCTTGGGCGAGACTGGGGACTTGGCCCTTGTGGAAGGCGAGGAAATCCCAACAGATGAAGACGACGAGCTTGTTTCAAGGATTGCAAGGCGAATACGTCGTAAAAAACCCAATACGGCGCGAGTTGGTATCCAGGCGAGCTCTGGAGATGATCTAGATAGAGTCGTTAGAAAGAGAAAGAGGTCCAAGAAGCGCAAGTCGACCTTTGGAGCGTCAGCAACTGATCCAGATACAGAAATTGAGGAAAGGGGGCGAGAAAGTCTATGAAGTGTGCATCAGTGCTTGCCGGTAGGCTTATCAATACTCCTTCTAGGGGTTTGGAGGCACCACTTGATGCGGTCCTCCTGCTATTGCCGTTGGCTGGATTCTCCTCACTGCGATCTCAACCCCAGAAGCCAAGAATTTCCCTTGCGCCTGAGAAAGAAGATCGCGACCCTTAGTTTCCTTGTCTACTTCTGGATGACTGTGCTTGTCAAACTCTCTCTCCTCGGCTAGCCAATAACTGTCCACTTCCTAATGCAGGCAACACTCCTTGCTTCCTATTTCTCGAAGGAGGATGCCCCGATAAATGCTTGATGATACGGGCCATTGGTCCGAATTCCACCCTCCAGCTCGTCTTGGCAGTCATGAGACATGCCCTTGTATCAGCCTAACTGGCACTGTAGCCAACAACAGGCAAATTCGGTATCCGCTTGGCACTTCCGCATTGGACGAGGGGGCTTCATCAATTTTGCCTAACGCCTGGAAATGCCACTAAATTGCGGAAATTTCCCTTTTTTTCCTTGTTGACTGGTGAAGCTTGGCACGATCCTACGTCCATAGGAAGTCAAATTTCCGTCTCCAAGGGCTTGGCGTTGACCCATTCCCGGCTGGGGACTGGTCCACTGGGGGAGCAGCCGTCCGGACTCCCCGCCAACACCCCCAGAGTTACCAATGCCCTCCATTTTCCCTCCCCCCCTTTTGAAATAAAGAAAAAAATACTTGAATAAAAGTATAATAGTTCAAGCCCTCGCATCCTACACTCCAACGAAATTTAGCCTGAATTCAAGATTATTCGCGCTCTTGGCATAGGCCTAAACATCCCAAGTCGCACTTCCATGTTAATCGTCATTCGCTAGCTGGATAAGTGATTTCTGGGCATTCAGCGCAAGGTTTCGGCTGGTGGAACGTGTAGGGGGGCCGTTTAGCTGTGCTCCACTCGTGAAGGGAAGTCCCCATGGGCAGAATATGGTCCATTCTACTGTTCCAGATGGCTCGCTTATCCCAATCCATCTCTTTTGCCTGGGTTTAGCAATGGTTTAGCCGTCACACTTTTGTATAGTAAATATTTGTTGAATGGTGGCTAGAGAATTAGCCGGTATGGAAAAATCCTAGGCTAGAGATTGATTCTTAAGGCGCCATTCTCCCACCAACATGAGCGTTTTCTGTCCCTCGATCGCAGCTTCTGGTGGTTGGATCTGTATCTCTAAGCCAAATCAAAAAATACCAATTCTTAGCATCTAACTTGTTCCCACTGCAGCTCTCATCATGGGGTCTAAAACCTTTGAGCTTGCTGGAAGGCAATTTCCACGGGTGACGTGGTATACAAACGCTGGAATGAGAAAGACCTATATTTGCCTGATGTTTGTGGTCTTAACTTCAGTATGTCCTACTCCACACAAATGACTGACGCACTCGTCGAATTTTGGAATCTAACAGGCATGTCTTTGAATAGGCAACAAATGGTTACGATGGTTCTATGATGAACGGTCTCCAGACTCTGGAACCCTGGCAAAATTATTTCAACCACCCTAGTGGTTCGCTACTCGGCATTCTCAACGCAATCATGTCTCTCGGCTCCCTTGTTGCTCTGCCGGCTGTCCCATACGCTGCGGATTTACTAGGTCGTCGAATGGGTATTTTAATTGGCTGTTTAATCATGTAGGTTGCCCTCAATTTGAAGTCATTTGCCTAACGCGGGGCGCTCACACAAAGACTACCTAGGATTCTCGGAGTTGTCCTTCAGAGTATTAGTTCAAACTACGGAATGTTCTTGGCGGCTCGTTTCCTCATCGGGTTTGGTGTTGCCATTGCTCATGGAGCTTCTCCACTCCTGATCACCGAGCTGGTACACACCCAACATCGTGCTATCTTTACCACAATCTACAATAGTAAGTGCCCGCGCGCATTTTTTTTTATTGCTCGAGAACGATCGCTAATAGATCCCAGCTACTTGGTATGTGGGCTCCATTATTGCTGCCTGGCTCACATTTGGTACCGACCGAATCGCAAACGATTGGGCATGGAGGGCCCCAACTATCGTGCAGGCCGTCCCTTCTGTAATTCAAATCATTTTCATTTGGTTTGTTCCAGAGTCACCTCGTTTCCTCATCTACAAGGGGCAACACGAGAAAGCCCTCAAGGTCTTGGCCGACTGCCATGCAAATGGTGACATGGAGGATGAAGTTGTTCAGCTCGAAATGCATGAAATTAAAGAGACTATCAGACTGGAGAAGGAATTTGAAAGCAACAGCTGGAAGGAGCTGATTCGCACGAAGGGTAACCGCCACCGTCTCATCATTCTCATCTCTGCCGGTCTATTCTCGCAATGGTCTGGTAATGGCTTAGTCTCATACTACCTCGCCAAGATCCTTGATAGTGTGGGATACACTAGCTCGGTTGAACAAAACTTGATCAACGGATGTCTTCAAATTATGAACTTCATTATCGCCCTAACGATGTGCTTCTTCGTTGATAAGATTGGTCGCCGCAAGCTCTTCATTATCTCCACTGCAGGTATGCTAGTGGCGTTTATTATCTGGACAATTTGTTCTGCTCGATATGATATCGAGGGTACTAACGCTGCTGCGAATGCCGTCGTGGCTATGATCTATCTTTACTACGTGGGCTATAATATTGCCTGGTCTGGTCTTTTGGTCGGCTACACTGTGGAGATTCTGCCATATAGCATTCGTGCTAAGGGTATGACCGTGATGTGGTTCTGTATTGATGCCGCCTGTAAGTTCTACTTCGCCTCTCATTCATTCTCTTCATTCCGCGCTAACTATTGGAGCTAGTATTCTTCAACCAATATATCAACCCGATTGCGTTGGACAACATCGGTTGGAAATACTACATCTTCTACTGCGTGTGGCTTGGATTCGAGCTGGTCGTTGTGTGGTTCTTTTACATTGAAACCCGTAATACTCCGCTGGAGGAAATTGCAAAGTACTTCGATGGAGAAAATGCTATGATCGGGGGTGCTGCTGGAACTGAGAAGGCTCGCGAGCTGGCGAGTACCTTGCATGCCGAAGAAAATGTGGTGGATAGCAAGGCTTAAGCTATTGCTGAGGCACCTACCTAGCTTCGGCTGTTCAATTCCACGTAGGAGTTAATATGTTCCCACAATAGTGATACCACTCAATCAATATATTATTAACTTTTTTTAATGATCCCTCGGGTAGTACCAGGTAAAATAACTACTGTTAGTAGACTGTTTTTAACTCAAGCTCATCACTCTGCCAATAGTTGTAGGTACGTAGTAAGTGCCCGAGGTTACCTCTCCTTTTGATTGCTGAAATAGGTAAGACAGCACCTGACTTACAATCTAGTTAGGTGGTAGGTATTATCATCCCCGATCACCATCTTGTCTAACGTCGAGTGCATTTGCCTATGGAAAGCTCTGTTTTATTTCAATGAACCGGAAAGGCGCCCAACTTGCAGAGTGCCTTTCCTGTAACCCGATTGTCTCTACAATCCGACCAATCGGGGGACTAATAATAGCTGGCTAGTTAGTTATCTAATGCCCCTTTATTGGTACTATTTTGTTGACCCAAGTACCTACCTAGGTACCCTAGCGAACAAGTCGCTCCACGTCATCATGGTACGTTCCCTTCCAGCCACAACAAAAACGAACTGCCACAAATAAAGGGGGAGAGGAGGTCACTCCCCAAAAAGAAATTAAAAAAAGAAAAATAGCCCCCAGAAAAGTTAACAATGGAGCTAATCCGAATTTGCAGCCACCCAAACTTTCCAAAAGCGCTAGACAAGCTTTGATCGTCTCACACTTGCGATCCACTCGCACCTGTCACACGCTCAAGGACCTCGAAAAGATGTTACCCTCGATAGCCTCTATCAACGGGATTCAGGTGAAAGAATATATCCAAGATCTTACCAATGAGGGCCAAATCACCGTGGAAAAGATCGGCAGCGGAAATTGGTACTGGTGTTTTAGTGGGGACGCGAAAAAGGAGCGGGAAAGGCAAGTGAGTCAGCTTCAACAGGAGGTGGAGCGCCTGCAGGTGAGATGCCACAAGACCGAGGTCGAATTGGCGATACGGCGCGACAAGAAGCAGGCTGAGGAATGTGGCGGTGGCTCTGGTACTAGTATCAGTAGTACTACGGGTGTCGAAGAGCAAAGGAAAGAATTGATGCAGAGAAAGAAGGGGTTGGAGAAGGAGTGTCATTGTTTACAGGCGGAATGGACCGCAGTTTCTACGACGGGCGAGGGGAAGGGAATCCAGCAAATGAGGCAAGAATCGGACAAATACCGCCAACAGGCACAGACATGGACGGATAATATTTACGTCCTGGAAGAGTATTTGAGGAAATTGACGGGAGGTGATCGAGAGATCGTCCAAGCCGTGCAGCGAGAGGTTTATGGGGCAGACTACGTGGAGGGGGAGGGATTGAAGGAGTTGAACTTTTAGGCCAAACCCACCTCGATTAATTTAATGATAATGGATTGAAGAATGATGGTATTGATTATGGTTAGTTAGTTCATTTATTGGACGAATCTTGAGGCAAGAAAACTTTAGTAGCGACCGAAGTTTTAATTATTATTATTATCGTATGGGTCTAGAATGAGTGAGACCCTGTAAAACAATAACCTTGAACAAATTAATCGCGCAGACTCTAGACTGATACGATGCTTCACAGTGAAATCACCCGGGGAGGTATCTGATCTGGAGGAAATAACTAATAGAACAACGTAAACAGAGGGAAAAGTAACGGCCAAAAAGTATAAAAAAAAAAAAAAAAAAAAGGATAAGAATAAAAAAAAAAGAAAGCAAGGGAATCCAACACATCAGATAATCAGGTGGAGGCGCCGAGCCACGAACTACGCTCGACCCAAGAGAAGCTTGACTTCCAGCACGCGAAATCCGTTGGCCTTTCCCTTTCTCCGCCTGCTTATCGCGAACTGACTTCCTGTCTCTTTCAACTTTTAGCTGCATCTCGAAATCGAAGCCTGCAACCCTCCACAACCCCCCTCCCTCCCCTCTCTCTCCCCCTCTCCCAACCTGACTCGTCGAATTCTCTCCATCGCATCTCATCCCCCACCATTCGCCTCTCGAGTCTCGACGTCCTCGCTTTCACTCACTCCTACCTCCGCCTCCTCCCGACTCCTCCCTTCTTCCCTCTTCTGTCTCTCTGCCAACACGACGCCTCTCGCTCCTCCGATTCCTATCCTTTCTACCGACGGTCTCTTGTCAAACCCGGAGCTCGTTTCTAAGTTGGGATTGTTTTGCATCGACTGGCCATCACAACAATCTCCGCTCCAAAACACAGAGTAACGATGCCGACCGGTCGTCTTTGCTCTTGACTCCCTGTCGCGTGTTCTTCCTCTTCGTGGATCTCCTCTACTCCTTCCTTCTCTGGTGCTGTGCTGTGGAAACATTCTCCGACAATTTTCTCTTTGCATATTGAAAACAACAAAAGTAACTACAAGTAAGATTAGGGGGGAAGTGAAAAGTGACAAAGTACAAGGATTGCGTCGTCTCGCCATTCCTTTCGCACCTCTTAAACACGTTGTTTTTATCCTGTTTTCCCTCCGGATTCTATTTGCCTAATTTTTATTTTTCTTTTCTTTTGCGCCCGACGGCGTGATCGGGGCCCGACTGTCGGTGGATTGTTGGAACGGAGAATTTCGATCTGTCTCTCGTCCATTCCTCCCCCCCCCTCATTATCTGTCTCCAGAGTCCCCCTTGCTTGGGTTCTGGACTTGACCAGCACTGGTCCTTTCGTCATTCGGTTGAGCCCACAGTGGTCTGCCCTGTTGGGAGGGATATACCTTGTCCTCCCTTCCTACATACATCAGTCCTTCCTCTTTGACTCGCACCCCCCACCACCCTCTTCATCTTGCTTCCCCTCTACCTATCTCCTCTCATTATATTCATCATCCGTCTTCTGACCTTGTGGCTCTTGTATGATATTGTACACCTCTACGCTCTCTTTTTTCTGGAAACAGGGTGAGGTGTTTTAATGTCATGTCCGTCAATCCTTTCCCCCTCGCATCCTCTTCCTCGCCGCTCAGTCGGAATCGCAACTCCCTCTTGTCCAAGTTTCGCTCCCAGCTCGGTCAACGCAATCGAAGCATCACCGACTTCTACATCGAGCCTGATGACCCCTGGCGCTCATACTTCCCCGGCGACGTTGTTAAGGGCACCGTAGTCCTTACCGTTGTTCGACCTGTTCGCATCACACATTTGGTGGTCTGTTTATATGGCATCGCGAAGGTTTTCAAAAACAATGTACCGTCGGGCGAGGCCCCTCCTGATTTGGGGGTTCTGGGCACGGGACGCGGACGCCGAGGCGCGGAATATTTGGGAAATGGTGTGGCGACATTATTTGAAGATGAGGTTGTTCTCTGTGGAGATGGTCGCCTCAAGGAGGGGATCTACAAGTTTCGCTTTGAGATGTCTTTCCCCCCCTACGCGCTTCCTAGCAGTATTTCCGTGCGTATTCTCTTACCGCCCCTCCCCCCTCCCTAACAGCTTTACGCCATCATTCTGTGTATCCTGCTCAGGTAAATTGTACTAACAAATAAAATTATATTTAGTTCGAGAGAGGCACTATTTGCTATATGTTGTCGTCCACCCTAACTAAACCTACCACAATAAACCCCACAATGTCATGTCGCAGACGCGTCAATCTCAAAGAAAAAATCGATATCGCCCCCTTTCCCGCGCCCAAACCCCGAATTGTCACGCTTGAGCCAATATCCAAGCGATCCAAGTCGAAAGCAAAGGCTAGGTCAGCAGGTTCTGATGCGCCTGAGTCGGTATCATTAGAGCCCTCAATCACGAGCGGAACCGGAACAGACAATCGACCTCCTTTAAGTCCTGCACCTAGCAATGTTAGCTCGTCCAGCCGCCTTAGTAACAGCAGCCAAAGTTTTCAAATTGTCGCCGATCCTGGCTCAAACGCTAGTAATGGTGTTCGTAATAGTGAAGCCCGGAGCATCACTCCTTCTCTTTCTGAGAAAACAATTACCGCCAAGGCCGAGGTTCTGCGCGCTGGCGTGCTACCGGGAGATACCTTACCCATCAAGGTCACTATCAATCATTTCAAGCAAGTGCGCAGTGCGCACGGTATCATTGTTACACTTTACCGACAAGGAAGAATTGATCTCCATCCCTCAATCCCCGTCGGAGCTTCAGGCGAGGGGAAAAAGCCGGTTTATGAAGATTACTACCCTCGATCCCGCACGGGACTAGGCGGCCTTTCTCTCAGCACCGCTCGCACTAACAGCCTCTTTCGAAAAGACCTAACGCAAACGTTTGCGCCACTGATGGTTGATCCTAAAACTCTAACCGCTACCGTCAAAACCTCAATTCGTATTCCTGAAGATGCATTCCCAACGATCACACGCACCCCGGGCAACATGATTAACTTTCGATACTACGTTGAGGTAGTTGTCGACCTTCGAGGCAAACTGACTTCTCCTGAGCGGTTCAGACCGCGCTTCAATTTGGTGTCCTCTGGAAGCAATTTTTCTCCGAGTGGTCAGATTCTCAACCCGTCCGAAACAGGGGGGAATGCCATCACAGCCAATTGGGCTGGGAATATACTAGATACAGACCAAATTCGTCGTGAGAAGGGCGTTGTTGCGGTAGCTTTCGAAGTTGTGATCGGGACTCAAGACTCTGATCGGCGAAGAGGCCAAGCCCGACGTACCTCGTCAACAGCAGGCGCATCGGACCTACAGGCATCGTCGTTGATCGAACCCCTGGCTGACGGGGAGCAATGTCCTTCTGATCAAAGTGGGATACCACATGCAGAATCGGACTTTCCCCCCCAAGATTATTTAGCCCAGGATTACCCTCACCAGGAAGATGGTGGGTATGCACCAGACCAGCTACCTTACTCCGAATATCCAGAAGAGCTCCAGCATCATTCTTACCCACCACCAGTTGGGATGCTTCCTAGTCCCCTCCCCGAGGAGCCAACTGATGAGAAGGCGCGGCTGCGACAGGCTGAGCAGGCTTTATTGCCTAGCCAGCCACCTACTGATCCCGAAGCTGGACCTTCGTCAGCGATGATGCCTAGCGCACCTGTGTTGCCTGAAGATGACCATATCAATGACTATCATCACCTCCCGTCCCCCGCTGAGAATGGAGTGTCCTCGGCATTGGTGTCTGTGGAATCTGTACAGACAGTTGTTCCAGGCAGCAGCAGTGCTGGACTATCGACAGAGCCTTTCGCTCCTGGCAGGGACGACAAGCAAGAGATGGAGCGGCAACGTTTGTTGATGGAGGCCAGTGCCCCAGAAGATCCGGGCTCCCCTCGCACCACACAATCGGATGAGGGACCAAGCGCGCCTGTATTTCATGACGATGATGATCACCATTTAGTAGGAGGGGCTGCACATGGAGATGAATTGCTACCACGTTATCAACAGTGATAATGTGATTTGATTTATGATGATTTTCAAGCATTGTTGTCAGGATTAGCCAAGAGATACCATATATTGTTCTATTCTCAAAATATTATAATTATTATTACACATTTATTTTTTTTTCTTTTGATGACTCGCTCCATCTCCATATTCTTGAGTGAAAAACAAACAAGCAGGGGATATGATCCGGCTCCAGAGAAAGAAAGGGGTCACCCTTGACAATGATTGACTTGGGAGAGGAAGGGAGAGAAAAGATGTCTAAACCGTCAAAATCCATAGACCAATTAATTTGCAACCGTCTGTTTGTGGAGTGTCCTTTTTAGCATCTCAAATAATGGAAATGCAGTGCTGCAAAACAGAGTTTTATACGAACATGGATGATGAAAGCGGGGAAAGTATAAGAGTTTTAATCCCAAGCAAGGAAGCCGGGGTGGGGTGTCAAGGGCAGTAAGTAGTATTGGACCATGCAATAGTAGTTAAATATTGAAGGTACAAAAATCAGACTTGCTTCCCCCCCTTTTTCCCTTGTTCTTTTCTAGTGAGCTCGCTAAAAAGGAAGATAAATCACAAAAGCCACTAGTCAGTTGTTATCTCTATACTAAAAGGAATCTTACTCGGTGGTTCCGACGGGCACAGGGCGGGCTGGCTTGGCAACATCTTTTCCACCTCGATAACTTCCATCTCTGTTACTCTACTCCACCTCCTTTCCCCCCTTCCCGGTACACTCTTAGATTCATTGTTCTCGCGTATCGGTTTCCCCTTTGTTTCTTTCCTTTCCTTCTTCCTTCTCATTCAGCACAAAAGGTAAAAAGACAGAGTTACCAACATCCAGAATGACAGTCAGAAATGGGTCCTTTGCGACCTTCCTCATTGTATGCCGTATGTTAATCAATTCACCAAAAAAAAAACTCCCTCCCCCTTTTTCTCACATGGACACCTTTTTTCCTCCCTTCTCTTCTCCCATCCAAAAAGCAACTAGAATCAGGAAACTAACACAAACTCTCTCTTCCCCCCCCCAACACAGCCACCAGCTTCTTCCTGGGCATCATCTTCTCCCTCTTCCCCTATGACTACCCAATCCTCTGGTCCGGCATCCCCACCCCACCATCCCACTACGACTACTTCGAAGCGCACCTGAAATTCCTCCATGCCTCGCCCCCGCTCATCCCGCGCATCCTCCACATCGTCATCTTCCTCGGTATGGCCGGCCTCCTCATGAAGCTCTGGAAACCCTCCGAATCAAACATGCTCTTCGATGGCGCATCCCTCGTTCTCTACGCCTGCGGAATCACCGTCTACATCGCCAACATCGTCAAGGGACTGCGTCTCGCCAGCGGTGGCGTCTACGGTGCCGATCTCGCAACTTCCCCGGACGAAGATAAGGATCAGATCCTCGGCCGGGAGGACTCCCTGAAGGTTCTCGCCGCGAGTAATACCATCTTGGCTTTGGTCTTGGTCGGCGTCTTGGTGCTCCAGGCTGGTCAGTGGTATGCGGATAAGAAGGCCGAACAGGAGGATGATTCGTTTGCTAAGGGGGCGACCGGCGGCGCGTCGTCGGCTTCTTCCCCTGTCAGGAAGGATGAGAGTGGGAAGAGTGAGGGGGTGAGCTCGGGTGTTAAGGTTGGAAAGCAGGGAAGTTTGAAGAAGAAGAATTGAAAATGAAAGTGAAAGTGAAATTGATATTGATATTGATATTGAATTGAATGCCTTGTTGATCTTTTCTTTTCTCTGGTGCTTCTGTCTTCCATTCCTCCCTTCCTCCCTCCCTTTCCTACTTTCTCTCTCTTGTTGCTTCTTTTTTTTTTTTTTTTTACCCCTTCACTTCTCATTGTTTCTTTGTATTATGAAACGACCTTTTATTTTTGACGTACTATGTTTGGTGGACCCTAGTGAGGAGAGTATATGGTGCTCATAGAGCCCCGAAAGTCGTTAATAAGCATTCGGTGCTGTATGAATTATGGGGTTTAAATAGAGTGGGAGTTTTTTCTTTCCCTTATTATCAAAACAAAATAAGATAGGATATCTACTTGACTGACTTCTATGTACATGAGAATTTCAACTCAAATGATATTGATTTTGTAAACAATGGGTAAAAATGCTATTGGGGGAATCATGCGTTAAAATGGGTCGGGGCTTGGTAGTTACCAAGGACATAGAGGAACATCATGGATGAGGGCGCTGCGTGAGACAAGGAATTGAGAGAAGGGGGGTTGGGGGAAGAAAAAAGAGAGGGATAAGTCATGGTCACATTTAAAATGCCTCAGGGCTGAATGAAAATGGGCTCCGCGGTAAATCTGGCGATCTCGGGCTCAAGGCTTTGGCAAAGAGATCTTCGCCTGATTCCGAGTTAGAGGAACGTGCAATGGTGCCCATGGCTGCGAATCCTCCGGTATTAAGTCCATCGTTTTGTTGCGCCTGGATTGATTCAGGAGGGTAGTGCACGACGGCCCTAACGGACTCGGGGGCGGGCTGCGGAGTGATCTCCGAAAGAGTCGGTGGTTGAACGGACGGCGGTTGAATGCTATGGAACGAATTGAAGGACGAGATAGCGACATCGGGCGACTGCGGAGATAGCATATGATTCAATGACCCTAGCAATACCAGTGATGTGAATATTAATTAAGGGAAAAAAAGCCAAAAAAAAAGGGTAAAACTTACCCTCCACAATGGGAGATAGCTCCCGCTCACCCGTTTGCAGCTTTAACCCCTTCAGTTTCTCCCCTAGTTTGCCTCCAGAGCTAGGAGAAACTGGCGTCGCTGGGCCCATAGGATAGCTTGGGTCCTGACTCTGGACGCGGTTCTTGTAAGCATCGGCGCCAGCTCCCAACCCAAAATTAGACTCAATCCATTCCTTTTCCTGAAGCGCCATGTGCAGAGCAATGCCTTCCACATTATTCATAGATTCTTCACGAATCTCTTTATCAAGGACCTGCAGGCGCTTCTTTGCCCATATCGTGTGCAAAACCCCTTTTTTGCCAGCTGATCGACCACCTGCGCCCAATTCTGGCGGAAAAATTGCCGGGAGCGGATTGAGTTGGAGAGCGCCAGGTCTATCGGGAGGAGAGGGCGTCAGCGCAGCGGGGGAAGACGAGGTTGACGCTGGCGACCGGTATGAAAGAGATACCACGGGCGGGATCGTAGTATGCGGTGGTAGAAGGAAATATAGCCGGTGGGTATTGTGGGTTGTTCTTTCATCAGCGGGAAGAACAGCTTTCTTCCCCTCCCACTCGACATGCCAGGAACCACCTGGGACAGATGATGATCGACTCAAATCATCTTCTTCCCATTCGACCATAAGGATTTTAGTGCCATCGTTACCCTTTCCTGCTTCGAACTCAAACCGAGCCAGAGCTGTGATGGAAAGAGAGCCAGTACTGGCGCGGGGAGTCTCAAGCGAAGTAAACTCGCTATCCGGAGTAAAGGGCGTCAGGAGGGACTGAGCCATGCTTAAGCTCAGCAAAGAAAAAAAAAAAGAGGGGCACCCTCAATCAGGAGACCAGGGGGGATGAATCAGAAAGGGAGGAAAAAGAAATGAAAAAAATTGAAGCTTTCCTAAAAGCGGAATAAGGCGAAAACAAATGAATAACAAAAAAAAAAAAAAAGAATTGAGAAGGCAAGAAAAGAAATGGAGGGGAACTTGGAAAGGAGGGGGGAGAGGGGGCGAAGCGAGAAGTGCCTAGATAGCGCAACTAAGAGCAGCCGGGCTGAGAGCAGGGCGTGAAGGATGGATATGCAGCTGAAGAAGTTCGGTTGAATAGACAGTACCTAGGAGGAGAAGTTAAGACTTGGGGGCTGGAGTAAAAGGACGGAGAGGAATCACGGGATGAGGCGGAGAGGGAGGGGAAGGAGAGAGGAATGTGAATTCAATAATCTCCGTGTTTCTTGTCTCTTCTGCACCAGGAGAGTAACTGGTCGTAATACTATGTAGCATCTAAGTTCGATGCGTCGAATATTTATTATTAGAACACCTTTCTGTATCCTGAGGGGTTCGTCATGGGTTCTAATTATAGCCCTCTCGGCGGAACCTCGCCGAGTACAAATTGTGCCCCAGTGACCAAATTATGTAACGATGCAGAACAACAACAACAACAACAGTACTTGCGATATCTCCCTATGACCCTCAAGAATAAACGCATCACCGCCAATAAGGACTGTCACCGAAGACGCGCACTGTCTTTGTTCATTTGGGACGAGAGAGACAGGCGGCGGACGCGAAAAGACAAACAATTCCGAATAAAGAACTGTTCGAGTTCGACTAAAATTGGGATTTCCCGATTTGTGCGGTCAGTGCCGTCATGTGAAACGGAGGTCACACCACACCTGCCTGCCTACCGAATTATGCTATATTGATCATTTCCTCAAGTCGATGACGGCGTTCACAGCACGATGGTAGAGTCGGCTCAGTTGAACTTTGCGGCTCTTCTGTCTTTTGAAGAAGGCGAGCAAGACAACATTTCACTGGTCATTGCCTGCAGACAGCTCAAAATAGGCACCCGCCTCCGGTATCTAATAGGAGCAGTGGCTAGGTACCACAGCCTAGTGCTGACTTGAGCTATCACACAAGACATCTGCCAATGATGAATTGGCTCTCAGTTAGAGATCTCCTAGGGTTCTTTTGAGAGGCTTGAAACTAACCTAAGTTATATTCTACTTACGAGTTCGTCGTTGATTGGCGATCATCGAGGGTTCAGCTACCTTAAGCAAATGCTTTTTTCTAGCCCCTCTTGACCACTTGTATGCCTCTTAGCATCCCCTCTCGCCCGGTTCAAGGAGAATAATGATTTTCAAGTACAAAAGATTTGAGCGAAGACACTCATTCCATGCACCCAACCCGGTAGTCCCTTTTCTAGACTCCTTTTGATCAATAAATCTACCGCCATCAGCCCCAGGAACCAGAAAGCTTGAAACTCCACTCTTCCATATTACCATGATGCGCATTCATTGGTCTTGAGGAAGTTGACCTGCCAAGAACGAGCAGGCCTGTCGTAGTCAGATCTGTACTGCCTCCTGTGACATGCCCTGTGTGCGTCTGCATGGTCGGTATGTTACATATGACAGAGATATTCCATGACGCAATGAATACAACGAAAATGCATCTCCCGATACCTTCAACTAGAACGTCCCCAAGCATCTTCAAAACAAAGTGGCAATTGAGGACAAGCTACAATTTCGGCCGAAACTAATAATTTAGACTCTTGTCCCTTAGCCACCCAAGCTTCAAAATATGGAACATCCTATCGTGTATGACACTAGAAAGACGTCACTGCTCCATAACTCCAACAATTTTTCAATCATCAATACCCATCACTATCGATTATCAAAGCTCGACGCCTACACTAAGAGATACTACCCATAACCCAAAGGCCTGCTGACCCCTCCTGTCTACATGCACAGTAATATACCTTGCAGATATCAACCAAACATTTAGCCACCCCACCTTTTCGGAATACGCACTGCTGATTCCTGCGGATGTCAATCCATGCGAAGGGACAGTAGGCATACCCAATGGCCTACCATCGCAATCCCTCCGAAAGTTTAAAAAAAAAAAAAAAAAGTAGTGATTGTTGGTTGCGGAACGAGAGAACGACCTGACCCTGTAGATTACCTTAGGTCTCCATCTCAGTCAGAATTTATTCTGAAATAGCCTCCTAAACAGGCCAAATGAACAAACACATTTGGCCAGAAATCCTAACATCCCGCTATTAAACCCCCCCCCCTTTTTCGTTATTGTCGTTGTTGTTGCTGCTCTAATGCAGAAAAGTTCCATCTCTCCAGCCGCCTGGTGGGCGGGTAATCATATCCCAGCCGGGGTATGAGATCACAGCGTCAAACACGGGCTGGGGCTGGGATGAAGTGTGATGAGATGCAGTCTGCATGAAACCTTGTTAGATCCTTCAAACTTGAGCACTGTGAATGTTTCGATTCGGCGGCTGTTTTTGTCTTTTTGGGCGGGCAGACTAAGAAAGTGGCCAACTCCATGAACACAGAACAACCTAGCAACTACTTTTACTCCCTCAAAGGGCTGTCAAAATTCAGATATTAGAGTAAAAAAAAAATGAAGACAATTATCAAGACACTAAGGAAAATAAATCTACCAATGTAGGGTGTCCGACTTAGGTACTATCCATCCTTCATGACTGAGAAAAAGAAAAAGAAATGCATGATCCAATCCCCACACAGCCCTTTCAGCCCGCTCCACCTGGTCCTGTATCCAATCACAGCCACAACCGCCGCCCCAGAAACAGTGGAAGGAGGGGAACCGGCGGGCGGGTCCCATCCTCTTCTCTACCAGGGATAGCGCCGGCGCTTAACTGCAGCTGCCACGATGCTCTACTGTCCTGGATATCACTGTTGACATTGCTCATTGGCTGATCTGTTATTTTTCTTGGGCACATTTTGGTCCAGGGTTGCATACTTAGTGATAGCGAAGGGACTGAGTCTGAGTGGGTGGGCGACTAATTATTATTACTTTCCTCCTCTTCTTGCTCTCACTCCCACACAATCTCTCTCATTCTCTCAGGCGCTAGATTAAAAAAGAAAAGGAGAAAAGGAAGGGAAAAGTAAATAAATCAATAAAATGAAATAAAAACAAAAAATTCTTTAGAGAACGGATATCAGCAGGTCTGCTTACTTCCTTACTCTAGGCAGTCGTCCTTTTGCCTGCTTGAATGTAAATGATAGATGTATTGCGGCTTATTACCATACCAGATTGAAAGTATTGACTGTGTATCTGTATTGTTTCCACCTTTTTTTTTTTTTTACTTTGCCTGTCATCATCCATTACTGTTACTTAGAAATCAATAGATTTAACTACTGTACCTAAATATGTAAGGAATAGGAAGACTACCCCTCTTGAGAAATACTAGTAGGTAATAACAATTAATTAATCGAGAGAATAATCTGTAACTGATCGTTGTCGAAGATGGGAAGGCTATGTTTATTTTTGGATTCAACTCTCCATAATAGTATAATGTAATCGACAGTCTCTAACTCCTTAGGTAGTTAAATACTGACTAGCTAGCTAGCTAGTGAGCTACTAAGTATAACTACACCCTGATAATTTAGTTTCTCCATGAAAATAGATGAAACGCCCCCTATTTCTCGAACTTATGGCTTCAATTCGAGGAACTGAAACTCGGTCTCATGTGAGAAAAGGAACTAGAAACATGGAAAGGGGGAATTTGGCCCCCATCCATCATCCCTTAACTGCCTACGTACCTTAGATACAGTAGGGAGGTAATATTGGAACTGAACCTGAATTCTTCAGAGAACACTTGAAACACTTCAGCGCGTCTTCTCTGCCAATCACCACCTCGATCAGAAGTACCTGGTCAGACAGTTTAGTTTTGTATTGGATACTAACCAACAGACAGTGACTTAAGTGCCTACTTACTATGTAGTAGTCCCTAGTAATTAATGTTAACCTGCCTCCTAAATCTAGAAAGAGAGACATAATACTCAGTAGCTAGTACCTACCTACCTACCTACCCAGTACCTACCTACCACACCTTTCTCGCAGCAGCTGACTTGTCCAAACCAGTTAGTTACAATCTAGGTACCGTACTAGCTGGTCGTTTACTTGTTTACCTACCAAATTCTAAGGTTCTACCTCACCCATTCGTTTCCTATAGTTCTACCTCCGGGCAAGATCATCCGTCCCAAAGGAGCGGGCTGGTGTCAACTCGGAAATATTTAAAAAAAAAAAAAAAAAAAAAAAAAAAAGCAAAAACATAAACTTCAGGCACAGATGTGAAAGTTACCAGCATGAAGGAAACTTTTTAGGGCAGTTGATCAATTTCCAACAGGAGAAATGGAAGGTTCAACGATTAAAGTTTCTTTTTGTTGTTAACTCCTGCTGGGATAGTATCACGGTACGGTATTGGTATTGCATATGGTAATTATGATTGGTTTTCATACAGGCTTAAATTTACATACATACTGTACTCGCTCTCTCCCTCTCTACTTTCTATGTATCTACCTGTTAACAACCATGATCAACTAAGAAGTAGTTAACTAAAGCAATAACTACTTAGGTAATAGATAGACAAAACTAGTAATGAATAGTCTTGTATATGGATTCATACATGATTACTTTCCAATAAATCAAGGAGATAAAACTAACTCCCTACACATGCACAGCCTTAAAATATCATAGTAACATTGAGAGGGAAACAAAAAAAAAAGGAAAAAAAAAAAAAAAAAGACTCAATTTAAATTGACAGATGGTAATCATTGGAAACTTTATCCGTTTAATCCCATCCATATCGATTTCTTTCCTTTCCTTATTAATAATAAGATGAAAATCACAAAATAGATTTTAAAAATATATACATTTATATGACTCAACGGGAAGGGAAAAACCAGAGGGGGGGAAAAAAAAAGGGACAAAGAACAGAAGAAAAAAGTGTCCAATTGCCATTGCTACCAAACTACCGGGAGGGCGGTTTGGCTTCTTCCTTTGTTTTCTCGACGATGGCCCGCGCTCAAAGGAGAATTGGAACGGCGGGATCATGATCTCATTTTATTTTTATTATTGTGTAGGTTTTTAGAAATTAATTAAAAAGTTTCCCGCACTCACATCTTGTTTCTTTCTTTCCATCCCTCTCCTCTCTTCTGTCAAGGAAATATTACGCTGTAAATTGGTCATAACAATTAATAGCTATTCAAGGTCAGGTAAGGTAATGGAATTAATGTAAAATCCAACACTCAATTCATCTCCAACACACGAGTTTAATAATATTATTATTACTCTAACTACTTCATCATATGATGATGAGGATGAGTCTACCTGCCTATCAATCACACGTGGAACCACCATCGATCGATCATACATACCACACCCCCTTCTTCCCTCCCCTCCTCCTCTTTCAGTGTCAACGTATGAGTAGACCGGGGTTTCCGATAGGATTTGATGCCATATTGTTTTTTTTTTTTTTATCTTCTTTTTTTTATTCTATTGTATTGTATTTTGCTTTCGTTGGGCACAAATCATACATGATGTATGAATTTTAATTCGATTCGATCCCATTGTGTTGGTGTTGTCCTTTGACGGATTTTTTGAGTTTGAACTTAGGGACTTGGGACTATCTTTGTTGGCCTTTTTCTTTTTTTTTTCCCTCTTTTTTTTTTCGTCCTAAAAGTCCTCCTCTATCATTTAACCTTTGTTACTTGTAGGATTGTTCACGGTGGAAAGCGACCTAATGTATGTATGTACAGTACCTACCTGGGTAATGGTCTGAGCGAGAGTAATCCACGCTCAATGGCAAGGCCTGTAATCAAAATATTCCCTGTGCTCTTTTTGTTGTTAGTTTTTAGAATTTCCTCATGATGGATTCCAGATACCTAGGTAGAAACGTGAAAAAAAAAAAAAAAAAAGGATAGCTGTGGAGTTCTCGGGTAAGACGGCTCCAAAACAAAGAAAGAGTAGGAGAGTATAACTATCTTTAGGTGGTGAAAGCGAAGAAAAGCCAAATAGGGATTTGACGTTATGGCTTATCCTCATCTGTTACCGACGCAATGGTCCATCTTCGCGTATCGGTGGAAGAAGGAAGTCGCCTAGGAAAATTGAAGGAAGGAAACCTCCAATAGATACTGAGTATAGCCCAACAAAGCGAACTCAATTCTCCTTGGCCGGGTTGGTTCTAACATTCAGTCCACCTAGAAATTATTATTGGCTATGATAGTCGCAGTAGCAGCCTAGTGCTACTTAAAAGCGATCATTATTATTGTCAAAACGGGAAGGGTAAGATTGAAGGGAAGGGAAGGGAACAAGAAGCTGCTGTATTAAACCAACACGTTGATTTCGAGCTCGAGCGCCACCAACATTCACATGCTCAATTTCTAAATTACTATATGCATAGTATATAAGGAAAATATATCCACAAAGGAGATAAAATAATAGTGGTAGTAAAGGACTGGATATTGTAATTTGCCTGGTCTTGACATCAGGACTCCATGGAACTCCAAGAAAAATAAAAAGAAATCAAGAGAATGAAAATAGATCCTTGAACCCTGCCCGCTAGTAGGACTCCGTAAACCCCGAATAACCCCATTAAGAAATATACGAGAATCATTAAATAAATAAATCAAGCATTCCTACTTGGATTCTTTATTTTCCTTATTATGTTTCCTCCGTTTACCCTTTGGCGGGGCATCAAGTTCTGTTGTCTTGTAGGTGATGGTATGTGTGATGACATGCCGCACACTCATCTTGCCACTAGAACCCCGGGGATTTGCACTTCGAGGACCATCCAGGTAACGGAGCCTCCAATCTGATGGTGAGTATGGCGAGCGAAGAGTAGTTGCGCTTCGTGGGGGCTCAAGTGATGTAGGGGAATATCGAATCGTTGGCGGAATACGCAACCGACGTAAGTTCCCCATCTCTCGTCGGGGGTGAGGGGCAGCTGCATATGGAGTGGGTGGTGGGAGGGAAACCGTCGCCGATCTTGGCTCTTTAAAGGCAAATGAACCACTGACCGCACTTGCTGGTTGCGACCTAGGAGACGAGGTTTCGCGTTTGTCATAGTTGAAGTTGAATTTAGAGAAATCGACTCCGGCGCTGGTGGGGCTAGAGAAGATAGGAGTGAAAGCCTTGAGAAATTCCGTATAGGCTGCAGGAGGGGTGATTGGCGTAGATGCGCTATCTTCATTCTTTGCTGGACTTGAGGGACTATGTAGCTCCGAGGGGAAGGTCATAGTACTCGGCGTCTTTAGCGGGTGGAGAATGGGTTTGACGGAAGGCATTTTGATGGATGAGGTAAATGAAATGAGTAGGGCCACAAAGACTAGCGAAAATCGATACACAAAGCACTGTCAAGTTGGGAACGACAGATATCACAGTTCGCACCACTAGGTCGTGAGTCTTGAGTTGTATAGCTCAATGTTGTGCGTGGCAGTAGGCGGGTATGAGAGGGACAGCGAGAGTATAGCCACGGAACAAGGACGAGTGTCGAACACAAAGACGAAGGTGGGATGGAGAGAGGGATGAGAGAGAGGGATGGGAAGAGAAACAAAAGAGGAACCGATAGTTTCTCAAGGAAGACGAACCTCTCGCTAGCCAGAAGGAAGAAGCAAGAGTGAGGGAGGGCGCGAGGGCGAGGAAGAGGGCGATTTATCTAGCAGAAGTAGGAGGAGAAGGAGTCGTGATAGACAGCCAGGCGGCGTTTCGAGACGGAAATGATGCAGGACAATACATGTACTGGAATTCAGTACGGTAATAATGGTTACGCTGTAATGAAATCATGTTTCCCGTGTCAGTCATTGTCACACATTAGGCCCAGAGAGGCTAGCGCCATCACCCTTAGCTCGAAAGTTGCGCGGCTGCAAGTCTTGGAAGGTGAAAGTCCAACAACTGCTGGTGATGCCATTGCGAATCATCGTTGGTGATAGGGGTGAACTCACTGGCTGCAGGGAGGATGCCCACTGTTCTGAGGTCCCTCGGGAGCTGATGGTGGAGAGGGCAACTGAGGGGTATGCACTGTTGTCTATCCACTTTTTTCTTGTGCCACTCACGGTCCCAAAAATCATCCAGAGAGCACGATGTGACCGATGGAGGATAGACGGAAGGACAGAGAGAAAGGGAGCAAAAAAAAAAAAAAACTTCCTGGGGAAAATCTCGTCAGGTCTCTTGCTGACTCTTTATATGCATCCTCCACTGATCTCTCTTCTCTCTTATATGACGAGGTACCTAGTAGCAACCGTCCCTTCTCAAATTAATCGGCGCCTCGCAGATCCAGCAAATCCTCCGGATTTGTCGCGCGCTATCTTAACCAAGCCTTCATACCATAGGGCATGGCAATTTCCCTCTTTCTCTCCAGAATAGTGCAGGGATCTAATCAAGAACAGCCTGCGCCCTTGTCAGCCATTCCGGGCTCACAACGTGACTCTGGCCGTTCTGGTTCGTCCTAGGCTTGACGCGCACACCCTCTTTATCGGCTTAGTGGCGGTTCGCACATCAGTGCCAGATCTATCGCCTTCAAACAGCTTCTTTTGCTGTTGTTGGATCCGTTCAGTGCTAGTTCTTTTTTCTTTAGCGTGGCGGTAGCGACCAAACAAGAGTTCTCCTTCCACTCCCACCTTAAACTGACTCGTTTCCTCTGTAAATTGGTCGGGCGGCTACATTACTTGCTAGGCGCTTCCATCCCGTCTAGACTCGACACTTTGGCCATACATCACCTAGGTAATCATTATCCATGCAGCAAACCATCTTGTTTGCAGGCATAACCTTCTACACCCTGGCCCCCCACTGTCTCCTCTCTTGTTCTCTCCTTGGTTCCTTGTTTTGTAAAGTCGTTTATTTTGACCCGTTTATTCGGTATTTCAGTCTTCTTCTCCCTCCCCATCCCACTCAATGTATGCAACTCGTACTACATCCTTGATGGACATGTGTCTAATCCACTCAACTAATGTCTCACATGTTCACGTCATGATCGACCTTGGTTTGTCAGGCCTTTGCCCCCTCTCACTTCCTGTTTCAAATGGGTTCCCCCGCTTGACTAGGAGGAGCTCAAGAACTCCACACGCCATGATGACGTGAAATCTTACCGTCAAACTTGATTGGACCAGCTTGGCTTTCCTCTCCGGGTGTAGCTGGTAGGTGTACCACTTGTAGGTCAAGCAGAACGGCAGCTCCTGTCGAATCCGATATCAATACCAGCATATCAATGTGACTACCCTAGGGAAGAAGGGAACAATAGGCCAAAAGAACCAGAAAACAAACAATATCACATTAAACTCAATACCATTGACTTTGTCTCTCGTCCATAATTTACATGTACTTACATCTTCAGAATGGAGAAGATAGTTTGCTACCTTCCCACCACTCCACCCCCCACCCCCCAAAAAAGGATCCCTTCTTCTCATTCCTCATATCCATACATACTCCCCAACAAAGATACTTGATAGCTGTACACGTATGTATGGATGTGTAATCTAAATCCTCAACATGATCTAGGTATTCGAAAGAGAACCCCCTCCCCTCCCTCCCCCCCTTTTTTTTGCCCCCTCTTTTCCCCTATCCAATTGATCTTGTTTAGTCACTATCACCATCACGTAGGATATGGATGATCATTCCTCCCTAGACCAATTGATCCTACCTACTAAATCACAAACGTATAGTACATGTATATACATACATACATACACACCGCGCGCTTTTACTAGTACCTACCTACCTCTTTGGTCCATAATTCGCCCAGCCTATAGAAGTCTCCCCCTCCCCTCCTCCTTCTCCTCTTCTCTCTCTCTCTCTTTCCGTTCTTCTTCAGAAAACCCCGGTCAGTTAGCTTGTTTCAGACATGATAGCTCCATGTGAACAGCTTGACACTAGACTTTACCTAGTTCTGGGTTAGTTGCAGATCTACTGGTGTGCACGCGACCCAGTTCGAGTAAATAGTGGATTCTTGTCGGTACCTATGCCTTCACAGTACACAGTACATAGAGAGTTTCATACTTACCTTTGATTTGAGTGTCCATGTGGAACTTTCCTACCATTCTAGTGGGAAGGAAGCAAATGGACCCTCAATTCATTAGGATATGCGAAGAAACGCTTCAAGGCTTACTGTGAAGCAAAAAAAAAAAAAGGTGGAAGCAAGCAAGAAGCTCATCTCATGACTTTTGTTCTTTTTCCTTTAGTGCTAGGTGGGTTTAGTGAGTCTATTTCAATCATTGACATAATGCCTTAGGTCTCATGACATTACAGGGTCAAATGGGATAAAAGCTATGGGTAATAGTGTGTGGTAGAGCAGGGAATAAGCGAATATCTGGGTAGGTATTCGTCTTATATCCTATGACATACCTCTATTTACAGGGTCATGATTGCTAGTGACTTCAATCTATGTATCAAGTAGAAGTAAAACAGCAATAAGGCTAGTAAAAGGTGTACGTATCCCACTCCGAAACTCCAGTTTTCCTAGCGAAGGTCTCTAAGATGAGGATATTTATCACAATGTAAAAGAAAACATCGCTTAGCGAATGAGAAGAAGGACAAAAGTAGCCTCACAGACGCCACAGATCACAGATCACAATTCCTCCATAATTCATACCAAATTCACATCGGTTGTCCAGCGCTAGATAACAGATAGGTTTTCATCAAATATAGTCCTGCCATATATGCCTTATGGGGGGACAAAAGAAACGAATATATAAAAACAAAAAACGCCCAACACCCAATCCCCGGGTATGCTGCATTTATCCCCAGAAGTCCCGTGTCGCCTCGACATCAGAGATATGTGTTATTATTCCCTGACCTGCAGTGAAAATAGGTGCAAAAAAGGAATTAAAAAAAAAAAAAAGAAAATAAGAGTAGTGAAAGTGAAAGCAAAAAAAAGGTAAATTCGAAAACAAATCATTGCTAAATGGTCGTGGGTACAAGCCCGCTTGTATGAGATCCCATCAAGGGAGCTACTATGTTGACGTAATGATATGTAACTTCATCAAGAAAGATAATAAGACTTCGGTCTCTTTTTTTTTTTTTTTTTTTTTTTTCCTTCTTTGGTTTTTTTCTCTTATAGTAGGAGGTAGTTCCAGCCGTTTTGTTGCATGACCTCGCGCCAGTGGATGTATGGTTTCTTAACCTCCTTAGTCGTCCAGTTCTGTTCACCTTCTTTGGGAGAGCTAGGGGGCTCAATTTTGACTGGGCTAGTGGACTGCGAAGAATTAGAGCAACTCTCTTCCACATTGCAGAAGCTCTCAACTGGACTATCCATAACCCTCCATACTTCCTGAAGCACTCTAAACATTCGACCAAAACTGCCAAGATCGGCATGATCACCAAGAGCAGCAGCTCGATCAGCGAGAATGGGTCGGAATTGGCTGCTTGGGGGGGAGTGAACTCCGGCAATGAAAAGTGGCCAGACCAGAGAACGGTCGAATCCATTTGGACCAGAGGGAATGAACTGCAGAGTGTTGGCTAGGGCAGCAACCAGGTTCAAGTTGCTGGGCTGGGTTGGCTCAAACCCAGGGACAAGACTGCAAAGATAGATTCGTGCAGCGATGCGGAAAACCGCAGTCATGTTCTTGGTCAGAATCTCGGGGCGAAGAGCGCCTGTTACGGGGTGGAAAGGGCTCTCCAGAGTCTGATCAGCAGGCTCAGTGTATTCCAGTTGTCGGCCAAGTGCGGAAACATGAGAGCAAACTTGCATCTCGTCCACCCTACCATCACCCTTAAGTGCATCCAAGCAGGCAATTTCAGAGATCAGATACATGACGCGGTCATCACAGCCCATAAGCTCACGCAGCCCCAAGGATGCACCCCCTAGGTGCTTAGAGCGGTAGGTATGTGCGAACTCGGGGGTCCGTCGGTGCATCGTAGAACCGAGGATATCTATCCACGCTGTCAGGGTCATACTGAAAGGGGGCAGTGTGTATAGATTGCCGCATGGAGTCGCTCCAGGAAGCCCAAGTCTGTTGACAAGATTTGCGGCAGCTTGGAAGTGATCGAGCCATGGGATATCTGGCAAATAGTCATCGGCAGGGCCCACGGAAGTGTGGAAGAATATCATAGCCAAGGCAGCATCCAGAATCTCCTCGTGGTTAGTATCCTCACCCAGTGCCTGGCAGAGCTGAGAAACGGCCTCAAACCGGTTGCGCATGATATCGTGGTCAATCTGCTCCCCAACGATTCCCTCGGTCGTTTTGAGGTGAATAGCTGCAACACTGAGACAACAGTGCAGATAGCACTTATTTGTCTCGATGGCATGTAAAATGGCCTGGGCTCGGAGATGTCCACGTTGATGCGCCTCCAAAACAGGGAATATCATCCGCAAGACATTGTGGATAAAGTGGTCTAAGAGTGGACGATCATGATCGGTAACTGGGATATTTGACTGTAGCATGCTATAGGTTTGTCCGATGCTCTGATCACACAGAGTGGGGTCAATTCCAGCAAGTTCTCGAGGTCGAGCAAAGTATTCCTCCGGCAGCCACTCATCGGTTGGGAAAGTGGGGAGAGGTGCATTTAATTGGGGAGGTGCAAAGCTACCAAATGCAGATGATACCGAGTCATGGCGCAAGGGAACATCGTTCACAAAGGTCTGTCTCTCAGTCTTGACGTCCACCTCATACTGATAGGAGCCATAAGTTGGTGGGTTCAAAACAGGAGTTGGCAAATGCGAGGCGAATATATCATATTGCTCCGGGGCGTAGACTGGGCGACCAAATTCATATTCGGGTGAGGTAGGCGAAGCCGCTGCCATACTGCGAGCACGGACAGCGGGGTCTATAATAGTTCGCGATGATGAGGGTTAGATGGATAAGGCTTGGGGAAACAAATTAGGGTCCAGCCTGAGTACTTACCAATCAAGGCCCCATTGCGTTCATTCATCTTGGTCTGCTTGATCTTGTTCTTAATACGCTCTTTGTGGATCTTCCTCTGCTCCGCATTTCCCCACCACACTGGGCGTTTGTATTCACATTTTACACATAGGTTGACACAGGCTCCACAAGAGGGGTGTTTCTCATCACACTTCTTTCGACGGAGACGACATGTGAAGCAACCTAAGAAGTGATAGGATGGAAGATCAATTAGAAACCCGCCTCCCTTTTGAGCAACAGCGCCTACTGGACTGCGGGAACAACTTACCAGAACGAGATCGCTTGTGTAACTTGGCTTCTGATGGCTTTGGTGTACTCTCGCTCCCTGAGGAGGATTGGCTCTCGACGGTCGCCTTCTTGGGGGCGACCACTTGATTAGACTTTCTCTTTGATGCTGCAGGCATTCTGGCGGAGTATATTAAACGGATTGGCGTTGTGGATTGAATTGATGGATGGACCAGGAGCAGGAAGTCGTAAGGGACAGGACAAACCCAATTCTAAGCGTCTGCTAAATATTCAAATGGGAAATTATTAAGGCGCAAAGCTGGACCAGCAGCCTTTGCTATCTAATTAGATAGGTATAAGGGAATGGAAAGGCGCGGTTGCCAAAGAACGAGGCGACTGGGGATAATGCTATGGGGTTAGTAAAACCAGAAGTAACCAGGAGCGATGGGATGGGATGGGACTGAGGAACCTTTAATAAAGCCAAATTCAGACTCCATTTTTAGAATACTAGGTTGAGAGATAGGCGAACGGAACAAAATAGGGTGGTGGGAGGGGAAGAACGCACGATTGGTGGGGAAGGATTTTGGATGATCGACTAGTAAGGGCAGTCATGCACGGGCAGGGAAGAGCCAAAAAGGCAAAGGAACTAAGTTAGATTAGCTCCAACAATGTGAGCTAATTTTGGATAATTTTGGAAGCTTTTAGGGTCATCCAATTTGGCGCCTCTGCACGGTCTGATGGAGGATGATTGGATATCATACTCAGACCAATGTCGGCGGCTGGGAGATTGATTGGCTTGCGATTTATCGCAAATATTCCTATGTCCGAGTTATCCGTTAATCTGTGCCACTACGGGAGTTTATGGGATGTGATTGTCTATATTTATTCAAATTAAGAGCAATCTACTGTGTATTATGTTAGATTTACAACACTTTTTATTTTATTTTACTTTTTTTATCGCCTATTTTTCTCGGTTGGTGGAACTCCCGAGAGTAAACAAAGCTCATGTGTACCGACTCCATAGTAGAAGGTAAAAAGCCTAATTTAAGAAAATACAAATCTACAATATTTATTACAAATAAGTATGTAAAGTGAAGAAAGCAAAAAAAAAGGGAAAGAAAGAAAATAATAGATACTTCTCTTCCTCTCTTTGTTTCTTGCACAAGGATTCCCCAAATAGAACATCTATCTTGAGAAAGTTCACAAAAACCCTCACGAGGTGAATGTACTTACTGACAAATATCCCCTCTGTTGTAATTGTTCTTGGTGTTGGAGCCAATAGCATGACCAAATACCACCAAAAAAAATTTTTTAATAACTTTGGATCACAGAAGGCGTTACTGAATTAGGGAAATGCGACATCCTGTCCGACAGCCTGATCAGACCTCCACGCCCAGTCATCGAGTGCGACAGGATTGCTCAGTGACAAGAACTTCGAGGGACTAAGTTGCCCATCAACGAGGGTTTTCGAGGGAGAGCCAATCAGAGGACCAATGGACGTGCTGTTTCCCATGCACGTACACAAGGTTTGCGGGGGTCTCATCGAATCGCAGGCTCCATCTCGGTGATGGGATGCAGAAGGCTGCAGAATAGTCTCGGAGCTAAATTAGCTCGAGTGAGCCAAGCTTCGAACCCAGGGTTGATATTGGGCAGCTCCGCTAGAGGGTCGTTCAGAGCGGGAAGCCCGCAGCCAACCGTGCTGGAGTGGACCAACTTGCTAAAGAGACGCTAGAGGGATGTGATAAGATGATGCCGTGCCAGAAATGAACTGGCGACGATGACAGTGTGACCTCCCCTTAATTAGTAACAATTAGCCGCCAGGATGTCCTCATTTGCATCCTAAATTCCTATAATTAGTCCACATGAGAGAAGAAATAGGGTCATTTACCCCTCTCTTTTGCTATTAATATATCATTTATCTGGAATCCCATCCCTCCATTATTCTCCCGTAATTAGCTTTGAAGGAATTGAATAAAATAAGATTAACAAAATGACAATCTCCAAGAACCTGATCACCCAAGTGGAGAATCTGCACCCTCCATTTCTCATTTCCTCCCCCTCCTTAAAACATCAGAATTTTAACTCTATTTCTTAACCTACCGCCATTACGATGACGAATATAAAAGAAAAGGAAAAGAAAATCATTAATGAAAAGGGAAAGAGATTACCAAACAGGGTCTTTAATCTCTACTACAGAAAAAAGAAAACCTTCCTACGGAGGAACTTTCAAGCCTAGGTAGTCACCTCTGTAAATCAACTTTATTCTCGGCATTATTAGTTTATCCTCGCAGAGTATTAGCGTCCCATTTCAATTTACTGTCAATGAGAAAAAAATTAAACTGGATAAAATCAAATGTCCATTTCCATTTCACACACACACACACACACATCTATTATCAACATTTGTACTCTACCGACCTAATCAAACATCTTGCCCACAAACAAATATGCTTTCCTTATGTTGTATAAATTAAATGATGACTTGTACAGCCATCTAGAAGCAGATAGTCTGACTCTGGGGTACTTCCAAACTCAGGGACTCGAGTCGTGTTCGCATTGCTATGGACAATTCGTATGTCGCAAACATCCCCTTTGTTTGCTCCATATCCCACATTTTTGCCTCTGAGTCAAGCAAACTAGGTACTTCCGTACCTACCTACCTATCTCCGATGGAACCTATCAACTGTCAAGTCAATCGTGTTCACCGTGTGGGTCGATCCAAGACTAGTAGTTAGTTACTCCGTATGTGACTTGCCTTGGTCCAAATGAGATGAGCTATAACAAACTAGGCAATTCGTACGACTATCATCACCGCTCGTGCTCGCTAAGTCTTACCCTGAAAGTCACTAATTAAATTAACAAAGATTCTCTGTAAATTAAGAGCAAATTTCATTTAATCGTATAACCAATAGCAACTGGCTTTAGGGAGTTTGTTATCAAACAGTCATGCGGGGTTAGCAGTTTGAGTCAGCGCAACATGTTTCCTGCTGCTGCTTCAAAATTTGAAGCATCAGGTGAGGTACCTATTATCTAACTACTATAGGTAGTAGCTGCCTTCCCTTCCTCTACGCCTCGGCACCAAAGTAGAAGAATTGGGGTCTTTCGAAAAAAATAGCCGTTGTTGGATAGGAAGTACTAACACCAACAATCTACCACCTACTAACCTAAGTCGGGAGCGTCGATGCAGGTAGCTAGTTAATTCTGAACGACGTATCTCATTTCCTATCAGGATCAAGGATAAAAAGGCTTGAGCAGAAGAAAAGAAACTAAAAATAAATAAAAATCAATTTTTTTCCAACTGGTGTTAGATACCAATGTTAGTTTCAAGCTTTATGCAGCCTGTTCGCGTATATATAGAATTTGCTGTTGCCTAGGTCATCTCTCTAGGTCTATTGGACATTCACCCTCCAAACTCTCGCCAACTTGCATTTACCGTTTTCCCGGTGGAATACTCTAGAATGAAACGTTTCAACGTCTACATATAAATATATAACTGTGATCGAAGTATAGTGAGGAGATGCAGCTACAGTCACCTACATGTCTGGGGACGGATCATCCCGTACAAGCTCTTCCAATCAAGCAGTAGACCTAAGCCCAAATCTTGTTTCTATAATTATTTTTGATATTCATTTCACCACTGATTAGCCGCCGTTAATCAACCTGCTGTTTGACCATCATGCTAAGTTCAGATACCTCCTCCCTCTTGAACGTTAAGCGCCCACTCTGTGGAATGTGGGGCAAAAAGGCTATTTTAATACTCTTCCTAATAGTTATGGAGGTACTCCGTAAGATAGGATAGGATAATAAGTAATGGTAGTAGGGCTTACATGTGTTTAAAAGAAAATTCCTGTCATTTCTAGATAAGATTGTCATAACGGCGCTTTCTAGGAAATAAGCCCGTGAAATATATAATACCTCACATTATCGTGTCTCTTTTACTTTCCCTCGAACTCATTCCAATCTCTCAGTCGCCATTACCCCCCCCCCTTCCCGGGATCTATGACTACCTTAGCGTAGGTATACTTACCTAACCCTCAACCCCTCTTCCTTCATTATTCTAACCCTAATGAAAACTTACCTAATTTATCAACATGCAATCGATAGATGAGCTGCCGCGGGAAAGAGCCCCTCTCTATGAAGTCTATCAATTGATCAATGAATGTAGTCGATGATATGATGACACATGAGATTACTTAGATACGGAGGCTATTTAATCGGATGGGACGTCCATTCTAGATGATATAGGAAGAAAGATGTGTTATGAGGTAGGTACCTACTAGGTACCCAGTAAACTCGATAACTTTCTTCTTCTCCAATCAACCCAGTCAGTTGGTCTTTCTGGGAGGTAGACGAGCTGAATCGAGTCCCCATTAATTAGTTGTCAGAGTGAACACTTATTGGCAGCACCTGTTGATCATCGCTGCTGTGATATATCGACGTGGCGAATGACACTACATAGACAATTAAGCGGTCAGCGCTGCTAAATGGTTTAATGCAACTGATGCCTCGGATGTAGCTTCTAGTCTCGCCCAACTTTTAAGACTTCGGTGACGAATTCCGTCGCTGACCATGAAAGTATGGACAAATATACCTACCTAGGTAGCCAGGTATGTCTAGTCGCGTATGAAGACATTTAGAAATTGAAATTTACTCTAAAATAAAATACCAACTTCATTCCTCATATACCCTTCCTGCCTTACTTAGTCTAGTGACAGGGATTTATTCGCCACCAAATATATTATATACATCTAGATGAGCCCGAAGTCTTTTAGGAGACCTCTAGCTACGCTAGCATCTAATGCTCTAACACGATAATCTAGATTATATGACTAATTTTTATGATACGTCAAAGCACATGCTACGTATCTAACTAGCTATCTAACGAAACAAGATCCTAGCGAAGACTGTATTTTCTTGTAGGAGAAAACCTGAGAAGCGGAACAAGGGGGGTCCATACTTCGGTACGCCGCCCAAACTCCACAAGCTTGCATTTGCCCGGGCGAGATACACAGGTACCTTTGATGATACTTTCCTAGATATCAGCCTCCGCACGCAAGACTACGAACACTACATTGATGAAAGCGTCAGTTCATGCGGAATCTAGATGAATGCTGACTTTCTATGGAGTTGTTTACCTGGGAGCAGACACACTGCAAGCCATGCTGAATCCAAAATTGCTGTCTGATCGCTCACTCAATCTTACCTACCTAGTTTATGGAGTCTCAAGGATTCCAATCCTAGCTTGGATAGGCCGTCCCAGTGTTTACTGGAGTAGGTCGTTGGCCCACTTTCTCAACTCTAGTGTCGATCTGGGGTCACCGACCCGTAGGATATGCCTGAATGCAATGAGGGAAACGTTATTAAATTGAAAACTCAACTTTAGTCGAATATTTCTGCCCCTCATGCCAGCCTTCCAGCTCGCTACAATTTCTGGTTGGCCGGAAGGAAAAAAAAGAAAAAAAAAAAGGCATAAGAGGAGAGTGATTAGAAGGGGAAGTGGCAAGAGAGTGCCTACTCATGATCTATAAATTCCCAGAAGTTAGACCAGGCCCTTTTGAAATGAGAAGTTTTCCATCAATACATTCATATTCACATTCACATTCTTTGCTTCCCTCTACATTGTCTACATAGTACCTACCTATTTGCACAACCTATCTCTCATCATGCGTCATATCTCTCTAGCTGCTCTCGGAATAGCCTTGTTCCCCTTCTGCATCAGGGCACAGGATGATATTAATGCAGATGAAATATGTTCCGCGGCTACTCTCGAACATATGTCCTTCCCATATCCTGGCGACTGCCAGAGATTCATTACTTGTAGTGTAAACTACTTGGGTGTTTACACGGGAGTATACACCATATTTACTTGCGACGATCCTCTATATTTCAACGAAGTTATGCAGATCTGCGTTTGGCAAGATGAGTCAGATTGCACACAAACTTAATAGTAAGTTCTGCCTCATCCCTTTCGCTGGTTGATAGTACCCAAATTGAGCAATCCTTTCTGTTGGGGTTTTTAGCTCGCGTCAAAGTTGAGTATCGTGTGGAAGTGGACTACTCAAACGGTTGGTTGGTCGGTCCCATGGCAGGCTTTTCTTTTCTTTTTGGTTTGTGCGGGTTGGCTTTTTCTATGGTTAAAGGTATATGACATACGAAGCACAATATACCTACCTATCTACTATGGGGGCCTATGAATGATCACAAGGGTCTATTGATATTCTTCTTTGTTATAGGTAGCCAATTTACCTTTTCCAATAAATACTATTTTCTAGCTTCTCTTTTCCTTTAAACCAACTAGATTCATCCTGTGGCAAGATATGGATATTCCATTCGTCCTAAGGTCTTAACCAGTAGCATAGCATACTTTTATGCCAACAGGCTATAGAAGTTTATGCGCAAGTGGTTGAGATGTTGAGTCAAGCTGAGAAGAAAAAGAGAAAAAAGGAAAAGGTCAACCATTGATTGATGTATTAAATAGGGTACATTACAGATATATTTGATATAGAGGAGCGTATTCGAGTTTGTGTCCGCTGAGGTTTATTTGGAATTAATTGATGGAATGAAGTATAAACGACAATGTAGTGAATTGGAAGACATGGAGGCTAGATGTGCTGTCAGAGTAAGCATGTACAGGATTAGCTCAGAAGTATATAAATCACAACGTCATTCTGTGTTGGGTACTATCGATGCCCACTCTAGATAATAC
>JAPDES010000002.1:600000-905230 GCA_027569235.1 Aspergillus sparsus | reverse complement strand
CCGGGATAAACACGTTCAGACCTCCTCAATCTCATTGTGTGACCTCTTCAAATATTCCCCCCACGCCCCCACACCCCCCCCCCCCAAATAAAAAAAAAAAAAAAAAAAAAAAACCCTAAAAAAAAAAAAAAAAAAAAAAAAAAAAAAAAAAAAAAAAAAAAATTAACACCAGACAATGGAAAAAGAAAATACCACAAAATCCTTCGAGAAGGATTCTAGGTCAGACGGGGAAGTCCAGATTTGGGACGGTGGTTTAGTATGGAGCTTAGCGTGTTTTCTTTGGCTCCCATACCGGAATGGCAGAAGTGGGGTGTATCGTTAGTAATGCCGTCGTATTATACAGACAAGTACAGTTTAGGTTACCAGTTCCCAGTTCTTGGTATATATATACAAAACATACACACATAACTAGTCCGTTCTAGGTCTCTTCGAGATGTTCGGAATTTGGTGATGATCCTCATAGTACAAGCTAGGTTGACGATGATGAATGCCTAACTCTGCCTAACTAACTGCCTACCCTATTCTTCATATTTTGGGGGAATGGATCCGATCTTCAGAACTAATCTAGGTACACCTTAGGTACCGGTCTCTCCCTAGTACCAACGATTTGTTGATGGGTGCCCAATGAGGGATATTCAATTTCACCGCTAGTGAGACACCTATAATTGCGCAGTATCTATTCCTACTACCTACCTGCACTATGTTTTATTTTTTTATTTTTATTTTTTTTTTGCTTTTTCTGTCCCTAGGATGTAGTATGATTGGCTTAAAATTATGGTCATTTGTGCAGGTTCATACATATTCTTCATTTTTAAACGATATATTTTCTTTTTCTTGTGGAACAAATAGAAGCATACAATCACATTCTCCTTATCTTTTTCCTTTTCTGGAAGATGATAATATTGATGTTTACCCGAGTTTGACGAAGATGGACAACTATAATATACTCTCTCTCTGGAGTACTACTACTACCTTACTATATATAATTTTAGAGGGCGCGGATGGTACTTTAGTCGAGTAATCTAATCATGGATAACGCAAATAATCTTACGTTGGTCGTACTTATTTTCGTTGCTGTATAACGTATATACCTAACTAGTTACTATCTAGTACACTAAGTAAGTATGCTTCCGACTCGAAATATAACAGCAGCCACAGTTTACCAGGTAGATACAATGTTGTTTGTCCCCATTTACCGGTGGGGGAGGAGTACTTTTTGGATGGAAATTTTTCAAAAACTTAACCGAATGCTAGCAAGAAGAAGAACAACCTTGGAAGAGCAATAACAATAATTATAATCCTTTGTTTTATTTAAACATTTGTGGCTTAAAAAGAGATAAGCCCTTTTTTTTTTATATGTTATTGTTATTATTATTATGTATGGCGGGTTGACAACGGACTTCTCTCCTCCGCTGAACGCGTTCGTATTCTGAATCATACCTCACCTTGTTCAGTCCATCATCATCGTCATCATCATGATTAAATTATCAAATGAAAAAGAGAACTTTTAAAAAGCGCAGCTATTTGTAATGACAACAATAATAAAAATAAAAAATAATCTGACATTTCTAGGGACCCCTGACAGTCTCCGTTTATGTATACTTGGGATATTACCCAGTGCTTGTTGGTAAGTAAGTACCTGGTACTCGGCATTTAGTAAAGTAGCTCATTACTGGGGTGTTGTGATTAGGGGGTGCTATGTATACTCTATAGGCGGGGGGTATTAACGAAGCAACTGGGTCTCTGTTTTTTTTTTTTTTTTTTACTCTCCCTTCCGCTAGTTCTGGGTTAAAAGACAGAGAGGTCAAGGCGATTGAAGATCACAATACGGGGTGAGGCCTTTCCTCGTTAACTGTGGTCCATACTTCGTAGTGAGGTAGGAGAGTATTTCCGGATATATGTAGTATACCTAGTATATAGATTGCGGGGCAACCCGCAGATCATTTAGGATTATTGAATATGCTGAGAACGTGCAGTAAACAAGCACCTATGCTTCTAAATAGTCAATACGAAACAAATTGGACATCGCATCATTATCTACGTGGAAGGAAAAGATATTTGCATGATACATTTTGATCCAATATAGCAGGTTCTGATTCTGTGGTTATACATTAATCTATCTCTCTACCTACACGGGCAAGCTCTCGCCTACTGGTGAACATGGCAGATGGATGTACTTACTGTATAAGGCCTCTACGATTGTTTAAATCGCAAATGTAGCCCTACTGATTAACCACATTGACATCTCCAGGATGTTAGCCTCTTCAGCTTGTTTCTTTTCTTTCCTTTTTTTTTTTTACCGCTGTTGTTGAATGGAGCTCCTGATATTGAGTAAACATCTTGCAAGGTGTAGAAGAGCAGCTTCCGAAATTCCGCAGAATATTCCCACATCCCTAATAATAGGGAATTTAGGGTGTTTAGGCCTGTGCGCTATGGGTTTGGTTAGGAGAGAAGACGGGCGGACGGACGGTTGGAGGAGATATTACTGTGCCCACAGTATAGTTCCTGGTAGAGGTAAAGTAGAGACGGACAATAGCTCATATCCAACCAGCTTCGAGCGTATTGGTAAGTAGGTACTTTGTAGGTAGAGGTTAATAGAATGGTCTATAGTTAAGGTACTTAGGTTGGACATCTAATAGGCGGATTATTAACGGGAAAACAGGGCTTCTTTGAGTTCCCTCTTTCCGCTAGCTTGGAGTCAAAGGGGGGAACATATTAAATTCTATACATGGGGGATTGTGGCTGAAGTCAAATCATATTATTTATTGTTTTTTCTTTTTTTATTATTTAATGATGTTGGTAATGTTAGTAATATGAACGGAGCGAAAATTTTTGGCCAAATATGAATCGATAGGAAAAGTAAGTCTCGCTGGCTATACACTATGGCGGATCTGAGTGGGTAGGTAATGTTTCTCGCCCCTGTAATTTTTTTTTTTTCTTTTTTTACCTTTAAATTGGTTATTTCTTGCTGCTATAGGGCTTATTTTCGAAATCCTTATTATTTTCGCCTAGCGGAACAAATTTACATCATCCGGTAAACTATCCTGATAGAAAAGAAAATGAGGGGGACGAAAGCGGGGAGAAGTCAATGCTCCCATATCCCAGTGGGGAATTTTTGAGATGGACTTAAAACAAAAAAAGAGAATATTAGAAAAAGGAAGAATTGTGGCTGATGTCTCCTGGGACGGGTAGAACCATTGTCTCTATTTTATGCAAGGGTAACAAACATCTTGATTCGTTTTTCTTTGGAGATTGTTAATCTTCCTGTTTTGATCTTCCCTCTCAATTGGGGTTCAAGCTCCCTAAATCGATACGGAGGCGATCGGGAAGGAAAGGTGTTATGGGTGAGAATCGCGATCTAAAATCCTTCGACCTTCGAGTCCATCCATCTCCCAATGGGACTAGTGGCGTGTAACTGTTTTGTTTGGGTTCGTATCAAAAACATCAGTTACATACACCGGTACCTGCAATGTACCGAAGGTACATGGGATGGAGACGCTTGACTGCATCTGCCGGTTGACCCTTGTTCAGCCTTTCTCAAACGGTGAGATCACTACGCGGACATCATCATGTAGTTTAACCGAAATTGGACTCTTTGTCGTCGAAATGGGAAACAGTATATTAATTATTAATTTTGCATGTAGTGTGATAATCAACCGCCCCCCAAACCAAAATAATGCCAGCGCGTATGCGGCCCGGAGCACCGGAGACTAACCCGCACCAAAAGTGTGGAGAGAAAGAGTCAACTGGAGTAGTCATGATAGCATCATCCGTGACCGATCCAAGAAGGAGGGGAAGTAGTAGGGCGGAGGATATGAGAGAATAGAATGGTTGGTAAAGAGCTTGAGCGGCTAGAATCCATTAAGGAAAACACATGTCCACTCACAGTGCATCTGTTATGAAAATTAAAGTTGACGCCCTCTTTTGATGGAGGGGGGAGTCGAAACCTCCCCAACCATACATTGAGGGGTATCTCACCTAGGTGAGATAAGATGTGTCTAGGATGGTCGAGACTCAATTCCATTGATTGTGATGACATGCGAGATCTTCTGGAACTTAATTACCCATTACTTGATACAGCCGCTTTGGCAAGTCAGATTTGTTGCAATCAAGTTTTGCCGCCATCCCATAAAGACACAAAAACAGGACGATTTGCCCCAGTTGCTGTCAAAACTTGAGACTGGGGAGAGGGGCACAGGGCGCAAAGAAAGAAAGGACTCTTGTTCAATCAGATAGAGGCAGATGTTTCTAAGAAGGTCAAGACCAGCCTGGAGCCTGGAGCCTGGAGTACTGACGGCGATTCCGAATGCATCACTCGCACAAACAACGTGACCAAGGGCAACTTATCTCGAGCAAAGAAGAGCTCAATTTGAAATGATCCCAGCACGTGGTCACCAGCAGGCTCTCCAAGGCATCATTATTATCTCATCCTTTCTCCCCAGGTGACTTTCGTCTAAGGCGACCCTCCTACCTTACCATCTTGCCATCGCATTCAGGTACTTCGTACTTTTTTCTACCTTCCTTCCCACACCCTCCTTCCTCGGCTGCCGCTTTCCTGGGCTGGGGATATTCCAACAGCCATGTCCCAGGGTCTGGATGTCGATCTCAGGGTCACCAGATCTCTGCGTTGGCAATTCGATCACATTGATGTCGCCCTTACTCCCTCAGATTCCAGGATTACGTGCTGACAGGTCATCATTGTTTCTAATGATGCTTTTATCATTATCATTATCATTAATATTATTAATTTTACAAACACCAACAGCCAATCTCTCGATGTTTTCCCACCGATAAACCCCAGAGGGTTCTTACTTTTTTGCCTTTGCCGCCATTCTCTCATTGCTGAATCGTGTGGTACGGGGCTGACAACCTTCCAGGATCGACCCCACTTTGGGTTCCCCATGCGCGCTTAGTGGGCCATTTTTTATCCGTGCCTTTTATTTTTGTCTTATTTTTCTCTCAAGTTCGAGAGGACAGCATCCTCAGAACCACTGTATCCTTCATGTTGTCTTGAGCTTCGCCAGGTGTCTGACTGCTCCCTCGTATTTATTTGGCCTGGGCCTTGTCGATCCTGCTCATCTCGAGTACATTTGCCAGAATAACTGCCGGGTAGTCATCAATAGTGTCTGCTCTTCTCATATACTTCACTTGGACTGATGACAATATTTTTGAGCCATTCCACATGCCATATTCCTACACACACACGTACAAACCTGTAAGGATGAGCGTGAGCGGTCGCAGCCTGGGTGGGCTACCTTTCTCACCCTCCATCATTATTCTTTTTATCCGAAGCTGCTACTCCCCTGGATCTGACACCGCGGCCCGCCCAAACCTCGCTCGCACCTGGTCACACGCCCACGGCCCAAATTCTTAATTTAACATGGCTCCATAACTACAGAGTAGTTAGGCAGGGTGGGCAGTGTGTTGCTGAGTTGGCAAGCGCTCAGCCTCATGTTCTAATCTAGAAAGCCCGTCTCACTCTACGAGACTTACTGCTTGCCTATCAATCAGCTACTAACAGGAATACTGTTCCATCACCTCCCCCCTCCCCACCTCATTCCCTTTTTTACTTCAATTTTTTGAAATTGGGTAGGATAGCCTTTGGAGGATGCCGCCAATCTGCATTCCCTCAAAGGACTATACCATGATAATGTGGTTCATTTATTACATCACTAGTGGCTGCGATTGAATCTGTTATTTACTATACCACATCATGACCATTACGGCAGATGACGATGTCGTAAGTAAAAAGTCTTGTAACCAAAGAAAAAAAGAAAAGAATGTCGAGCGTGCCGTTGTATTCGAGATTCCACTCAATTTTTTTTTTTTATCTATGGATTTTTTAAATCATTATTTTGCGTCTAATTTATTCTATACTCGGGGCTCAGCTGAGTCCCTGCTACTTACTACTGCTACCTTGGGTGACCTTCTTGAGCTTAGATTCGTCCGGTCTAGAGTAGCGGTCTAGGTTTCTTGGATCTATCTCCCACGATTCCAGGCAGAAGTCCTAATTAGCAGCCTAAGCCACAAATTTGTTCGCAAAAAGACTTATGCAGTCTTTATTTGAATATGCGAAGCGGGGTTTGATGCCTGAACGATTCGCATAAACATTAATTAACTAGCCATCGAGTTTGCTATCTAGGGCATTGATACCGGCAACCCGATCCCAGAGATAAAATGAAATGACAAATTATAGAAACCAAAAAAAAGGGTTGGGAAATGAAAAGAGAAGAATCAAAGAAACTAATGTTACATGATTAGGTGCTATATTTTTGAGTGGTTGAGAAATCTACTCTAGACATCATAATCATCGCATTCTACCCCTAACAGCACTCTTGGAAGAAAGGGCCTGATTGGTGGATAATTGAAGAGACATCATGAGCTTTCTGGAAAGCGCCTCTCCCAGCCAATGGCAGTTGGCTTCATAGGACCGGAGAAGAGTGAGGAATAGTCTGTAGCTGGAATTCCTTCTTTCCCATCCGTGTTGAATAGCTTCAAATGGCGCACAATCGTGGCAATAATAACACCCAAGTTAAGATAGGCGAATTTCTCTCCAATGCAGCGGTGACGACCAGCACCGAAGGGTAGATATGGACTTGATGTTCCCTTGGATACTGCCCCATAGCCGTAGTCGACCTTCTCGCCTTCCTCCTCTTCGTCGGGTCCCTGGTTCTCCCAACGATGCGGATCCCATTTACTAGCGTTGGCAAAGTACTCTTCACTCATGGCAGTAATGCCAGGTGACGCGAGGAGTGTATGACTGGTTGGGACGACGTAAGAGGTACCTGGGACGGGGAGGGGGTTCTTGACTTTCCGCAGGATAGAGTGGATAGAAGAGTGTAGGCGAAGAGTTTCCTTGATCACATTCTGGTGAAGCGGAAGTTTATCCAGGTCTTGGTACTGCAGGGGCTCAAAGACGCCGTTTGCACTCTTGAGATTTTCGATTTGCTCTTGGTACAGTTCCTGGACGACGTTGGGTTCTGAGGCCAGACGCAGCATGATCCAAGCACTAATCGAGGAAGACGAGTGCTGACCAGCCATCAGGAGCGTGATCATCATGTGGGCAATCTCTTTGTCCGGGACCGGTCGCCCATCCTTGTAGGTGCAGTGCATTAGGTTCCAGATCATATCTGAAGTCTTCTCCGTGACCGGGTTATTTCGGCGCTCGTTGATGATGTCCATGTAAATGGCTCGCATACGAGCATGAGCAGCATCCCGCTTACGATTATGCGGCAGCGGTGCCCAGGGGAGCATGAAATTGATCGGAGTAAATCCCTTGTCGAGATCATGATAAAGATCAGCAAACTCTGCCGTCAGTTTCTTGCGGACTTCTTGGCCCTGTAGCGCGCTGGCAGCCGTAAATATCGTGATCTCAGCCATAGCAGCACAGATGTCCACGACGCCAGAGGCTCCCTTGAAGCGCGGTGATGTTTTGAGGTATTCAAGGACTTCCCTCTCGATGAGCTGGACATGGGACTCGAGGGCCTTTTGTGTGAGACCGAATTTGACAAACTTCTTCTGTTCCATGAGTTTGGAGTTGGGACAGTCGTACACGACGTCAGATCCGAAGACTGGAGTGGTCAGGGGACTGTAAATCTCCTCCGCATTGACATCCTTGAGTTTGCCATTGAGGATAAATTCGTTCCCTTGGACGCCTAAATAGACGGTTGTCTTTCGGCCTAGGAGTATAAAGGTGAAGATGTCGCCGTACTGGTTGAAAATGATTAGCCCAGGTTCTCGGTTTTGCCCTCATCCACTTTTCGATGTGGGAGCTTCCAATAGCTATAAGAGGACAAGTGGTTTACCTTTTCTCTACAGGAGAGGAAGAATTTGTACGGATCTATCCCATAGGTGACGGTATTTCCAATGAAAGGAACCCAGTGGAAGACAACAGGAGGTTCATTTTTGTTGCGAAAAAAGAGCTGTCGGGCCACATTGCCGAGAATTAACAGCACGAGGCCGGTCAAGGCGTAGGCACCAGCGAGTCCTAAAGAGAGCATGATATATAGGAATAGAGAGATAGAGGTGGAGGGGAAAAACAGGAAGAGGATCAATAGATGGAGGAGGAAAAGAAGAAAAAGAAGACGGAGGATAGGTATTGTTCTAGTTTTGTCGACCAAAAATCCCCTTCTCCTCCCTGGACCCAAGTCCTTGCTTGGTCACAGCTAATTGCTCCTCATAATATTCACTACTTAGGATTCCTCTTACTACCACAAAGCTTGGGGCTGTTATCCAACCCCTGTTATGGAATAAGAATATTACTTGGCATGGCCGGTAACTCGTGAGCCGAATCAGACCATCGCATAGGAGCTCCTGAATTACCAATCGGACGATCTTCAGCAGAATTGAACCTTACATAGTTGACCTGGCAATTTGAATATAATGAGAAGAATAGAAGCTCTCGTTTTTCATTTCCCTGCTCTTTTTCAAATGCAGCATTGGTTAATTCGACCCAATACCCAGGTAGAGCTGCAGTGGATTTGTTGCATTTACAACTAAGGTTTTTCTCTTAGCCCTTGTTCTGCACAATCTATCTGCTGTATTGTCAGTGTAATTCATCACTATCCATAATGAATATTCTATATACTTATTCAGAGTGATATTAAGAGTTCACTACTATTATTACACCAATAGCTGATGCAAGAGTTAACTAAGTCAAAGTTAATGAATAGGTAATACTGGAGAAGATTTCCTGTAATCACTAGCTGTTCCCCTTTGGGTTTAGCGGTTCCGCGAGCTTAGCCGTATGATTGGAGTTCTTGGACTCCAGTTGATTTCTGCATCTCCAACAGTGGAAGAGGGATTAGAAAAAATAGAACAGTCACTCTTCATCATGAATGACTCACCTTGACTCATCCCTCGGTCTCGATTCTCAGCCACACCAACAATCATCACTAGGTGGAAAGTGGCAAGATCTTGATATATGTATCTACCAGGTATTGAGATGGTTATCGGGTCACAATTTTGAAAAAGAGAAGGAGAGAGAGCTACCTGCCTGTTTTCCCAAGTACACCCACCCATCCAGTAATTCGTATTTCTTGTCTCCTGTTCTTTTGAACTTCATTTTTAACTCTAATTTTACCTCCCACCCGCTCACACATTTACTTTCTTCATCTTTCACGTATTATTATCGTTGTTTTTAAGTGTCTTGGCAACCAAGAGTGGCGCTCGAGCTATGGCTGACACCAACACCGGTCGGAGACCCATCTCTAAACTAGAGAGCTCAAATCCTAGAGAGTTTCAGATCAACCAACTTCGACGACGCTTTCATCCAATTGAGAGCAATGATGACTCGGGAACCACATTGACCTTAGGGATGACCCCCTCAGATCCTGATTTCCCCTTTGACCTCGATACATTACATTGTGTTCTGCATGTTCCCCTCTCGTACCCTACCCGCGGTCGGCCCTCGCTGAGGGTTGATAACCCTGAAATGGGAAGCATCTTCCAGGAAAATGTCGCGAGGGGATTCGACGATATCGTCGACAGTGCGCTGAGGACGACTGGCCGTGGGACTCTCCTTAACTGGATGAATAGTCTAGATCGGCACCTAGAGCGTTTACTTACCACGACTGAGAGAGGACCAACGCTGAAATTCGTTCCGAATGTTGGGGTTAAGGCGGAGCCTGTTAGTCAAGAGCTCCTGCAAAATATACGCTCGTTGACCATGGCGAGTGAGAGTAAACCAATCCCAAATATACGGCCATCACCACCCATTCAGGCCCGTCCGACGTATACGGCAGAGGAGAAAGTTCAAGCAGAGAAACGAAGAAACATGGAAATGAAGCAGCTAGAAGCACGTCTGGGTCGTCTTCCGTTATTTCAGAAAGCCCGAGATGGTCTTTCTTTTGTTATTCCCATTCAACCATCCAAGGTTGACCGACTGCCAGCCTCTCTTCGACCTATCAAGACAGTGAAGCTTTCAGTGCCGTTGATGTATCCTCTGGAGCCTAGTGCCATACATTTACAGGGAGTGAACGGCATAGAAGCGCAATCAGTTGAAGCCGGGTTTTCACAGTGGATAAAAGGCCATCTCCAACTTAACTTGGTGTCGCAAATCAACTACCTGGCTAGTAATATACACAACTTTGCCAAAACGCCAATCGAAAGTGCCCCCAGTACGGCCCCGGAGCCTGATGTATCATCTGAATCCTATACGCCAGAGGAGCCACAGCCCTTCCAGGACGCAAATCCATTGCAGTTGGAAGATAAGCCTCATCTCCATGTTGTTCCACGTCCCCCTGAATGGACACGAGGCGATGGTGCGAGCGGTAGTGAGGAGGATTCAGACCTAACCCCTTCTGAAGATGACTTTACTGAGGATGAAGAGGATGGCGGTGCCCTAATCCCCGATCTACCGGAGCCAACAGCAGAACATGGCGTTGCTTTATCATTTCCGTTTCTGGAACTCTATGGTGTCGAGTTGCTTGAGCTCGTCGGACCTTATATCACTATTAAATGTGACAGGTGTAAGGAACATATGGATGTGAGAAACATTCCCCAAACGAAGGATAGCAATGGCACATTCTCTCCTAAAGTGGAGACCTGCAAAAAATGTGCAAATTCTATGAGTATTGGTAGGGTCACCTGTTAAAAATAAACTGTCAAAACAATGAACGGATTATTTATATTTATATGTTCGCATCTAGGATTCCGTCGACAGTTAATGCACCCTAGTTCAAATCGTGCCGGTTATTTGGACCTGGACGGATGTATGGTGGTCGATCTGCTTCCAAGGTTAGTGTTGATATCTTTAGATATACTAAGAACGAAAGCTTATTTTCTCAATAGCGGCTTTATCCCAACTTGCGCTGAGTGTTCAACTTCATTCCCAGCACCTGGGGTTGTTGCTGTTCGCGGAGAGAGTGCAATGGCCAACTGCCGTCAATGCCATCGTAAAATGGGTATGGAAGCAACCCTCCAAAGAAAGAAAGACCACATGCTAAGAATATGGTAGTTTTCAAAATTCCCGAGGTGAAATTCCTAAAAGTAGGATCTGCAGCATGTAAGTAACTAACACCCGACAACGCCCTCTGCAGAGCTCGAGTTGGAAGGTATATGCTCACGTGCCTCATTTCTAGTTACAAATCGAGATCGTGGACCAACAAGAAGAAAGCCAAAGGAAGTCCTTGGCATTGTAGCTGGTCAAGAACTACCCCGTCGTGGTCGTTGTATGCATTATAGCAAAAGTTACCGATGGTTCCGGTATGGTTTTTTGTCTTCTCATCTTCCTTCCTGACATCATGTTTTTGACATTTCAACAGATTCAGTTGCTGCCAAAAGGTCTTTCCATGTGACAAGTATGTATCAAGTGAACTCCTTTATGCACTCTAACTTGAATCTTACCTATGTATTCAGATGCCATGATCAAGAAACAGACCACCCCAATGAACACGCTAATCGGATGATCTGGTAAGACGGCACACCTCTCCCACTCCCCAATCTTTTTGTTTTCCTTCGGGGCATAGAGGCACGAATATCATCTAACACTAAGTAGTGGCTTCTGCTCTCGTGAGCAAATCTACCGACCAGAAAACTGCGGGATCTGCCGTTCATTCCTCATTGGGAAAGCTGGAAGTGGGTTCTGGGAAGGGGGAAGGGGAACTAGGAATAAGGCCTTGATGAGTCGGAAAGGTATGTGCCTCCCAGTTAAGTTCTTACTTGATTTTTTTCTCTTCCTCGGAATTCCTATTATTATTGGCTTTTCATTCGAAGAATTGTGCTGACCAAATTTCTAGATCCACGCAAATATAAGCGTCGGGGAGGAACGACTCCAGGTGGTACGAGTTCATCGAAAAAGAAATGAGCCTGCTCACAAGACCAAATTGTCATTATGAAGCAAGACGGATCATGTATTTTGTCTACCTAAGATATTTTTTTATTTTTTTTTTCTTCCTAGATAGGTAAAAAGGAGTATCTGTCTTGTATTTGTATCGCCTATTGTATTTATTAATAACCCACCTCCAGGCCCCAACTAGGCAATTTAGTCTGATTCAAGTAAACTCCCAAGGAAAAAAAAAAAGTACAATGCTGATAATAATGACACCTTCAAAGAGGGAGAAAATAAAAAGAACAGAATGACAACTCATCAGCATCATTGCTGGCAAAGACAATTCAAGATAAATCATCAAACCAAGTTCCCACGCAACTCTTGCTCCCTTTCAATCGCCTCAAACAACGACTTGAAGTTTCCAGCTCCAAAGCCAGAGAAGTTATGACGTTGGATAATTTCAATGAATACGGTTGGGCGATCCATGAGGTGCTATTAGTTGTTAAAAGAAAATCTCACAGTTAGCTTTCTCTTGACAGACTAGACAATAGAAGAAAAGAGACAGAAATAAAAAAGACAGAGAAATAGAAAGAAACAAAAGACAAATAAAAAAGAGAAGTAAAAAAAGGTTGCATACCTTGGTAAAGAGTTGCAGGAGGTACCCCTGCTCATCGAAATCAATCAGGATATCCAAGCTCTGAATGGTTTCAAAATCCTCATGCAGAACCAATCCAGCCTTCTTGAGTCGGACCTTGATGTCCTCATAATAGGTACTAGGGACCTTAATGAACTCAACACCACGGGCCTTGAGATTCGTGATATCCCGGATGATATCGTCGGTAAGAAGTGCAATATGCTGTACGCCTGCCCCATTGTAGTAATCTACATACTCCTCAATCTGCGATTGCTTTTTACCCTTTGCTGGTTCGTTGATGGGCATCTTGACGATTTCGTTGGGGCTGGCCATGACAACGCTCTTTAAGGCAGAGAATTCGCTATTAAACGTTAGAAATTTTATTCACCCATTATTCTCGCATTCTCTTTGTTTCTTGAGAAGAGAAGAAAGATATAGAGAGACCAAAGGCGATGAGGAACATACGTGCAAATTTGCTTATCATCAACAGACCAAAAGCGATGGAAGCCCAAAACTTTCTCGTAGCTATATCCAGAAGTCTCATTAGCACTCAGAACGGGAGCTGCTACAGGGAAGGGGGTGGGGGGTGGGCAGTTTTCCTTACTATTCACAAACTTTATCCATCTCATCCCAGTCCTGGTTACCCACGCAGTGATCGATCCGGTTCAACTTGACTCCAGGCAAGAGTCTGGAGATAGGATCTCCATCTACCTTCTCGGCTCGATAACCTGGCAAGAAAACCCCACGATATGCACCCCTCTCAACTAAAGTATGGGTAGTCTGTCCATATGTCTGAATAGTAGCCACGATAGCCTGTCCATTTTTCCCATCCGTTAGGGTCTGTGGGTAAGATACGGCCTTTGCACCGTTGTCCACGGCAGCACGGAAGACAGCTTCCACGGAATCAACTTCAAAGGCGACATCTTTGACACCGTCACCATGTTGTTCAAGATGCTTGTGAATCTCTTCCAGCTCTTTTTGTTCTTCTGGGGTGAAGCGGTCAATCTGATCGAGGGAGCGGAGAGGTGAGGTGAGCACAAAGGTGATGTCTCCGTTACGGATGACATGGGAGCAGATGCTTCTACATCCAGTCTCTAGGCCCCGGTAGGCGATACGTTCAAAGCCCATTCGGGTGATATAGTAGGAAGCTGCTTGTTTGGCATTTCCAACATACCAGTGTACATGGTCATAGCCGCGATAGGAGGCAAGAGTCGATTGGGTGACATTGGGATGAATGTTGCTGGATGGAGGAGAGGTGGATATCGCGGAGGGAGCCATTTTCGTCCCTTTTTTTGAGTATCTATCTTAGATACCCTGGATCAAATAGACAGTAGAATGTAGTTGGTAGTAATATTAAGTGATTAGAGAAAGGAGAAAGGATAAAGATATGCTTTTGTTGATGTTGAGATGTTGTAAGAGAGAAGGTAGAAGGGAAAAGGGCAACTATTATAAATACCACCACACCGAGTCAGACGAACAGGGAAGTCACTTATACCTCATGACAGATCTCTTAGGAAACCATGAATTCACAAAATAACTAGACTACTTCATTATCCAATGTGTGTCACAACCAACCAGGACAGTGCAGGATGGAGACGGCTGGAAACGGGTATTGCCTGGGTATACACGGGCGGCGCCGGATATTTCTCTAATATCCGTTAATGTCCGTTTTCTTTGTCTTGGAGATCAGCCATACTAATATTGCTACATGTACAGTAGTAGCTTTGATTTCTTTTCACACCTTGACTTCTTACATCCAAGAAAATAAAGAATAGAAGGAGGAGAAAACAAGAAGCCTCAAGGGAAAAGCGGGTACAAGAAAAAAACGAAAATGTCTACATCATCCACAATCCACCCTTCTCGCCCCTCTATCTCTCTAACAACCAACGACTCCGCCGTCCTCCAAGCTCTCTTTGACGCGGAATCTTCCCCTTCCAATTCTACCAACATCGATTCCAATCTTCCTTCTCTGCCGCCTTGTCTCAATATCTCAGAAACCGAGCTCACCTCCCTTCAATCTCGTGAGAAAGACATTATCTCCACCCTCCAACAACAGGATGACGACCAATCAGACGCACCGATTATAGATAAAGAAGCCGTCCGAAATGCAATAAATGCTCTCGATGACCTCATCTCTAGCTATCCAACCTATCCATCCGCATATGCGAATCGAGCACAGGCATTGCGGATGCTTTTAGAAGCAGAATCCGCCTCTATCACCCATTCCACAGCTCTTGATACTCCTACTGCTGCTAATACCACCGATGACACACAAGATTTAGAAGACCAAGTCTTCACCAATGTAACTAAAGTAATAACCCTTGCTTCACCCCAGTCCCCCGCGGACCCTGTCTCCCCATTCCAAGCTCGACTTCTAGCAGACTCGTACACGCATCGCGGGTATCTCATCTTAAAGCTTGCCCGTGATATCAAAAATGGGGAACGGGGAGAAAAGACGGGAGGCAAGTTCAAGGATCTAGATGCGGGTCAATTAGAGGAGATGGCGAGTCGGGATTTTTTCTTTGGGGGAAAGTTCGGGAATAAGATTGCGCAGCAGCTGGCAGTGCAGACAAACCCTTATGCAAAGATGTGTGGAGCAATTGTGAAGGAGGCAATTATGGAGGAGATGAAGGGTTGAGATTCGTTCATGTTCATGTGTTTTGCCTATTCAATTATGATGTATCATTGTTATAGCATTTGCTCGAGTCAAATTAAGCGCCCATATATGTGTTATTTAGGCCTTACCACGGGAGTTAATGGTAGGGTATGGTATAATCGGATAAGGATATCCGATTTGATCGTATCTATGTATCCAGTGTTTGGTTAGGGTTATTGGGAAAAGAAATTGGATTGTTCATAACTATTCTGGTATATAACATAAATGCTCATGGGATTCAGGATACAAGATATTTTGGTTCTCTAATAATAAACAACATTTCATGCCATATTAAGCCTTGTTAGGATTTTTAAAGTGTCGCTTCAGCGGCCGCCAGCTGTGCTCGTTGTACTCTTCTTGTACCTTCTGGCAGGTTTTCAGTCCCCATTCGGAGACCCCAACCATCAAGCAACTACAGATCATTAGCAAATTGGTCAAGATTAATATATATATAAAAGAGTGCCTACCTCTCAAACATGAAAGCCATGCTTCCATCACCAATCTTGTTAGGCTTCAAAGTGGCATTGCTAGCCCCCTCAAAGGCATCGGAGTCCGGACCGTGGGCGCTCATGACGTTGTGCAGACTAGCTCCAGCAGGCTGGAAGCCACCGCCAGTCTTTGCATCGTAATCACCGCAGATCAAACCCATAAACTCGGACATAGTGTTCCGGTGATACCATGGGGGACGGAAGGTGTTTTCGGCAACCAACCAGCGGGGTGGGAAAATGACAAAGTCGGCAATAGCAGTTCCCACATGGTCGGAGGGACCAGTGAGGACAGTGTAAATAGAAGGATCGGGATGGTCAAAGGAGACGGAGCCCATAGTGTTGAAACGACCAAGGTCGTACTTGTAAGGGTAATAGTTACCATGCCAAGCGACCACATCGAAAGGAGTGTGACCTTGGCGAGCAGAGAAGAGGGTGTTGTTAAACTTGCTATACAAACGATATTCGGCTGGCTCCTCCTCGTCATCGAAGGCGGCGACCGGGGCCTGGAAGTCACGCGCGTTTGCAAGGCCATTAGAGCCAATAGGGCCCAGCTCCGGGAGCTGGAAGTGACCCTGGTACAACTCGCAGATGTAACCTCTCACAGGGCCAGCAGGAAGGGTGACTCGATACCTAATCATAGATCCCATTAGTTCAATATTACGTTTCTTCAAGGCATGGCGCCAACGCTTACCTCACTCCTCGTGGGATCACACAAATCTCATTGGGGCGAACAATCAGGCGTCCGAGCTCGGTCTGGATGTCAAGCACACCATGTTGGGCAACAATAAGGAAGTCACCATCGGCAGAGTAAAATGCTTCTTTTCCCATATCCTTTCCGGCTGCATACATCAGAATGCCCAGGCCTGTCTTAGTGGTCGGATCTCCCGAGCCAGCTATGAGATGCAGGCCATGAACCCAATCCACTGTCTCATCCAGATCGAATGGGTTCCATCGAAGTTGATTAGGAATGTGGTGTAGCTTATTTGCCTCTGTTGTCATACGTGTGTGGTATGAATTTGCATCCTCGGCTATGAAATTCTCGTGAGCAGCAGCCGGGATGATACGGTAAACCCAAGTCTGTCTATTCTCATGTCTGGGGGCAGTGAAGGCTGTCCCAGAAAGCTTTTCGGCGTAGAGACCATAAGGGGCCTTCTGTGGAGAGTTGTGTCCTACGGGAAGGGCACCTTCAATTGCTTCTGTTCTGCGAGAGGGGTTAGCATTAAACCCTCCTTTGTAAACTCATTTAGGGCAATATTTTCAAATGCTCCATACTCATGATAAGAATCAAAGCCAGTTTGATAGGAGTAGGGGTCAGGATGGGTGAACTTGGTGACAGGCATGTTGGAGGTCCGTCTGGTCTGTTTGTATACCAGGGCTGATAGTATTCTCTCTAGTCTGAAACGGTAGAAAAACAAAACGACAAATGCGGGGGAAAAGAGCCAGATCTTTAAGGTCAACCCTCGATGCTCGAAATGCCGGAATCCCGCATCGAAAAAAAGACCAAGAATGGCCTGACGGATGAGGGGTGAGAGCGGAATTTGGAATCAGGAAAGGAAAGGAATTGGAACAGCCGGCAATAAGCGGGGACGGCACAGTTCCGCTACCCACCAGTTCAGGCTCCCTCAACGGAATTCCTCATTCTGTCAATCTGGAGAATTGAGGGGAGGGGAAATTACTTCGTTCAAAGGAACTTTTTTAACTCTTTCACATCCTCTTCTGGGCTCTTTCTATTGCCATTTTTCTTTTACTTACTTATTTCACTTCATCCCCCTTCGATTCCTTCTCTCCCTTGGACTGACATATACATACTTGTATACAAATAAACGAACATCTTTGCTTGACCTTCAACACACACACACACACACACACACACACACCATGGCTTCCTGGTTTCAGATTCCCAAGAACTCGCCATTCTCCCTGGCTAATATCCCCTTCGGTATTATCTCCTCCTCCCAAATCACTTCCCGCGTGGCTGCCGTCGCAATTGGTGATTATGCATTGAACCTCAGCGCTTTCGCCTCCTCCGGCGGTTTCTCTCAGCTCCCCGCCATCCAGCCTCACCTCAGCGTTTTCAGCCAGCCCACCCTGAATGCATTCGCTGCCCTCGGTCGGCCAGTGCACCGTCAAGTCCGTGAATACATCCAGAGTGTGTTCCGTGCCGACACTCCCTTCCCTCAAGTTCTCAAAGACAATGCTTCCCTGCAGAAGGAGGCTCTGGTGCCCCTCTCTGAGGTGACCAACCACGTGCCTATGCAAATTGGTGATTACACAGACTTCTATGCTGGTCTCAACCATGCCTACAATGTTGGTGTCCTTTTCCGCGGGCCCGACAATGCTCTACAGCCCAACTACAAGCACCTGCCAGTAGGATACCATGGTCGCGCCTCCTCTGTTGTGGCCTCCGGAACTCCCATCCACCGTCCCAACGGCCAAATCCTCACCAATCCCACTGCCAACCCCAAGCTGCCTACTTTTACTCCTTGCCGCAGGCTAGATATTGAGCTGGAGTTGGCTGCTTTCGTCTCCACTCCCAACGACCTTGGACGGCCCGTATCCATTGATGAGGCTGAGGACCACATCTTCGGTGTCGTTCTCATGAACGACTGGTCTGCGCGTGATATCCAGGCCTGGGAGTACGTCCCTCTTGGACCTTTCAACGCAAAGAACTTTGCCACTACCATCACCCCCTGGGTTGTTCTTCTCGATGCTCTCGAGCCCTTCCGGACCGCCGGCCTAGAACCTGGAAACAGGGAGTCCCTTCTACCATATCTCAGAGAGAAGAAGGCCGCTAATGCCTATGACATTCCCCTCGAGGTCGAGATCACCAATGCAGGTGGCAAGCCCACTATCGTTTCCAATAGCAACGCTAAAAACCTCCTCTACTCTTTCCCCCAGATGTTGGCTCACCACACGATTACTGGTTGCAATATGAACACTGGTGACCTTCTAGGCAGTGGCACTATCTCTGGCAAGGATCCCAAGAGCGAGGGAAGTATGCTCGAGCAAACCAATGGCAAGAACCCCCTCAAGCTAGCTGATGGATCTGATCGCCTGTTCCTTGAAGATGGTGATACCGTCATCCTACGTGGCAAGGCTGGTACTGAGGGTAACTATGTCGGATTTGGTGACTGCGTGGGAACAATTCTTCCAGCCATCAAGCTTGATTTCTAATTGCAAAATTTGAACCCATCCTTTTTTAATTTTCTTTTCTTTACTTTTTTTTTTTTTTTTGCCATGTGCGATCTTAATATTGATGTTTGAAAAATATGGTATTCATGTCATGAACTAGTTATGAATCTGAACTTATGTATAGACCAATCCAACCTTTCTTTTTTATAACTTTGATCCATTCTTTCTCACATGAATCAACTCAATAGACCTTTTAAGCCCCTTCCTTTCAGTATTCTTAAAACTCAAAATAATATTGAAACACAAAGATAAAGAAAGACCCAATGATTAAGCAGCAAACCTAAACTCATCCGGCGTATCTCCCTGCGTCCTCCAATGCCCACTCTTCACAGCGTCCGTCTCCTCCAATCTCTCTGCAATTCTCTTAATGACAGGGAACTGACCCAAATCTACCCCAGACCTCTCCGCACCCCAAACAGCCGGAATCAAACACACATCAGCCATGGTGATCTGATCACCAACACTATAGAGGCCTGCCGACCCCTCCACAATCTTCTCATACGCGGAGAGTCCATCTTCAATGAGCTCCTTCGACCACGCACCCCGATCCACCCCGAAGGGTGCCACACGCTTCAGAATCCGCAGGTTCGTGACGGGCTGCACATCGCAGGCGATGATGGCAGATAAAGTGCGGACGAGGGCGCGGGCTTCGGGGTCCGATGCGGGTGGTAGAAGTGACAAGGAAGAATTATCTTGAGAAGATGGGAAGGCTTCTTCGAGGTATTCTAGGGCAGCGAGGGACTGAGTAATCGTCACGGTTTTGTTGGTGGAGGGGTATTCGATGGTGAGGGTTGGTACGGTGGCAGAGGGATTCAAGGCTTTGTTTTCGGGTGATAGTTGTTCGTGTTTGAGGAGATTCACGAAGATAGAGGTGTATTGGAGGGATTTGAGGGCGAGAGCGATGCGTAGACGGGCGGAACAAGAGGAGCGGAAATACGTGTGTAGGGTTATTTTGGGGTTGTTGGTGGCCATTTTGGTGGGTTGGATTGGAGGGGGGTGTTTGGTTGGTTTACTATTTTGTTGTCTTTCGGGATATATTAGGGGGGTGTGGGAGGATGGCGCATCACTGAGGGGTTGGTTTGTTTATAGGTACCTAAGTAGGTAGGTGAGTGGGTAGGTTGGTACTTAGGTACTTACCCTAGGTATGTGTACAGTACAAGGGGAAGGGCGGAGGTGCGGAGTATAGGCGCTTTTACGCAAAGGTTGTGGGGGCATATACACTACTAGTAGGTTATGTTCTTATTGGTATAGTGTAATGATGATAAAAATTTGCCAATAATAGGCCTAGGCTGCCTATGATTAATCTGACTATTTTGTCAAGGTATCAAGCCCAAACGCAGTGTCCTATTTCCCCCGAATATGTATTTCCATCCTGTTGAGCTGGTTGTCGAAAGGGGGAAGGGAATGGTGGGGGTGACGATGGCCTAGCGGAATCTGTTCCGTCCTGGTCAATATCCGGGGTAGAGCGCGCGGATTCCCGCTGTTTTCCGAGGTCCGGAGATGACGTCTTTTTTGGGTCAGTCTACACAAACTATCTGTAACCAAAGTAAGCAAATACCAGGTGCAAGTAGAAGTACATAGATAACAACCTCTTAAAAGGTGCACCTGTACACCTTCTTACTATTATTTTAAGTGTTCTTTATTCCATACTAGAAGGAATTCCACTGTAGATTAGGCAAGTATCAAATACCATTCTAGCTACACATATATATATATGTCGCCTGGAAATTCGAAGATTGTAATAAAAAAAAAAGGGCCAAATAAGAACACGAGGAGTGAATAGCACCCCATACGTAGTTTTACTGGACAAAATTAGAAACAAAACTTCGCAAAACGTTCCCTGAGAGGACTTTAAAGAAATTGCCCCCAAAAGCATTTGTCAAATGGTGGGGCCTAAGGAAATCGCTCTTTCCAGAAATATATCAACAAGGTCAAGGAGCTTTACTTCCTAACTCCCGAGAGATTTGATGGATGCGTTATAAACTAGTTTATCAAGGGAATTACTGATTCGGCAACCCGGAAATTGTTTTACGGCTATGTCTTAGCTCAAAAGGGGCCAAACAGATGCAATCCAGATGTCCCTGGCCTGCGACGAGTCCGGCATGGATGGTCGTGGCGCGGAAATCAGAGAAGAAACTTCTGAATCTCCCAAACGAAATATATATGGGTACTATTGCTCAAACCAAAACCTTGAGGCTTTGACCAGTTGCGGAACTGTCGGTTCAGGACAGGCCTCAGGAGTCCAGCCAGAATCCTTGCACACATCCTTGTCTCGTGGAATTGGCATTTAGAAGTAGCAGAAAACAGTACCTAGTGACGGAGTAAAATGAAATTGGGCCATTGGCGCTTTTGAAGAAGGGAGCATGAGGGTATGCGTTCAATATTCGAGAAACATTGAATTGTTCATTAATTAAGAGACATTATAGATCTCTTCACCTATGCTTCTGTATATACGAGCATACAAGTGAGGCTAGTCAGTTGACGTTTTTGGCTTATGTATCAAAATTAGAGGGTACTTATCACCAATCAAAAGGCAAGGTGGCCGAGCGGTCTAAGGCGCGCGGTTAAGGTTTCCTAATTCGGATCCCTCTAGCTTGTTTCCAAGTTTCCGCGTCATTAATTTGGCGTGGGTTCGAATCCCACCCTTGTCATTTCTTTTTTGTCAATTCATTCATTGAATGAATGTAGTGTGTGTGTGTGTGTGTGTGTGTGTACTCTAGATTTTTTTTTTATGCTATTTTAAGTTCGTCGCCCCTCTCCGATTTACCAGACATATATATTATACTTATTTCTCTCCTATTGTCCTCATTGTCCTTTGCGTTCCTCCTGATACAACCCGTTTTTTAGTTATATTTGGTTAGCTAACCGGATATTTTCCGATACCATCGGAAATCAGCGGCTATTCCGGGCCTCATCTTCCGTGTCCACAGGACACTCCCCTTTGTCTCAACAGTAACAGACGCAGGCCATTTTCCAATTTCCTGAGGCAAACTGTCATGGGTTGCAGTACCTTTCTCGAGTGATAGCCCGATACCGTCATTCCATTGGTGGGCTTGACTTTTTTTCGCGACCATGGAGGCTAGAAGGCACTCCCGTGGCAGACCGAATGTATCGGACCGCACATACCAGCGGACGTACAAAGCTTGCATTTCCTGTCGTCAACGGAAGGCCAAATGTGACCTAGGCGAGCTTGCAGATGGGTCCCCTGTAGGACCGCCATGTGCAAAGTGTAGGAGGGAGCACAGACCATGTGTCTTTAGTGAGAATAGAGCGTGGGAAAGAAAGAAAAAACGGGGTAAGTTGTAGCACCTTTTTGCTCCTTCAATCGGCGTATGTATATAGTATTTAAAATTAACCACGGGAACTAGGGTATCCAGAAGCAGAAGATGCTGTGGATCAAACAGTCACAAACCGACTGCGCAGGATGTCATCCCGCGACAGGCTCAACGGGGACGACCCTGCTATCCTGAATAACGATGAAGATGGCAGTTTTCTACATCAGCCGGGTGCCGGACAGACTCGCCAATCCCGAAACCAATCTACATCTACACTCGATAACTCGATGATGCGCACAGTGGTATCTAGCGGAAACGATGCTCTAAAGATTCTGTTCGAGGCTGCTGCAGCCCATAGCCAGGAGTCTGATTTAATGGAATCGGGGGAGCAACCGAATGAACATGGTTCTGCTGCGCAGAGAACAGAAAGTACAATCAGCCAAATACAGTCCGTTGTGTCCCCTGAGATCCTTGCGAAATCAGTGCGCCCGGTGGAAATATCATACACATCTAACGAGGTACTTCATATCTGGGAAGCCTGTCGATTTGTGAAGATGGGGTGGTTTACCTCTCGAGAAGCTGTTACTCTAATTGACCTGTGCGTGTGATTGTCTGATCCATTTTCAGTAAAAGTACATATAACTGACTTGAAGATAACGGCGGGGCCTAGCTTTTTCAAGAACCTATCTCCCTTGTCGCCCATCCTGACAAATTTTTATGCGGACCATCAGAACCACCGTGGGTTGGTCACCTGTGACCCTGCCCTATGTTGTACAATCCTGATGCTATCGTCTCGCTACCATGTCTTGCCCGGGGCTGGAGGTGAATCGCGAAATTTCTTCATCCACCACCGACTTTGGCAACATTGCCAGCAATTGGTAATGCGACTGATATTTGGGCAAGAGCGGGCTTTGAACTCGAAGCTTAGGAGTATTGGCACTATCGAAGCACTTTTGCTAATGTCTGAGTGGCATCCTAGATCCCTTCACTTCCCGCCTGAAAGCGACGGATGGGATTCTGATTTAATTCTCAAGGCCCCAGAGCCACAATATCAAGAGGATTCATCAACGAAGCGATGGGTAGAGGACATGATCGAGCCTGCCCGGAGATCTGATCAGATGTCGTGGATGCTACTTGGAGCCGCATTGTCTTTATCACACGAACTAGGGATATTTGAGGATGACGATGATGAGAAGTGGAACTATTCTGTCGCATATGAGGGGTTCATATCCAGCAACCAAATCAAGCTTCGCCGACAACGAGTGCAGCGACTTCTATACGTATACATCAATCAGCTGGCATGGAGAATAGGATGCGTATCCCTCATGCCGCAAAGTCTGAGTCATACTATCTTGGGTCGGCAAGCTTCAAGAGGGTTACAAAATTCAAAGGATGAGTGGTTAACATTTATGGATTCCTGGATGGATCTCACGAAATTGGCCAAATCTGTGACCGATATGTTTTTCCCTTCCGTCAATTTTGCTCGTCAGCAGCTACATAGTGGTCGATATATAGACTTATTGGACCACTTTAGGCCGCTATTAGTCAAATGGAAAGAAGACCACCTGAAGCCACATGGTAAGTTCACTCAATTAGTTTTTGATTGTATATCGTTCGGCCAAAAAAAAAAAAAAAAAAAAAAAAAGGAAAGAGAGAAAGATTTATCCTAAACAATACTGATAAGTGCATAGTACTCCGAAAGCAGTTTTATGATATACTCTTCATCGAATACCACTTTGTCCGTGTATATACGCATTCAATTGGAATGCAGGCAGTAGTCGAGCGTGTCCTCGCAGATAGCGACCCGAATTCCGAAGAAATTCGGGCCGCAAATATTGATGCAATTGACTACGAATACATCCAAGAGGTCATTGACGGATGTAATCAAATCTTACAAAAGGTCACTGAACTGGGTGAAGCAGGGGCGTTGCGATTCTCTCCCGTCCGAATCTTCCTGCGGGTTACAAGCTCATCGATCTTTTTGATGAAGGCGTTGAGTATTGGAACACGGCAGGCTAAGCTTCGAGAATCCCTCGACATCCTGGAGCGCAGTGTACAGGCTCTGAAATCCAATGCTCTGGATGACATTCATTTGAGTACCCGCTATGCAGCCCTACTAGATATGCAAGTTTCGCGATTACGACGTAATCTATTAGCGTCTTCAAAAAGTTTGAAGAATAGCCATGGATCCACTACACGATCATCTATGGCGCCCCTCTTAAGCACGGATATCGAAGGAAACACGCTTTCCATGGATGTTCCAGCCCCGCAAACGATCCCCGATCTAGGCTTCATTCCATCGTTCAATGATATAGCGGCGGACGACTGGCTATCTCTCCCATTTGACCCATCGATGGCTCCGTTTGGAATTAGTAGCGGCGGTCAATTTCCAGCCTATGAAGGAGGTGCTTTAAATTTCCTTTGGAATCTCCCATCCTAGATTTACTCATCTGTATATAAATAGCATAGCTTATCGCGCGTACAAAAAAAGAAGAAAAAATGAAAAGGGATAAAAGATGCCGTAGATACCGATTTGCCTCACCGAGTGCCTGGACCCTCCTATTTGGCCCGACTAATGTCGCGGGCGAAAACTCCGAGTGGTGAACTTCGTATTGGCGCGCAAAGTTTGTTCGCTGTAATGGGAGATCCCGGGTGGCCAATAGATCACGTGATTTATACAGGTCACGTTCGGGGCGAAAAAAAAGCCTTCAAAGACTAAATGTTGTCGAGCCTGTCTAGTATTTCTCCATCTTCTCCCCCAGACTCCGACTCCACCGACAGAGTTGTTTTGTTTTGTTTTTTTTTTTCTTTTTTAATATCTTTTTCATAATTACCCCTTTACCGGCCAATATCCGGAAATCTTTCATTTGCAGCAACTTCTACATACGTGTCGACGTACTCAACCTGGTCGACCTCCTTTGTTGTGTCTGGATAAGCCAGGAACCGTATTTTCTTCTTGGACATATCCTTTATTCAATTCGTGTAGCTTAATCAACATAAAAGCTACTTCTCTAATCAACTCACACTCGCGCTTTATTCCCTCTTCTCCAACACATACCTCACATTCATAATGGATCATTCCAGAGATCCCTGCCCTTGGGTTGCTCTCAGCGACTTCGGTGGTGCTTTTTGCATGGGCGTATGTCTCCCTCGACGAATAAAATCAATTTGTCGGGACTCAGAACTGATGAGAATTCTTTTCGTATAGGCGATTGGTGGTGCCGTGTGGCACGGTGTGAAGGGATTCCGAAACAGCCCCTACGGCGAGCGCCGGATAGGAGCAATCACAGCTATCAAGGCCCGAGCGCCTGTTCTCGGTGGTAACTTTGGTGTGTGGGGTGGATTGTTCTCAACATTTGACTGTGCGATCAAGGGTATCCGAAAGAAGGAGGATCCTTACAATGCTAGTATGTTCCCATCGACATTGCCATTGGACTGGGTTGTTTGGCGAAGAGCTTGATTTAACAGAGACTATAGTTATTGCTGGTTTCTTCACTGGTGGTGCTTTGGCTGTTCGTGGTGGTGTGAAGGCTGCCCGAAACTCGGCTATCATGTGCGCTGTTTTCCTTGCGGTTATCGAGGGTGTCGGTATTGGCTTCCAGAGAATGATGGCAGATAACACAAAATTAGAGGTATGCATCATGCTTGATATTGTTATGCCTTGGTTCTTTTGCCCATTTTTTCTTTTTTTCGAAACTAATAATCTATCTCTTTAGCTTCCTCCTGCACCTCCCCAGGATAAAGCCATCGCCTAAATTACCCGCTCCTCTCTCCCTCTAGACCGATGATTTCTCCTCGCTGTTAGCTGTACGCCCATAAACGTTTTCTTTACTATATTATCTTGTATCTCTCTTCTCCGGTGTTGGGTTTGGGTCATATTATCAGGATGCATGGTATAGAGGTTCCTTTTCGATGCATGCTTTCGATTAATCCCGCTCTTGACAATAACTGTGTTAAAGAACTGGGCTTTACTGGCGAGTTTTGGATTGCACAGCCTTGCATCCTTGTTTTCATACTATTATTTATTCACCCCTTTTTTTTTTTTTTCCAGCTTTTGTCCGGGAGGCGAAGGAAAAAAGCAGTCTCTGCAGATTATGAACAGGTCTACCAGGGACATGGTGTGTTTCTATTCTTCTTGTACATTAACATTGCAAATACCAGGATTAATGCGACTGAAAATGCAGATCTCTCTTCTATTAAATCTTTCAAGGTGGATAAAACCCAATAACTAACAAAGCTTAATATAAAGGAGTTGAAAATAGATTGCTACCACGAAGCTTACACCGTGCGTCCGGCGACAACAACAACCTAGCTTATCTTCCCCCTCTCATCCATCCATCTATCTATTTCATCAAGAACACCACCAAAACATTAACTTCACAACCCAGGATACCTTCTAAAGCAAACAAAAAAAAAATCAATCAATTAACTTGCAATAATCCTCCCTCTTTCACCTCTATCTCCCTACCGCCAAACATTCATAAACCATGACAATAGCACCCAAACCAAAATTCAAGCCGACACTTATCCTCCATGGCGGCGCCGGAAACATCCAACGCAGCACCCTTCCTCCCTCCCTTTACAACCAATACCACAAGTCCCTCCTCACCTACCTCCGCTCCACAAAGCACCTCTTAGAGAATGGCTCCACCGCTCTCGATGCAGCCGTCCACGCCGTCTCCCTCATGGAAGACGATGAGCTCTTCAACTGCGGTCGTGGAAGCGTCTTCACATCCGCTGGAACAATCGAAATGGAAGCCTCGGTTATGGTGACGTCGCTTTATCCTCCTCCTCCTCCTCCTTCTCCCTCGATATTATCTGGCCCTGGGAAACAAAAAGAAGAAGGACCAGAAAAAATAGGGGAAATGAAACGTGGAGCGGGGGTAATTAACATCCGGAACGCTCGTCATCCGATTCAACTTGCGAGAGAGGTGCTTCTTCGAACGGGTCAGGATATTCATGGGAATCCGAATCTGGTTCGTGCGGCTGGTGCTGGTGCCGGTGCTGGTGCCGGTGCTAGTTCAGGAGGCGGTAATATGCATTGTCAGCTTTCGGGTCCTTATGTGGAGGAGTTGGCGAAGGAGAATGATTGGGGGTTGGAGTTTAAACCGGATGAATGGTTTTGGACGAGGAGGAGGTGGGAGGAGCATAGACGGGGGTTGCTGGGTGTTTCTGGTCCTCCTCCTCCTTCTATGTCTACGTCTGCCTCCAATTTTTCAAATGTTGAGTCACATGGTGGAACCGGTCGAAAAGTACAAAATGGCGAGACAGCGGAGGAAGGTCAGGATATGATTCTACCTAGTCAAGGCACTGTCGGCTGCGTCTGTCTTGATCAATGGGGGAATTTGGCTGTTGCGACGAGTACAGGAGGGTTAACGAACAAGCTCCCTGGACGGGTAGGGGATACACCGACGTTAGGAGCGGGCTTTTGGGCCGAGAGTTGGGTCGTTGATTGTCTTGCTCCGCCTCCTCCTTATTCTCTTCCGGTTTCGCTGGAAGATAGCATGCGACGACGATCTGAGCACCATCCTCGTCCCAACTATGATATTGATTACTACCCAGAAACGAAATCAATCTGGGATATGACTCTATCTGACTGTTTCTCTCCTACCGTCTCATTATATCCGTGCTTAAGAGAGAAGTTCCTCCCCGCCTGGTTGAACCAAGGGGCGCGGCGCTCCGTCACATCTTACTCTTACGAACGGCTTTCGGGGAGTTCTGGCTTGAAACATCCACCTATTGATACCCAGCCTAAGCCCCAACCGCCGTGGTATGATTACAGTATTGTTACTGCTGTTCCTGACGCTTCTGATGACGGCATTAGAAAGGAAGGGGCTAGGAAAGGTCGAGTTGCCGTCGCTGTCTCTGGAACTGGAAATGGTGATTCATTCCTTCGCACTGCGGCGGCACGAACTGCCTGTGCAATGCTGCGATTCTCTCCGCAGACGCAAACCCTCTCCGAGGCAGTGCGTGCTGTTGCCGGGGTGGGGGGTGAATTGCAATTGTCTGCGGAGCAGCGATGGGGGAAGACAGGCGAAGGGATGGGTGGGATTATTGGTATTGAGGCAAGAGTTGATTTTGATGCTGATGATGGGGGGGAGGACGAAGACGGGTCTGGGATACGACAAGGTCGGGTCGTTTTTGATTTTAATTGTGGGGGAATGTGGAGGGCGTGGGTTGAGCAAGGGGGCAATGGAGTAGAGGAGGTTGAGAGGGTGATGGTGTTTAAGGATGAGTATAAATGAAAATTAACTGAGATTGATGAAATTAGGTATCCATATATATAAATAATCGAAGAAAAAGATAATAATCAGGCACATTAAAAAATGTCATAATCCACATCAAAATCCAACAAGACATCACATATATATATAATAAGATCATGCAAAAATTATTATCACCTACCACCCCTCCAATACCGTTAATTTTGCGAGAACCCCATCCAACGGGGAGATGGTCGCATTACGCTTGACCTCCAACTTCGCATTAGGATCCTTCAACTCCATCTGAAATCGACCCACCATAGTAGCAACTAGACAAGCTAGCTCAGATTTTGCGAAGCCCTGTCCGATACAGCTCCTTGGCCCGTGAAGGAAGGTCAAGAAAGAGTAATTGCTGCTTGCACCGCCAGAGTTGGCACGCCCCGGACCTAGCCAACGTTCCGGATTGAATTTGTCTGCGTCTTCACCCCAAAGCTCGGGACGGTGATTGATGATCTCTGGCGATATGACTAATTGTGTTCCCTTGGGGACAGGGGTACCAACGAGTGAAGTGTCTTCAGTGGCGACACGGAAGGTGAGTGGGACGGAGGGGTGAAAGCGAAGGACTTCGTTACAGACGGCGCTGAGATATGGAAGTGAGTCAAGGACGGCTGGTGTGACAGACTCCGGGTTGGCTACCGAAATGGGAGGGAGATTGGCGCGGATTTCTTCTCGTAGTCGGGTTTGTACATCTGGATGCTTGCAGAGAGCGTATACGGCCCACTGCAGCGCGGAAGATGTCGTTTCGTGACCGGCACCCAAGAAGGTCATCATCTGATCTACGAGTTCTTCATCGGTAAACGTGCCGCTGCTCAGTGCTACGGAAATGATATCAATCCCTGTTTGCGAGACGGACGAGTTGCTCTCCATCTTTTCCTTCTTCTCACGGATGATTTTCTTTGCGACATCACGTATGTAGTCTGCGCCTTGCTGGATGTCGCGGTTCCTCTGTAGTGGGAGTTTGTGAACAAAAGAGACGTTGCCCACAAGGAACCCGATTACGAAGAGGATCCGAGCAATGGGTGATGGCTCCTGGAGAATCCTGTGATACTGCTGGGCGAGCCCATTTTCGGGATCACCAAGGGATCCAAAGTCTTGATCCATGCCCGCGAGACCGATGATGTCGAGTGTGGCGCGGCTAGCCCATGGTCTAATTTGAACAACATTATCTTCGTTGACGTCCCGGGCCTGAAGGTCTTTCTCGATTGACTTCACCATCTCAACACTTTTCGACCAAAATACTGGATACAGATCTTTGATATGACGATAGGAAAATGCGGGCATAAGGTTTTTCCGGTGTTTCTAAATGCAAGGTTAATCGGTTGTGATGCAGAACATGGTAAAATAACAAACGATTCATTCTGACCTTGTGCTCGGCTCCTTCTACGAGGAGCACGCCATTCTTGCCAGTAGCACGTTGAAGCTGCTGCCGCATGATCATGGGTTTCGGGAAATCATACGCCTTTTGGACAAGGAGTTCTCCCAGAGCTTTCGGTGTGGTTACGAGAACACGCTCTAAATTCCCGACAATGTAGTAACGGAGCAGCCCCTCGTTCGGCACATTTGTGGCCCAATTCTTCAGATCCTCGAAGGGAGTTCCAACGAAGTAAGATTTGGTATTGCCTGTTAGCCATGATCGTTGCTATATGAAGAGTCAACCATGAGGTCCTCAGGGTTTAGGTAGGAAACGCCTTAAAGATCAACAACAAGATGAAGAGTGGATGCTCACAGTAGGCGTAGGGATATGTTTGATTGGTGTGAAATGATCCGGATAGAGGATAAAGCTGTAAATTACGCTAATAACCATGGTGGTAAAAGAGAGGATGAAGAAAGTGGATATGCTGGAGTTGTAGACTGCATATGCAGCCTCCCCAGCATATATCATTCCCCAGGGAATCTGGCCCATTTTTAAATCAATGGAAACCTCCGAATTTGGCGATATCTGAGAGGATATGAACAAGCTATGTTCTAGTTAAACTCGCTTCCAAAGACGAGGACTACTTATGGCGATGTGACAGAACGACATATATAGACCGAGGAAGTGTGAGACTTCTAGACAAGTCAAAACTCACAAGCAAGGATAACGTCACCCGCTATTTTTTTTGTATGCCTAAGGCTAAGGGTACCAGGCTAAATAAATTAGTCTCACGGAAACGGGTCTGCCTGGTGCTCAGGACTCTAGGCTCGTATTTGAACGACATAGGACGATTCCCGTCAACGTGGTCTCAACCAACAGCCAATGCTCGCTAGGCAGAAGCTTAGCATCACTTGATGTTAAATGTCGTGAGCTGTTATGAATAATAATTATGTTGAGTTGTTGAGCCTTTTAATTGGATGCTGATTGGTGGTTTTGCATGTGAATCCTTTCTCAGGGTGGAGTCGAGCCGATGTTCCGAGCAAATTTGCGTCTTAGTCACAAAACTGGTGATAAGGAATGTTGGTAGTGACTCTGGGTGAAGTTTCCGGAAGACGCTAGGCTGCATATTCTCATTATATTTGGTGGGTGGTTCGGAGAGTAAGAACTATGCATAGTTAGTGGTGCAGGTATCACACTAACTGATAATAATTAACTCCCTGGGGCCGGAAGCTACTTATTTTGTTATGGTACATGCACGTGGCTGGAGAACTAGTTGAAAGGCTAGAGATAAAATCCACCGTTACTATTTTTCTATTCCATTACACGTTAAGATATTCAAACAAATCCAAGAAAATATAAAATATCGCTTGACAATCCAAGTCGGGAAGCCCGAGTATTCGTCATGACCCATATCAGGCGTTACTTCTTTACATCTTCTCCCCAGCAGCCTGCTTCATCTGACCGTACTTCTTAAGACGGATAGCAGACACACCAATGAATCCAGTGGTCTCAGTGGGGGCGAAGTCACCGATCTCATCCATGCTGGACTCGGTCATATCGTACAACTTCTCGGTCTCGGAGGAGCGGCCGAGGATGATCATGTTACCCTTGTAGGCACGGCAGCGGACCTTGCCGTTGACGGTCTTTTGGGAAGCACCGATGGACTGCTCGAGGAACTCACGTTCGGGAGAGAAGTAGAGACCGTTGTACAGAAGCTAGACACAAAGAGGTGAGCTGAGGTAAGATCGGATGGTTTCGGTGATGACAAACCTTAGAGTAGTTCACAGTCACGAACTGATCACGGAGAGCGCGGACCTCACGGTCAAGAACAAGACCCTCCAAGTCACTGTAGAGAACGTTAGGCATGTATATATGATGTATGGTGGGTGGGGGGGGGATCGACATACATGTGAGCAGAACGCAAGCAGGTAAGACCGGGAGTCTCGTAGCAGCCACGAGACTTGATACCAATGAAGCGGTTCTCAACCTGGGGTGGATATTAGCACTAGTTAACATCATCCTTTTTCCTTGAGGAACTTGAGTAATACTCACGATATCGATACGGCCGATACCATTGCGGCGGGCAATAGCGTTGGCGGTCAGGAAGAGCTCAACAGCATCACTGACAGTCTTTTGCTTGCCACCCTCAGTGTACTCAAGCTTGACAGGAGTACCCTTCTCGAAGTGGACAGTGAAATCCTCAGGCTGGTCGGGAGCGGTGAGAGGGTCGACAGTAAGCTTCCACATATCGGCGGGAGGGGTGATATCGGGATCCTCAAGGATACCAGCCTCATAGGAGCAGTGAGCCAAGTTCTCATCCATACTCCAGGGCTTGGACTTGGTGGAGCTGACGGGGATGCCCTTCTCGGCAGCGTAGGCAAGGAGATCGTTACGACCAGCGAAGCGCTCGTAGAAGGCGGGATCACGCCACGGGGCAATGACCTTGATGTCGGGCTGGAGGGCGTAGAAGGCAAGTTCGAAACGGACCTGGTCGTTACCCTTACCAGTGCAGCCGTGGGAAACAGCAAAGCAGCCCTCACGCTATTTTACCCATCCATGAGTTAGAGTGTTCAAGCTTAAATATAGCAGTGCGGGGCATTGACACCTACCTTAGCAACCTCAATCTGGGCACGAGCAATGACAGGACGAGCCAGAGAAGTACCTAGACACGATCCGTCAACACCTTCTCCCCCCTCACGTAACCACAGTCCAATCATATTGTGACGTACCCAAAAGATAAACATTCTCGTAGATGGCGTTGCAAGCGATGGCGGGGAAGCAGAGCTCCTCGACGAACTCGCCTGTATACGTCATTGTTAGATCTCGTCATTTTAAACAATTTGTCAATTGGTATGGGTATACATACGGCGAAGGTCAACGATCTCAGCCTTGACAGCACCGAGCTTCAAGGCCTTCTCCCGGATCGCATCGAAGTCCTCTAAATGGTGGGGGTGTCAGAGCACGAGGGAATAACGGAAATCACGGTTCAAAGCTGGTCGGTGATTTTTTTACCTTCCTGGCCAACATCGGCGGCTATGGGAGATAATTAGCTTCTCAATTCACATGGATTGCATCCGAGGGATGACACTTACTGAAGGCAACAACCTCATAGCCCTCATCAATGAGCCATTTCACTAGAATGGTAGAGTTAGCTAGAGCACGTGTGCATGATAATTGAAGAACACTAACAGATGACACTGGTGTCCAAGCCACCGCTGAAAGCAACACAGATCTTTCCCTTCATTTTGGATGTGATTGTAGGTAGCACGGGCTATGTCCGAGATAGAATTGCGGGAGAGAATGATGGGGGGACGCAAGAAGAAGAAGTCGGTTGAGTCACCCAAGGGAAAAAAAGTCTGGCGGGAGAGGGCGCTCTGGGTCGGGGGGACACTAAAAAAAAAAACTAGTCGTAGCGTCCTTGGCATCCGTCGAGATAAGGGATCGATCATCTTTGATAAGATTTTATTCTGATTTCCCCTCTTCTCCTCTCCTTCTAAGAGAAAATAGAGTGCGACTACTTCACCTAATCGAAGATCTTCAAGAATTATGTGGATGGAGTGTTTTACAATGGTTTACACGGGGAAACATCTTATCCATCCCAGGAGATCTGACGGGTAATTAATTAACGGTTTCTCTTTCTGATCGGGGACTGATAACCGATATGAATTTTCCCGTATTTGTTATGAAAAGTCGGTCTAGAAATTCTCAAGAATATAGATATTGTGTAGAGGTTTATCGTTTAAAATAAAGATGATAAATGTATATGTATATGTTTTTGAACTTAGAGTTATTTACATAAACCCCCCCCCCTCCCCCCCTCACTCAACTGTAGCTAGATGATACACTGGAGGAGAAACAATTCAGAGGCCAAGCCTGTAATGTAGCCGCAATACCGAGGATAAAATAACTGGTTGACATCATCACGATTCCTAATCCGGACACAATAAAATGGATAAAACAAGGTGTAACATCCCCCCCTCTTCACCTCTTAAACTTTCAATTCCCATTAAAAATTAGATATCAAGAAGTAAAAACTGCTCTAGTACATCCCCAGACTCCACATGGCTCCATACGAAGTCCCTGATATCGAAGTCAAGGCTGCGCCTGGCATTTCCTACTTCACCCCCGCCCAAGAACCCCCCGCGGGAACTGCAGCCAACCCGCAATCTGATGGGTCATCAATTCCCAAGCTATTCCGACCCCTCCCAGTGAGAGGCATCACATTTCAAAACCGAATTGGAGTGCGTATTCTCATTTCCTCACCTTATTTTACCCCATCCCAAATTGTCCAACGCGAAAATATCCACTAATTGAAGATGATGCATGGTGCTTGTCTCAGTTATCGCCATTGTGTCAGTACAGTGCAGATGATGGACACATGACGGATTGGCACGTTGCCCACTTGGGAGGCATTGCCCAACGCGGCCCGGGATTTATTATGATTGAGGCAACCGCCGTCCAGCCCGAAGGTCGCATTACCCCGCAGGACCTGGGTTTGTGGAAAGACTCGCAGATCGAGCCTATGAGGCGCATGGTGGAATTCGTACACAGCCAGAATCAAATCATTGGGGTACAACTGGCACATGCAGGCCGCAAAGCCAGTACTGTTCCACCCTGGTTGTCATTCAGCGACACTGCGTCCGAAAAAGTTGGTGGCTGGCCAGACCGCGTTATAGGCCCGAGCGATATTCCATTTGCATCCCGGTTTCCCGTTCCCAAACAGATGACCAAGGATGATATTGAGGACTTTAAGGCATCGTGGGTGGCGGCCGTGAAACGAGCTGTCCGCACTGGGGTGGATTTCATTGAAATCCACAATGCGCACGGTTACCTCCTCATGTCATTTCTTTCACCCACTGCGAACAACAGAACAGATGAATATGGAGGCAGCTTTGACAATCGCATTCGCCTGAGCCTTGAAATCGCTAAACTGACCCGGGATAATGTCCCTAAAGACATGCCGATCTTTCTTCGTGTGTCTGCCACTGACTGGTTAGAGGAAGTTCAGCCGGACCAGCCAAGCTGGCGGTTAGAAGACACCGTCAAATTTGCAGAGATTCTGGCTGAAAGTGGAAACATTGATGTCCTCGATGTGAGTAGTGGCGGCACTAATGCAGCACAGAAGATTCACTCTCGACCGGCTTTCCAAGCACCCTTCGCGATCGCGGTGAAGAGGGCCGTTGGTGACAAACTAAAGGTGGCTACCGTGGGAGCGATTGAGAGTGGCCATTTAGCAAACTCTCTGTTAGAGCAAGATGGTCTAGACTTCGCTTTGGTTGGCCGTGGATTCCAAAAGAACCCTGGGTTGGTTTGGCACTTTGCTGATGAACTAGATGTGGAGATCTCTATGGCCAACCAGATTCGCTGGCCCTTCTCACATCGTGGTAGTGGGCCGTACTTGAGGAAGAGAACTGGCAAGATTTAATGCGACGTGATTATAATATTTGGACAGTACCTAGAGTGTCTGATCAACTAGAGTCTTCCATTAGACCTTCTTTTACTAATTAATACACTCCTGATAACATGATGTCTATATTCAGTAGTTTCCATGTCTAAGTCTTTATTTACACTTTGTTCTAAGGCTCGAACAATCTCAATCTTGAGAGTATAATATAAACATGGTCATATCCCGTCTTCTTCATCCAAAATGCTAGATTAAAGATGGTAACGGACATTAGAGAGATCGTTACCTTGAAGCTCTGTGAATGTGTTAGTATTGATGCTCCTGTTATAAGCGAGGAAGAAGAACAAAAAAAAAAAAAAGAAGAATGACTCACCGGTCCAAGTGTCCAACGCTGCTTTTTCTGCATCCCACCCCCACAAAAACTCCTGCGTCTCCCGATCCGACCACTTATCTGGGTTGGAACCCCCATTCAAAGATGCACGGAACTGTTCATCACGAGCTTGTTGCTCGGGTCCATCTGGAAGGTGGAGTGTAATACGATTTGTCGAACCAGACTGCTGCACAGTCTCTGCGCGCTGTTTTCGAGACTGCTCGTATGCCTGGAGCGCTAGAGGAATCTCACTTTTCGAGGAGATCTCAGAGAGCAGAACTCCTAGAGCTGCAGCATCCTCCACAGCCTGAGCTGCCCCTTGAGCTACATAAGGCCTGATGTGATAAAAAAACAAGTAAGTAAAGAGAGCCGTCTTGATGGTTGAATAAATGGAGGACAGATTTGGGATTTCTACTCACAGCATAGGATGGCAGGCATCTCCAATCAACGCCACAGAACCCTTAATCCACGTCTTCAAAGGAGGATGCAGACATAGTTTCCACTCTAGCACTTCGTCATCAGGCACCATGCTGATAAGCTTGGTGACTATCGGGTCCCACCCTTTATAGTTATCGATCATACTTTGCTTCGAACCGCTAGTGGTCCAGGACTCTTCGATTCCATGTTCATCGGGATGGAGCAGGACGACATTGAACAATTCATGATTTCGGACAGGATACGCAATTAGATGTCGGCCGGGGCCAAGCCAGCGTGTAGCATGCGGTTCTGAAACCAACGTTTTCAGGTCGGGATCGCTCTCCATTGCACTCCGGGGGAGCATTATCCTGTACGCCGCATCCCCTGTTGCCATTGGCGGTGAGGCATGTTCACCCAGTAACTGATCGCGGATGATCGACTTGATACCATCGGCTGCGATGACAACATCTCCCCGGACAACAGCACCATTGGCTAGGGTTACTGCTCCTGAATTGAAATTAACATTTGTAACCTGCGAGCCCACCCGCAACTCCACGTTATCTAGCGCCAGCGCCTTTTCAATGAGTGCATTGTGGAGATCTGCACGGTGGATGACTACTTGCTGCCCATAACTCTTATTCACCGGCATGGTTCCGAGCAGGCTTCCATCCTGCCACCGTCGCACATGGATGTATTCCAAAGGGACGTCTTTGGAGTGTATTAAGGGTGAAACACCCCATCCTAGGTTCCCGTGAGATTTTTTCATGCGCCTATCGAGGGCAGAACTAAAAACTTACGGTCAAAGATTCTTAACATATTTGGGGAGACTTGAATCCCAGCGCCAACCTCCATGAGCTAGAGAGCTCGTTGGTTAGTTTTATCTTCTCCTTCACTTAAGATCTGGTAGAAGGCTAGATTGCATACCTTTGGTGCTGACTCTAGGATTGTCACGTTATGGCCTTTCATGCCGAGAGTAAGGGCTGCCGCCATTCCCCCAATCCCTACGTCCGTCAGCTTACAGAATACGCCTATGAACTGATGACCTTCGCTCAAGGGGCTTGTTTCAACACATACCGGCACTGCGAAGGAGAGGTTAGCACGCCAAAGTCCAAAAGAAAATACATCTCCTTCTTATCGAGCTATTCGCAACAAGACTTACCCAACCACCACCACCTGCAGAGGCGTTTTTGCTCCAGATGCTGCCATTGAGAAGAAACTAGGACATAAACAGATATCCAAAAGCACGGTGGTCTCTCGGGTCTAATCTATGATTGAAATGCCTAAATCGTATATTTAGTTGTATGGCTTGCACAGCCTATCAAGGTTCAGGTTGGCTGGAGCTGTATAAGACACTCAAACCCCGGAGGCTTGGTTCTATTATATGGAATAAATGTAGTTTACAGGAAAGGGCCATGATGAACCATGGGCGAAGCCCTTCGATATTATACCCAGAGCTCATTCACCGGAAACGACGGCACTAGACTAACGACGAAAGTGCTTCTCCACACTTCTTACACACGCCCCCAGCTAAAGAAGGCAGGATATGAAGGCACTCCGTGAGGGGTGTACACAATCTGTTTAGTTACCCCTTAACCAGGCGTCATTAGATCGACTAAGGATAACCCAAAGAAAGGGCAATCGGCCGTGGGGGGCCACACTCGCTGACATTTCCGAAAGAGCTAGGACTGCCTATCTCTCTAGAGAAAAGGACAAGAAAAAAAAAAAGAGTATCCTCCGAGCATCCACATACTAATGTCCTCCGACCTATGAGAGAGCTAGGAGACTGGCGGGTCCTTCCTCGCTGCTTGGTAACGCCACCAGTCGGTTTCCCTTCGAATCATCAGGTTAAGGAGTTGTGCTGACCCAGAGTTTGGAATGTGGAGGTTTGCCTTTTTCTCGGCTTCTTCAACGGTTGCTATCTGCCGAGCACCTACAACTCTGTTATTTGGTCCCACAAGGGGAACTATGACCACCATCAACTTCTCCATCTTCTTTAATAATAGACTCGGCCACTGAAGAGCAAAATATGGGGTCGACGGCAGACACTGAGAGCGCCTACCGATGTGGTGATCCAGATTGTATCATTGAATCATTAATGATTAGCTTAGGTTTTAACCGCAAGGGGAACAGCTGTTTTGGGTAATATCTAATTATCGGGAATTATTCTTATTATTATTGAAACATCTTGCTCGGTCTAAGCTCCCACCAGCTCCTTCGGATCTAGGAGTTCTTTGTTTTAAATATTTAACAATTTGTCGGACAATTAATCAACTCCCTCCGCCTTGAATCTTTGCTTGGGCTGCCGATTTATTTTCTCCCCCTCGATTTCATCTTATCAACCGTTGATTGAGTTTTTATTTCCCCGTTCATTCATGAATATAGGGTGTAGTATTGCTGCCCTATCCCTATCTTTATCCCTATCCAACCATCCAATCAACAAACACGGCAAGGGAAGTAGTGCTACTCGCAAGGAGTTCAAGGGTTTTTTTTTTCTTTTTTTTTTAAAAAAAAAAGAAAAGTAAAAATAATACCCCTGCTCTGGACTTATGCAGGACCATACATAAGCACCAAGCAGAATCGCTGGTAGATGGGGTTTTTCCCCCCTACCTTACCTACCTAACTTCCTCCCCCCGGGGGCTCTTGTATTAGTCTTCCTCCACCAGTGAACACGACCACTCCTCCGCGGAAAGTAGTGAATACTCTACTACTAGATATACAGTACCTATACATACACCACATCGAAGTTGCCGATTTATCAATCCCTTGCCGGCCGGCTAACTATATAGTATATACACGTAAATACTTACCACCATTCAGCCGCCTTAATGTCAAATCCTAGCTCAAAATCCATGAATAGGTAGGTAGGTATATCTATCGTTCAAAAAACTACAGCTGCTTCTTTCCTACCTGATTTGGATGTGGCCGCTTTTAGGGGGTTAGTAGGGTGAGTTAGATGATTCACTTACCTATTAACACCATACTCACCCATTTCACTCATCCATCCTCTTTTCATCTACGCCAGGTCTTCTTAGCTGCTTCACCAAGAAAGTTGAGATGGCCCAACAAAAGGATAGCCCGGGCGACTGTGCTAGATATTTCTTTAGCAAAACAAGTCTTCGCCAGCACGATACGGATTACCATAGCTGGTGTACAGGCTGTAGCAGGAGCTTTCCCTCGCGTAGCCAGGCTCGAGCACACCACTCTGGGAAGCATGGAGGCCTCTAAAGGTACAGTCCAGGCGTTGTATCTGAGATAGAGATATAGACTACTCCCACCCCCTCAAAGTGAGGCAATTATTATTTGGACTACTTTTATGTAAATTGCTGGTCTAAAGGTTCATCTGGCCCGAGGCCCTGCTGTCTCATTAGCCTGCTGTGGAAGGGGCTTTGGGAAAATCACAAGCGCAGGGACAATCTACCCCTTAAGAAGTTGACTATGGGAAAATTTTAATTTGCAGCTTTGCAGCGGCAGAGACGATGCACTGATGTACAATTATTCTACCTAAAAGAAAAGAAAAAGAACTCGTTCTAAAGCTTCCTTTTGAGAATCAAAAACTAGCGGCACGGCGAAAGGCGTAAGGCATTAAAAGAATGACTGGTGATTTTGAGACCACTGCCAAGGCGCACGGCGTACTTTCGCGTCTAGGTCAATAGCAAAGGCTACAAACCGCGCAGAAGAAGGCTGAAAGCCCTGGAAAGTTTAGGAAGCAGGAAGAAACTGCAAAAGCGAAAAGAGATGAGTGAGCAGTTGAAATTAACAAGTCTAGTGGAATCGAAATGATCGACAACTTTGTGTATCGGCTGGTCCTATGGGATGATAAAATCCTGTAATGAGGCTTATTGCTGCCCGATGGTAGAGATGCTGGCTATTGGTTCCTTCTCAACATGTTGGTGCCATAAAATGATTTTGCTTTCCCCCGCTTCACTTGTCGTCTCGTTGCCACACCACCTACAGCAGATCACGATCCAGCAAAGTGCAACCACCGGGGAGTGATTGATTGCTACTTCAAGTGCCTGCCATGCAAGAATGGATAATTACACGGTCGCCTGGATATGCGCCTTGCCGTTGGAGCTGGCCGCCGCGAAGATTATGCTCGAAGACGTTCATGACAACATAATTCAACCATCAACCGACCCTAACCCCTATACCCTTGGTACAATCAACGGCCACAACATAGCGATTACTTGCCTTCCGTCAGGAATATATGGAACCGCATCAGCCGCTATTGTGCTAGCTCACATGCGGTCGACATTCAAGTCATTACGCTTCGGCCTGATGGTGGGCATCGGAGGAGGCGTGCCGAGTGGAAAAGCCGATATCAGGCTTGGTGATGTTGTTGTCAGCATACCCAGTGGGGCGTCAAGTGGTGTGATACAATACGACTATGGCAAAGAACTGCAAGATGAGTCGTTTCAAATAACAGGACATTGGGATAAGCCCTCCCCAATTCTGTTAGGAGCCGTTTCTCAGCTCCAAAGTAATGGTATGATTGAGAAAGGGAGTTTCGGCGCAAACATATCAAATACTCTGAGAACACTCCAGGCCGTAAATGAAGAATTTTCACGGCCCGACAAAGATTGGCTCTTCGAATCTCACTATAAACACCAGAACCCAAACGTCGACTGTGCAACAGCATGTGATTTATGCCAGCTAATAGACCGTGAGCCAAGAGAAACACTTGACCCATATATTCACTATGGTGTGGTTGCTTCTGGGAACCGAGTCATGAAAGATGCAAAGACACGAGATTCCCTTGCCCAGGAACTGGGAATTCTTTGCTTTGAAATGGAAGCGGCTGGTCTTCTGAACCAGCTCCCATGCTTGATCATAAGAGGGATCTGCGATTATTCCGACTCTCACAAAAATAAACAGTGGCAGGGATATGCCGCCATTACTGCTGCTGCTTATGCAAAACGTCTCATGTCAGCTGTTCCTATCACAAATCGAAGCCGGGGAGGACTGAGTGAAGCTCAGAAAGGTAAGAATCACGCCGAGTCTTAGATTGTGCAAATCTAACTTATCCACCGTAGAATGTCTGACGTCACTTCATTTCCGTGAACAAACTCATAGGTTCGATGAAGTTCAATCAGCGGTGAACACTTGTTCTTGGCTCCTTGGGAATCAGCAATTTAAAAGTTGGTTGAATGATACTCGCGGGCTTTTATGCATTAAGGGAAACCCAGGTACTGGTAAATCTGTCCTCATGAAGTTTGCTGTTCGGTCATTCGCCAGCAAAAATGGTGAGGAACATGCTGTGCCATTTTTCATTCATGGAAGTGGCACACATCTACAACGCACACCACTGGGACTCTTTAGAGCGATATTAAATTCGATACTTGATTATTTTCCAAGCCAACTATCTCATCTCACACAACTGTTTATAGACCGAGAAAAGCGATATGGTTCTTATCAAGACAACAGATGGAACTGGTCAGAAGAGGAACTTAAAGAAACCATGTCGGAAATTCTTATCAATGAGACAAAGGACCGGGCAGTTGTACTTTTTGTTGACGCGCTTGATGAGTGTGAAAAAGGCTCTGGCAAATACTTACTAACTTATTTTAAAAGACTCATGGATGGCGTCAGGGAAAAGGGAGGGAAAGTAAAAATATGTTTTTCTTCCCGACATTATCCAATACTCAATCATGATCCAATCCCTTTGATCCTCATGGAACAGCAAAATACTGGGGATATCAAACAGGTGGTTAGAGATTTGTTGAAAGAAATCGAATTAGTGGAAGATCGCACGCATTTTGAGACACAAGTTCTGCTTAAGGCTCAAGGAGGATTTCAATGGGCAATTCTTGTTTGCAACAAGATAGTTGAAGAGCATGCAATTGGCACAAAAAGAGATAATTTACGCAGAATGCTCACAATAACCCCAGAATCCCTTAATGGACTGTATGACAGTCTTTTACATGGTGTCCCTGAAAGCGAGAGACTGCAGGTGGTTAAGTTGTTTCATTGGGTTTTATTTTCTGAGCGACCTTTGTCTGCTCACGAACTCCGAGATGCACTTTCGATCGACATAGACACGGACCATACGGCAAAGCTTAGAAACCATGACAGCTGGTCAGACACCCTGGACCAATTCGAGAGGCATGTTCGATATATGTCCAAAGGATTGGTCGAATTTCAGTCACGTGAAATATGGGAACAGTATGAGCCAGGCGAAGAAGACTCAGATCGGGAAGCTCAATTTATACACCAATCAGTTGCCGACTATTTACTGAATGAGTTCTCCGGTTTTGTGGGGTGTAATGGAACATTCTTCAAACCGGGAGCGGCTCATTTCCAAATATCACGATCATGCCTCCGATATATAATGCTTGACGAAGTATTAGAAAGCGCTAGTCATCTACCACCGAACAAGTTCTTTCAGCGGTTCCAATTGATCCTGTATGTAGTACGATTCCTATTCCAGCATGTTAAAAAAGTGGAAGAACAAAAGATTCCTCAATCCGATCTTGTGTCGATTATCCAGTGGAACCAACAGGAAATCGCAAGGCTGTGGAGAGTCTGCGATCCCCATGGGGTGCACACACCTCCAGGGTGGCTGTGTGAGGGGGGAACATCACTTCATATTTTGATTATGATGGGTTCGAAAAGCGCATTTGATGAAATATTGAAGAAGGGGAATAACAATGTTGACAGTAGAGATGCTGCCGGAAATACCCCTCTCATTCTCGCCATCGGGAGGGGCCAGAAGGAGATTGCAATGGCACTGCTAAAGCGAATGCGTGAATGGCAGCAGTGTCAGCGTGGGAATTTGAATACCATTTCTTTGAAGAACAGTGAAAAAGACAGCAAGTGGCACTGTGTAGATGTTGATGCTGAAAATAATGATGGTGACAGGCCATTGACCCTAGCAATTGAAGAAAATACCCCTGAAATAATCCTGGAACTGATTGGTGCCAGAGCCAATCCTGACACTGCAACTATATTTGGTCAAACACCACTCTCTTGGGCGTCAGAGAATGGCCATGAAGCAGTTGTCAAAATGCTTCTACGGTATAGAGCCAACCCTAATACTTCTAAGGCTAGTCGAACACCACTCTCTTGGGCATCAGGGAATGGACATGAAGCAGTAGTCAAGATGCTTCTAGACCATGGAGCTAGCCCTGATACTCCAGATAAGGCTAGTCGAACACCACTCTCCTGGGCATCAGAGAATGGCCACGAAGCAGTTGTCAAGATGCTTCTAGGCCATGGAGCCAACCCTAATACCCCAGATTGGTCTGGTCAAACACCACTCTCTTGGGCGGCGCAGAATGGACATCAGGCAGTTTACAAGATGCTTCTAGACCATGGAGCCAACCCTAATGCCCCAGATAAGTCTGGTAAAACACTACTCTTTTGGGCGGCACAGAATGGACATCAAGCAGTTACTAAGATGCTTCTAGACCATGGAGCTAGCCCTGATACTCCAGATAGATTTGGTCAAACTTCACTCTCTTGGGCAGCGCAGAATGGACATCAAACTGTTGTCAAGATGCTTCTAGACCATGGAGCCAGCCCTAATGCTCCAGATAAGGCTAGTCGAACACCACTCTCCTGGGCATCAGAGAATGGCCACGAAGCAGTTGCCAAGACGCTTCTAGGCCATGGAGCTAGGCCTGATACTCCTAAGGCTGGTCGAACACCAATCTCTTGGGCATCAGGGAATGGCTATGAAGCAGTTGTCAAGATGCTTCTAGATTATGGAGCTAGCCTTGATACTCCAGATTGGTCTGGACGAACACCACTCTCTTGGGCGGTGCATAATAGACACCAGGCAGTTACAAAGATGCTTTTAGACCATGGAGCCAACCCTGATACCCCAGATGGATTTGATAAAACACCACTCTCTTGGGCGGTGCAGAATGGACATCAGGTAGTTATTAAGATGCTTTTAGACCATGGAGCCAACCCTAATACTCCTAAGGCTAGTCGAACACCACTCTCTTGGGCATCAGGGAATGGCCATAAAGCAGTTGTCAAAATGCTTCTACAGTATAGAGCCAACCCTAATACTGCTAAGGCTGGTCGAACACCACTCTCTTGGGCATCAGGGAATGGACACCAAGCAGTTGTCAAGATGCTTCTAGACCATGGAGCCAGCCCTGATACCCCAGATGGATCTGGTCAAACACCACTCTCCTGGGCGGTGCAGAAGGGACACCAAGCAGTTATCAAGATGCTTCTAGACCATGGAGCTAATCCTGATACCCCAGATGGATCTGGTCAAACACTACTCTCTTGGGTGGTGCAAAATGGCTATCAAGCAGTTGTTAAGATGCTTCTAGACCATGGAGCCAACCCTAATACTTTAGATTGGTTTGGTCAAATACCACTCTCTTGGGCGGCGCAGAATGGCCATGAAGTAGTTGTTAAGATGCTTTTAGACCATGGAGCCAACCCTAATACCCAAGATGAATTTTGTCAAACACCACTCTCTTGGGCGGCACAGAATGGCCATAAAGCAGTTGTTAAGATGCTTTTAGACCATGGAGCCAACCCTAATACCCCAGATGAATTTGGTCAAACACCACTCTCTTGGGCGGCGCAGAATGGACACCAAGCAATTATCAAGATGCTTCTGGACCATGGAGCCAGCCCTGATAAAACACCACTCTCTTGGGCGGTGCAGAATGGCCGTGAAGCGGTTGTCAAGATGCTTCGAGACCATGGAGCCAGCTCTGATACTTTAGATGGATTATGTCGAACACCACTCTCTTGGGCGGTGCAGAATGGCCATAAAGCAGTTGTCAAGATGCTTCTAGACCATGGAGCCAACCCTAATATCCCAGATTGGTCTGGCCTAACACCACTCTCTTGGGCGGCGCTGAAGGGCCATGAAGCAGTTATTAAGACGCTTCTGGACCATGGAGCTAATCCTGATATTTTAAATAGAACACCACTCTTTCGGGCGGTGCAGAATGGCCATGAAGCAGTTATTAAGACGCTTCTAGACCATGGAGCCAACCCTAATATCCTAGATTGGTCTGGTCAAACACCACTCTCTTGGGCGGCGCTGAAGGGCCATGAAGCAGTTGTCAAGATGCTTCTAGACCATAGAGCTAAAGTTGATACTCCAGATAAATCTGGTCGAACACCACTCTCTTGGGCGGCGCAGAATGGAAATGAAGCAGTTGTCGAGATGCTTCTAGACTATAGAGCTAAACTTAATAACCCAGATAAATCTGGTCGAACGCCACTCTCTTGGGCGGCGCAGACTGGCCATGAAGCAGTTGTCAAGATGCTTCAAGGCCATGGAGCCAGCTCTGACACTCTCTATAAATATAGTCCAACACCACCACCTTTTTGCACGTCACAGAGTGAAGATGAAGCGACTGTTGAGATGCTTCCAGAACATAGAACAAATAATAATATTTCGGATAGCCTTGGACAGTCATCATTCCTGGGGCAAAAGAGAAAGCGCACACGCTAGATCTGTCGGCCTGGTATCTACCTACCCACGTGTCCTATTCTTTTTTCTTGTTTTGCATTGGGATGATAGCGTTTAGTTTGATTCTATATTGATACCTATTTTTTTTCCCCCATTGTTGTTATGATTAGCCCTCCGTGTAAATATGATTGGAGAGACTGTCGGAGTAACGGATACGAAATTTATGGTGAGAAGAGAAGAGAAAGAAGGAAAAGTATACATAGTATGTTTTATAATTAATTTATACTTGTTTAGTTGTATATGCGCTTCAGGCCCTGCATAAGATGTCGAAAGTCATGATGGCTGGAAGGAGTGGTATCAATTGCAACGCCAACCTATGCAGAAAGAGACAAAAAGGGAGAGAGAAGAGGAGAAGATAAAGTGCCCTCCAAAACCCCTAGGTGCCAAAAAAAAAAAAAAATCAAGTCCTCCACTAGGTAAGTAATCTTATGTTGACTTTCCAACATCCGCATCGGCCGATGGTAGAGATTTGAAATTTACAGATGTATATGCAAACACGAATTATGCCGTCTCAAGATCTATTACAGGAAGAAAAAAGAAATGATAAGAGATCAAACGAGACAAAGAATAACAAGAGGAGTATGCACCAAGCAACATCAATCAAGCAGTGAACATTAACCGTAGTCGACTTGGTCGCTTCTTCTTGTCCTTGGGAGCTTTGTCCTTGTCTGAATAACGGGAGGTTGATGTAGAAGGAGCCTTCGAAGGAGCTTTTGAATGAGCTTTTGATGGAGCCTTTGACGGTGCGGTAGGTGCCCGTCTGGAAAATGCTCGTGAAAAGACGGACTCAGGTTTTGGATCTGGCTTCGAATGTGCACGGCTACTCCTAGAGGTTCGAGAGCGGCGGGAGCGGTGAGAGGATGCCCGAGATTCGTCGTCCGCGAATTTGAACCTTGGGTCTCGCGAGAGCCGCGCAGTTGTTACATCGATACCGGACATTGCAGCAGCAGTGGGAGTGATGAATTCACCATCAACAGAGGTGCCAAGGCTGTCTGCCTCGGCGTCTGCAACACCACGCCGCCACATTTCTACTGAGCTTAGGCAATCTGTGTTGAACTCCATCATGTCGTCCATAGCCTCGGGGTTTTCGGAAGCCTCGTAGACACGACCGTCAACGTTTGCCTCGTCTCGTGTGTTGCTGGTGGTGGCGGTCGTGGCAGAAGACTGGATCTGCTTGATGATCTTGTAGCCGCCGAACATGACGATCGTGACTCCGAGGCCCACACCAGCGGCAATGAGGAACTGGGGACTGGCGAGCAAAGCAAAGACGGAGGGGGCAGCTGTCTTGAGTATGGATAGCGCCGATGGTGCCATTTTGGTGACTAGATTGCTGATCTCGGCTAGAGTCAGTGCAACAGCCGCCATCGCATCTGGATTCTTCTGAAGATGGTCAATTGTGGCATTCGCGCTATGGTGCAAACAGTTGGCCTCCTCTAGCAGCCACTGGGCGCGCCCGACAAGACCATCTAGCTCAGGATCTTCGAATTTTTGGAGCTGCATCTCCTGCTGCGGGGGCGAAGGTTGTCTGGTGAGTGCCGACGGATGGAATTCGCCATATGCCAGGTCCATATCAATGTGAGCGTCAGATCTTGAGCGAGAGGTTGTGGGGCGAATATCTCCTTCTCGCACCGTAATATTATGATGAGTATGACGGCGGACCATGTCGGAGTGAGGCGCATAGACGGATTCTGCACGAGGTGCAGCTAACTGCAGGTCCTGCTCGTAAACTGACCCACCACGGGAGCGGGAGGAGTGGTGATGATGATGGTGCCTGCCATGATGCCGTGAATGACTACTTCTTCGAGAGGGAGCTACGGAGGGGGAATCATCAATTGTGTAGTTTTGCAGAGCCATCAAGGCTTGTTTCTCTGCAATCTTTGCATTTCTTTCAGATTGGACCTGGGCTTTGCGTTCTCGGTAGGCATTTTTTGCATGGCTGAAAACCCCAAAGAGTTGTTTACTCTGGTAATGAATTTTAAAATTAGAAAATTAGAGACTTTATAGAGGATGGAGGACAGTAAAGCTTCAAATACGTACTGTGCTGACTACCTGACCAGATTTGTCTATCACAGCAATCGTTTCGCCAAATGGAGGCATATTGATGATGTATTGAACCTTAGATGCGGAGAGATATTCTCAAATGTCACAATGAACACTCCCGGCGACTCGAGCCAGGCCAGACAAGATTCAAAGTGTGAGAAGCATCGATAAAAGATCGGCGAGTGATACGAGAGACGTCTGACGCCTAAAAAAAAGGTGAATCGTTCGACAATAGAGGACGAGCGGTGTAGAATAATCAATGGGCTGGGGTCGTAAATATCGGGCCTAAGTTAGGCTAAAGTGGAGTAGTGACTGTGATCTCCCGCGTTTCGGTCTGGGCCGTAAGTTGAAGGTCAAAAGAAAGAAATTAAACTAATGGTCAGATTATAAGGGCAAGGTAGAATGGTTTGTGAGGCAAATTTCTGAAGCTGAAAAGAAAAAGGGTGCCTGGTGTTATGTAGCTTTTTATTAAAGTTTCTATTCCTCTCTTTCTTTTAGAGAGATCTAGCTGAAGCTATGAGTTATATACGATGCGAATGATGAAGAAGTCGGAGAATTTGACAACAAATATGCAGGGTGATAACCGCGCCACGAAAGCAATTCAAACTTTAGGGAAAAGGCAGCGAAAGAGGAGCGAGGAAAAATAGCGACGTTTTAAATCCAGGGGGCTGGGGGGGGGGGGCAATAGAGAGAAAACAGGAGAGGAACGAGTGAGGGTCCTAGGCGCCTAAAATGGGAACGAAGCGACGAACAGGAGAGAACTGGTGATGTCCGGGAAAAAGAAAAAAAAATCCAGATTTCATGACGAGGACTAACTAGTTGGGTGCCCATGAAGCTCCAAACAAGGCAGCAAGACCGTGTTCGAGCCCATCATAAACCCACCTGAATGGCCATGGAGGCCGTAGCCGATCCGTGGGGAATACCTTATGAGTTGGCTATTCTCCAGTGATGGTCAGAAAGAAAGCTCCATTGGCCCCGTGTTGGCTGGCTTGGGTACCTAACTGATAGTCACCTAGTTACCCACTAGGTTGGATGTAGTATGATAGGTACTACCTGGGAATTGGGTAGAGAGGTATTTACTCTCTGCAACTCTCCACAGAGGTCCGTGATGAATGGGTCTCTTGACACTTTACATAACGCGAAGGAGAAAAATCAACGATAATAAGATGAATCTTGTCATGGAAATCTCCCAATGGCTGGATTGATGATGATAATAGTCTCTGTCTGAAGCCGACAAAAAAAAGAAAATAAGGCGGTGATGGTATGGGTGATGATTGGTTGACATGACCGCCGCCACTGTGGCTGGTGAGTTACATTGCTGGAAAAATCACGGGAATCCGCCATTTCCTGGTTTCTTCTGCCCCGTCCCGTCCTGTACTGTACCAAGTTACCATACATTCTGTCAACCAACTCCTCGATAATGACAGAGACAGTTTTTCAATTCCAGTGATTATTCTGAGCAAGGTGAATTTGCAAGGTCTGGATATCTGCTGGATATTCTCGGTATTATGATCTAGATTCCATACCATACCTGCTTCTCCCTTTGTGTTACCGATTATTACGGAAGCAGCCTGAAGTTATAGATAGTTGTTGTTCTGGAATCGTTCAATCAGCGGCTGGCTGGGTATTTTATGGATCCAAACCTTCTGGCAAGAATTAGGCGCATTAATAACATAAAGCTAGCAAGCCTACCTATAGGTATGAGACATACAAGAAACATTAGTTTTGCGGCTTGTAAATGGGCTGTATGATACTCTATATCAAACCATTAATACCATGAAAAACTACTTACTAGACTTGGTCATAAAGCTCATGCTACTAAGTAACTAAGTCACGACACGCCGACGATCTAAAGACAGAAGTAGAGTAGAGGGTGTTCTTCTCCTCCTTTCTTTTTGATATTAAAAACTAGAAACTCAATAGTCCCTCGCTTGGGAAAGGGATAATTCGCAATATCATGTAGGAAAGGTGATATCTTTGCCTAGCCTACACTATACTTACCTATCACTGTAACTGCATGATGCATTTCTCGTTATCAGAATAACAAGTAAAGTACACTGGAAGTAGATAGTTTTAGAAACATTATGCCATTCTACCTACCTCAGCAAGCTTTAGTGTTCATATGTGTAAGCCTATCATGGGACTAGATGGCGTTAGAAAAAAAAAAAAAAAAAGAGAAGTGCTTGTCTTCATTTGATATTCTTATGGGGTAATTAATATAGTCCAAGATTTTGTTACCTTGACCCAAGCAAGGAGTTAGATAATACATCATAGATCATACTAATTGCCTTTGGGGTGAGTTGATACCTGCTATAAGTAGGCTGTTATTGGATGAAAGAACACTGTCACAGGAGTCGGTGTGATGGCTCGGTCCCGTACCTTACCATACATACTCCAATCATTCTATCTATCACATATAGTACCTTAAGGTACCTTAGTTTTCTATTGATGAGCGTGAGTCAGAGAAGACGCACCAACATTATGAGCAAAACCTACCTAGGTAGCCATCCATGATCCTTTTGATTCGGGGAAGCCGCGATCTCTTCCGGATTTCTTTCGCACCGTTTATTATTATTAATGATAAGAGGTGGATGGAGCCTTAGACCTGCAGAGCGACCCGAAGATAGGTGAAGTTACACACACGGGTAGAGAAACCGTGTCAGCTCTCCTTGGCCAGTGGAATCCCCTGACAAGCCCTTTGGATAAAGAGGTAGATGGAAGTACTAGCTAGTTGGGTGGTGGGTATTTATTTGTTGGACTGATCTTGTTGTCAACGTAAATGCACCTCCTTTTAGACTTGAACATGAGAGACAGACGATTTGCCGACCACTCTTCAACGTATCCATCTATTTCGTCCATACCTTCGACTGGCAAGAAACTCTTATCATCCCCTTCTACTCTTCTAATTGTATCCAATCCGGATTTATTTGATTTAACTACACTGCTCTTTATCGCCTATAATTATTAACCTCTCAATTTGATGGGACTTTATCAAACATCATAAATTACCATGTCTCAATGCACAACTGAGTCTTTGTTGGTTCGTTTACTATGGGAACCAAGGTAAGTACAAGATTAAAACCACTCATAACATCCTCTCAAATATATGTATATTAAAAAAGAAGATCCAAATATGAGAAAAGGAATTGCTAACTCAAATCAGACAAAACTGTTGCTGGAAACATCCTGACCGAACGCGACCAGGTGAGTCAAGAAGGGAAAAGCCGATCGTGCTTGACGGTCACTGGGTTTGGGGTGAATTTGCATTTTCTAGCCGCACCGCCACAATTCTTGTGGTTACAATCCTTCTCTTTTTTTTTTTTTTACCAGGTTTACCAGGTTTTCCATCTCACCACCCTCAAGGAAGATCGCGACATTGGAAGCTGAGGACTGGGCAAAGATTATTATTGCCTGTCTATGTATGGTAGAATTATACGACATAGACCTTGATTCCTCTCTTTCCCAACCTTTTCTTCCCCACAAGCACGGAGTAAACCTGGGCGATTAAAAAAAAAAAAAAAGGACAGATCACGTGGACCATACCGTTTCTACACTCTTTGTCTACCTCTTTTCTTTTACTCTTGTCTCTATATCTGCCCCTTTTCATTATTTCCCTTGTTTAAAGCTTCTTATTGTTATAATAATAATAAACAAACAAAAAAGAAGAAGAAGAAGTGAAAAGAGCATAGACTGAGGCTACAATGGATCATACAGTACTTGTCGAGTCTGATAGCACATCGGAAATTGATGACCAAACGAAAGCTTGGGAATCCGACCCACCCGCTCTGACAGCACATCTGGCCTCCAATGATGGTTCCAGTCATCTGCAGTCCCAGACTGAATGTGGCATTGGACATCGGGTTCAAGCCAGCCGGTCCGTTTTGGCCTTAGTAGTTGACGATGATTGCGTCTTCGCTGGCCTTCAGGGAGGAGACATTGTTGTATGTGACTCATGCCTACCATATAGAGCATACCCAGGTACTCATTCATTTATAGGCTTGGTCGCTTGAGACTTTCGATTTAGTTCTTTCAGTGCATGCACATCAAGAGAGTGTCCTTGACCTTTTTCTCTCTGAGGATGGAAATCTTCTCTTCTCTAGTGGAGGTGATTCCGTCGTCAATGTAGGAAAGCTCTCCTGCCCCATGCTCGACTGAAATTAATCTTTTCTAGGTTTGGTCAACTAGAACCTTTGAGAGACTGTACTCTATTCACTCCCATCATGATGTAGGTGATCTCTTTGCTGTCGCTTACTCATCGAGCTTAAACACTATCTACTGTGGAGGGCAAAACACAAGTATTCAAGTAAGTCCATCGTTCCCTTTATAACTGGCAATAATTTTGTGTGATTAAATGCTAATATGCTCCTAAGTGGTGCAACATTTCACAAACCGGCGCAGCATCTATCCAGCACTCTGCTGCTCAACTGTCCAAACGGACCCATAGATTCTTTGACTCGCGAGGTCCGGATGGCACCCGCGCTCCCAGGCCGGACGCAAACTCCGAGGATGCTCATTCGCATGGTGGCCAAGTGCTCACCTTTAGGCGTGATCATCATAAATTATTTTCTCATCATGGTTACATATATACCATGATGCTAGTCCGGGGCCTAGTTGAGTCCTCGCCAGATGAAGAAGTTCTTCTAACGGGTGCTGGCGATGGCGTCGTCAAATTATGGCGTCTAGAAAAGCACAAGGCCGACATGGTTCCTACACAAATGGCAAAACTTCAGAACGCAGATCCCGTACTTTCGATTGCGGTTGATGGATCCTTCCTCTATTGTGGTCTTGCTGGGGGTGCGCTGAACATCTGGAATCTGGATTCACACCAGCTCGTGAAACGGATCACTGCACATACAGGTGACTTGTGGGCAGTAGATATTATCCATGGAGTGGCAGTGTGTGGGGACTCTAATGGAATTGTAAAGGTATGACCCTTCCTTTTCCAAGGACTTCACGGGCAGAGAACTGTTACTGAGAACCTCACGCAACTAGAAATTCAACTCCAGGTTTGAAGAAGTTGGGAGCTGGACCGCTCACAAGGGTACGATGCTGGCATCTGCGGCTGGTCGGTTTAAAGACCGAAACATTTACGCTACAGGAGGTAATGATAACACCGTTGGTATCTGGGATTTGACAGAAGTTTCTGCTACTGCAAATGAGCTCCCGCCAATCAATAATGGTAAGTGGTTGTATCCACTAGAATATCTGGGGTTTTTTTTGCTGATTAATATGCATTAGACGAAATGGTAAGCTGTCTAGCAAAATTTGTTGCATTCAAGACTATATCTGCCAGCCCAAAATTTGCCGGAGAGTGTAACCAGGGAGCAGCGTTCCTTCGTCGACATTGCATCTACTTGGGAGCCAAAACAAAACTTTTGCCCACAGGGGAAGACACAAATCCAATCGTGTATGCCCGTTTTAGCCCAACATCAACTGACAAGGTCGATAAAACTATTCTGTTTTACGGACACTATGATGTGGTTGGTGCAGACGCCAACCGACACAAATGGAAGACAGACCCATACCAGCTAACTTCTATGGACGGTTTCTTGTATGGCCGCGGTGTCTCCGACAACAAAGGACCGATCCTCGCGGCCTTGTATGCTGCCGCCGACCTAGCAAGACAGAAAGCCCTGCGCTGCAACGTTGTTTTCCTTATTGAGGGCGAAGAGGAATCGGGATCTCAGGGGTTCCATGAAACTGTTCGCAAGCACAAGGCCCTGATTGGGCCCGTGGACTGGGTCTTGTTGGCAAATAGTTATTGGCTGGATGACTACAATCCCTGCCTCACATACGGTCTTCGGGGAGTCGTAAATGCAAACTTGATCGTCAAAAGCGACCACCCGGATCTTCATAGCGGTATCGATGGGAGTGCATTGCTCGATGAACCTTTGAAGGACTTAACCATGCTCTTGGGTACCCTAATCGGGCCTAAGGGCCGAATTAACCTTCCTGGGTTTCAGGATCCGGTGCTACCATTGACTGATGCCGAGAGAGAGAGATACAGCACCATCGCTCAAATACTTCTTCAACGGCACCCGCAAATCAATGACTGCGATGCTTTGATTAAGTCACTAATGCACCGGTGGCGAGAGCCGTCTCTTACCATTCACTCAGTTGAGGTACCGGGAAGCAGTAAGTCTGCCGGTACGACTATATCAGGAAAGGCCAAAGCGAGCCTATCAATCCGTCTTGTCCCGAACCAAGAGGCCGACGATGTAGCAGCAGCACTAACAATGTACGCCCAAGAGCAATTTGATCGGCTTGAGTCACAAAATGATCTGACTGTGGAGATCACTGGTACATCAGACCCTTGGCTGGGGGATCCAGATAACGAGATATTCGAAACACTCGCTGAGGCAATTACGGCAGCCTGGACCCCCGATCGTCAAGACCACAAACACCAGTACCCTCCAATTGAGCGTACGCTCGTTGAACGCACGGCCATTCCGCAGGCCGCAAAGGAGGGTCGTACAAATGAACTCCGAAGACAGGATTCCGAAGAGAGCTTAGCATCACGTATTGACCGTATCATTATGTCTACCACAACATCAGCTGATAAGACGACGACGCGCAAGCGGTCCAACCCAAGCATGACGGTGCCAACAACATCAACGCTTACAAGTCAGTCTGGGCCACGGGCACCAGAAGGGTCGGCTAATTCCTCCTCAGAACCTGGTCTTCACGCAACATCGTCGCCTTTGTCGACGACTACCATCGAGGGAGCCCCAGGCAAAGCTGGTGTACGGCCGATGTACATCCGCGAAGGTGGCTCGATTCCCACAATCAGGTTTCTCGAGAAGGTCTTCTCGGCACCCGCAGCCAATCTTCCGTGCGGCCAGGCTAGTGACAATGCGCATCTGTACAACGAGCGGCTACGCGTAGAAAACCTATATAAAAGCCGGGAGATTTTCAGTTACGTGTTTTCCCGCTTGCCAGAGAGATATTAATGTGGTCTATCAGTGTCATATTTATTTGTTATTTCTTCTCAACCTAGCGGAATATCTTTAGATTTTATGTATTTGATTTTATGGGATATGACGCAGCCTATGCGAGCAATAGAAAAATAGAATGGATTGCCCCAAAGGAGAGCATATATATAAATCCCCTCAGGCTATATTCTATTGAGAGCCATCTATTCTTCCATTTTCAATGGTCGGTGATTTCTTATTCACCTATTATGGGCATGTAACAACGTCTGATATGACTTGTCCTTGCAATCACTTTATACAGAATTAATAAACAAGTTTAGATAGCCTCCTAGGCTCTAGAGGGCGAAATCATAAGGTACCAGCAATATATATTCAATCTACACCAAAAATTTTGCACTCATAATAAACTTCTAAAACTTTTTTAGCCCATCATATTCCTCCCTTCACGAAGAGATTCTGTTGCTTCTTGCTGGAAATATTATTTACTTCAGGTCCGGTCCAGAAAGAATAGGTAGATTGTGGCATTAATGAATTGATTAAGCTCTGAAGTCAGTAGGTAGGTACCTACATATTGCAGAACAAAAAAACTAAGTAAGTACGTAAGTAGGTAGGTAGGTAGGTAGTCAGTCCTATCTATGCTACCACACCCATGGCGACGATACTTACTCTATACTACACTATTTTTTTTTTTTTCAGCGGCTGCTCCTCGCAGGAATAATTTAACCAAAAAAAAAAAAAAAGGTACGTTAACTTTACTATAATAATTACAGATTTGCTGCTACATCTACCTAGTAGGCATGAAATATCCTTGATTGAGGTAAGATAACATTGATGCAGGGAAGTCATTCATTTCTTTCATACCTGTGATAGTAGTAGAACCTACTTTATAGTAAGTACTCTTATTATGCCTTTGGAGGGCGACCGTCTATCTCTCTCTCTCTCTCTCTTGGCTGTGTGGTGTGGTGTCGATGCTGGAGTCGTTCTATACACATACAGAGTGGCAGTGGAAGTAGTTGATTGTAATACTGTTGTACCAAATATCCATTTATGTTCTTCGCTTATCTTAACGGAGTGGTGGAGCGACGCGTTATGTGAGCGAGACACCTTCCGTCTGGCCACGACTTGAGTGCTCATGGCTGTCTAGAAGATTAGCTGGGGTGGATTTATATAGTGGTCAAGGGTATAATGGTCTGTGACTGGATTAAGTTACACTATACAAATTCCTTCCACCCCTCAAGGAGTGGGCGGAGACATCATTTCATCCTTTCTCTTCTTGCTTCTTGCGTTTTTTTTTTAAAAAAAAGGGGGTAATATGATACAACTAGAAGCAGGGAAAATAGTAAAGTATAATAATCAACAGTGAAAATGAAGATTAAAGGTCAATCACCAAATACGCTTCGCCGCCATTTCATACCGTTGCACATGATCTAGACGCAATTCCTCACCGCGCGAGCTTTTCTCCCTTTCCTTCTCTTTATCTTTTAGTTTCTTCAACCCTTCAGGGTCATCCGCGTAGATCCACCGTCGGTGATCTTCATTCACTTCAATCATACCCCATCCACCTGCACGTCGGCTGCCTTCAACCACAAAGCCACGAGCACGCGGGTCGTTATTACTGTTTTCAACGGAAACACCAGAAGACAGTGCCGTTGATGAGGAAGTGGACGCAGACGTAGAAGTAGATGCTCCTATATTCGATGAAGGGGCAGGATTAGACGATTCGGACTCCCTTTGCTTCATGGCTTTGTAACGGGACCGTGCAATGGCAAGAAGGAGCATGCCGAGAAGGAGTTTCAAAATAAGTAGGAGGACGAATCCAGTTAAAATCAGGACAATGGTGAAGATATATACCGACTGGGCAGGCGATGGGATTGCATTGGCAAGGACTTGGCGGACGAACGTTTCGGCATGAGCGGGGAGCGTTGCGAACGTAAAGGGTTGTGGGGAGGGAAGCGGGACGCCACTAGCGGTGTAGTGACTGTGGATTGTGGAGAGTGAGGTTGTTTCAGCAATTGAGGATGCGAATGATGACGATGTGGAGGGTGACTGGGGAAGGAGGGCAGCCACAAGCATATGATAAGTTTGTATTGAGACGCGAAAGAAGAGGCAAGAAAGCGGGATGACAGGGAGTCCAAGGCGGCGAGTGAGGTTCGGGTCTCCAAAGGCGTTGGTGTAGTAGTCCTTTGCGAGAATGTCGAGGAAGCGGCCGTAGATGGCTGGGCGAGTGTTGTTGAACTTGTTGATGTAGGCATGCTTGAGCCAGTCAACCAACATTTCAGAGCCAAGGACGACGAGGAACGGCCCGAGGACCTGAGCTAAGGTTGGAAGAAAGGAGTGGACATTGCTGAAGGAGGAAATCAGGGATGACGGCACTAGGGTGAAGGCCTGCGGGAGAATGGAGGTTGCCGACCGCGGGGGGGTTGAGAGGGGCGTGCTGTTGGTGCGAGTAGATCCCTGACTGCCGCTTAAACTGGTGCTGATCAGACTACTTCCGAGCTGGAATGCACCTGTCTCGACAATGTTCCGTGATGCGATGATGGTAAGCATGAGCCAAAGTTGAAACCGTTCTACGACATCTGCACACGTGAGTTGGAAGAGGTTTTCCTTCTCAAACTTCTTGAAGACGGTTGATTTAATCTCGACAAATTGGTTCGAGAGCAGTAGCGTGATGAGAGCATTGGAGTATGAGTTCACAGCCACATTCAGCGTCATAACTTGGTAGAAAAGAGCGGTGGAATGGATGACGGTATAGGCCAACGCTAGTAGAAATAGTCCAAATGGACGGAACACCTTGCTGCGTCCATCAGGGCGACGTTCCAGCGCCTCCCGCGAGAATAGACATTCGAGGACATCCTGTCCAATGGCAGCAAATAGACGGTCACCGACTTCTAACACATTGTAAATCACGTATAGCTTGATTGCCGCTTGACCACGGATCCAATGGTACATCCGGCTTGCATCAAAGTACATTAGTACAGAGCAGGTGACGATCATGAGCAGGCCCTTGAGAATATCAGCCTTGTCATCAGGGAGTAGTGCAGATGGTATAGACTTCTGCCTCCGATGGGGGGCGCGATGATGAGTATCTGCACGATGTCGTCTGCGCTGCTCCATTGGCTTCAGAGGCGTTCGGAAATCTCGTTCTCCCGGAGGGGCCTCTGACACCGAAGGCGCCCGGTTCCGTCGACGCCATACTCGTCCAATCCCCTTTGCGATAAAACCGACTATAAACCGAGCCTCAACACCCAAATTTACCATCCATGACTCTAGCAGAATATACACAGCTTTTATAAATCGAAGGGGTAGGATTGTGAAAGAATATAGCCAAGCGTCCAAGCACGCAAGAATGCCGAACCACAAGACTTGTTCTAAAGAATGAGGGAGTTTCAGGAAGTTCATCAGCCGTTCCAGCTTAACACGGGATGATTCGTATGGAAAATCACTCATCGCAGTGCGGTGGATGTACAACGGAGAGGGCCTTCCAGAAGCAAGCTCTAGTTGCAAGTATGTGGGAATCGATAAGGGCGGCAGGGGAATATTCTGTTGCAATGGAGATGGCAAAGCTGGTTCAGCTAGCGGGATAGGAGGAGTATCAAGGTGTTTTGAGTCGATCTCGCGATTCACAGATGGACGTTCCACCTTGGTTCGAGATGCCCACGTTTGCGCTAAGCGTTCACTGCTGTTTCCAGCCATGGTCGCGCGTCGTGCAGACTGGGGTGTAGAAACCGCGCGACTCACCTGCGGGCGACTTCGGCTGGTCGTGGAAGGCGATTTTAAAGGCGCTGGTCCCTCGAGATTAGGTATTTCCTTACTAGATCGTCTTATGTTTTCATCCGGATACCTTAACTCTCCTATGGGCTGTACCGACCCATCAGACTCTATTGGGGTGCAAGTACCGCTAGGCACTATCCCGTCTGAGATGACTCTCCGTCCTTGTCCTCCCTGATCCCAGTCTGTCGGTATGACACGACACGGGATAGATTGGGGCGAAGATGTCAATTCCTGGATTTTCGCTGGAGAGAGCTTCAGGACTCGTTCCCGCTCCTTATCTTTGTCTTGATTGCGCACGGGAGATGCCTCTCGGGCCAGCCGACGAAGAGTAGCGGCAGCCTCAGCGCCCTCCACGACATCTACTAAGGAGGTCCGGTGAGTGGTTCGAGGCTCTGAGCCGGGATGAGCAGTAGAGCTTTCCTGTGTATGCTCTAGGACGAAACCTAGGGCGTTTTCCGATGCCAAAGAGAAGTGGCCACCTTTCCTGTCCTCATGAGACTCCCGACGTGGAGTCCGGTGGTCCCCCACCCCGACTCCGTCCGAATTTAAGCCCCCGTTTCCATTATGTATTTTCTTCCGACTAGAGCTGCTAGCTACCCCATTAAACACAGACGAGGATGCACCGGGTTGCGCGGAGGTGGTGTCGTTCTCGGGGCTCCGGACAGCTCCTTTCATGGTATCGACCCGTCGCTTTTCGGGGCTATGGTGTAGCCCATCCATGGACGGCATTATAGGTTGAGAGTCACCGTTAAGGGATCGAGAGGACAGTTGGGTTTCGCGATCATGATCAGCAGGCCAGCCGCAGTGCTCTGAGCGAGGAACCTCCTTTCTGAGAGGAAGAATGACGTTCATGCGGGAACGAATGCGGTGATTGTGCAACGCAAGACAGGGACTGGTGTTTCACGGAGGAATTGAGTTCATACTGTAAAAGTAGAGCCTGCAAATTAAAAATTGAACAGACCGAGCTAGACTCCAAGAATACGGAGAGAAAGACAGCGAAGCAATTAAAACTTGAGGCGGAAAAGGAGTCCCTCTTGGATGTTCTTTCGAGGTAATTACAGAAGGCGGTCAGACCATTCGGCTTACTTCCCATCATTGATGCCAATTTCTTTGTTCTTTTTTTTTTTTTTTTTTTGAAAGCTTTCTTACGTTAACATGGGTGGTAAAAGATTTTTACATTGGATATTTTGATCTTATTATATCTATCTATCGACGGCTTCAGAAGTCCTGCTCGGCCCACATCGATACCGGAGATAATTCCAAGATTCCAAGTGCTTGACGAAGAGGGGGTATTGTGAAAACATTCCAGACACTAATTCGCTCATCACAGAAGATAAAGCCAGCTCTTCCGGGGGTTATCATTAAAATATGACTTACGGCGCCTGCCTAAAATCTAAGAATGGATTGGCACCGCCATCCGTGGTCGAAGAGAAGCTAAATATAATCTTGGCGATGCGATTGTGGCTGAGGGGTGTATGTTCGGGGAGCGTATGCTGGTGCAGGGGGAGGCGTTCCACTGTTCTCGTCTGACGGATAATAGCCCGGTCCAGCAGACGGCGCGGGGGTGTTTCTCTCCAAATTGTTATACGCCATATAATCCCCCTGTGGTCCAGGGGTCCCTCTTGTACTGACAGGGGAGAATGTTCTCATGGCCCGATCGTCATTTGGCTGAGCTGGTGAACCTCGGTACATGTTTTGACTTCCTGGTGTAAATGAACGTGGAGGATAGCTATCCTGTGATGAAGGAGTGGGGGCTCCAGGAGTCATATTTCGTGCATATGGGCCAACAGTAGGGTTGTGTGGGCGGAAAGACGTTCCATTTCTCGAGTCAGAGAAACCACCTGTAGCGTACGGATCGTACCTTTCCCGAGATTCAGCGGCAGAGTTCATGCGAGTAGGTGGGCCACGGTTTGAAGGGAACGAAGCAGGTGTGCCATTTCGAGACACAGAGAAGTCATCAGTAGCGTATGGATTGCGCCTTTCTCCAGGATCTCGTGATTCCATCTGGTTAGGCGGGACACGTGTCGAGGGGAAAGGAGTGGGCGCGCCATTTCCTGACCCTGGGAAGCCACCTGTAGCGTATACATCTTGCCTTTCTCCATATTCCCGCGCTGTAGAACCCATGCGGGTGGGTGGACCGCGGGCAGAAGGGGCGGGTGCTGGCGTAAAATTAGAGTTTGACCTAGACATTGGCGTCTGCGAACGGCTCGTATGCATGGGTATATTTCCCGGGAGTGGAGGAACTGGCGGTGCTGGAGATGATCGGTCGAGTGGACTGTATCCAGAAACCGCTGTTGTCCCAGACAAATCGGTATAGCTCGATGATTGAGTCACTGTTCTACTCAATGGTGGCTTCTCGAAAGATGAACCCAGACTAGGCAGTGTGGGTTGACGTTCGAGTGATGCAGTGCCAGGACGCGACGCGTATGGTGGAAGAGTGCCCAAGGAAGTCTGAGTTGTAGTACGCGAGATCGTTGAGACAATTGGCATCTTGTCATCGTCCTCGAATGTGGGCAATGTGGGCTTCCGGTCAATCCCAACAGGATTGGCCGGTTTTTGGTCCTGCAATATTATACCTTTGGCCAAAGCCTTGTTGACCTTGACATCGACAATGTGCTTGAGTCGGGTGTTGATTTTCCGCCGACAATACGCGGTGAGTGTACCATCTTCGGAAGGAATATGGTGGAATAAAAAGATAAGGTAAAGAACGACTGCAAGTGCAAGTTTGATGATTGATAACACCCAGATTACCAGAGTGAAGGTCATACCGAATAAGACCAAGGCTCGGAGGTTGTTTTCCTCCGCCAGGATCCTTATATTATCGAAAAACTGTAGGATTGCTGGTCTATCGTCGTCGGCTGCATGCTTAAGCAGATCCATTTGCATCACCGAATATAGAGTGATAGCGTTGACAACTTGTCGTGGTCCATCCGCAAAAATAGTATTCAGCCAGCCTAGAGTGCCGTTAATTAAAAATGCTAAAGAAAAGAAAAATAAACGAATGACGGGGTACTCATACTTTCAAACGAGAAATATGCGAACAAAGCCACATATTCAGCGCCCTTCTTACTACTCGTGAGCTCAGCAAATACCAAAAACCTTCTCCACCCACGGCCGCGACGCCCGAAACGAAAGCTTTGAATACGAGCAGCAAGAGAATTCAGGTAGTTCTGGGCGATACTGCCGGAGCGTATTGCGCGAATGGCGTAGATCATTCGATAAGCTAAGAGCGCAAATGAAATAAAAATGCAAACGGCGAAGATCCATCGCGAAACGCTGAAAGGAATCTTAGGTTCGATCTGACCGGCCCACCGAGAAAAGGCGAGCAAGGTGACAGCTGTGAAAGTGTCTACCGCATAGACAGCTACGGAAACAAGTAAAAATACCCATAGAAAGAAATAAGAAAATGGGGATAGACAGGACTCCGATTTGAAGTCATCTAAATTCTACAACCCGGAGAATATGGTTAGTAGGGCAAATAAACGATAAGAGAGCAGGGACAAAGTCTAACTTACAATGTAATCCCATTGTTCCTCTAAGGACACAGGGCCTTCCTTTTCTCGGTCTCCACAGCAAGGCATTTTAATTCGCGTGTCCGGTCCTGCCAGAAGTCGAGGAAAGGGGAATTAGGAACGTAGGGTATAAGGAAAGAAACGAGAGTGGGTTCCAGTGATCGGAAATTGACTTCGTCGGTCCAGCCGGGTCGAAGTCGCGATCGCAAAGCAGTCGACAAAGGTAGAGAACGAGGCAGTCTCTTAAACGAGACTCTATATAGGGAGAGAAGAGATCAACTCAAATTAAAGAGCGACGACAATAGAAAGAGCGAATGTGGTGAGAATGGTGGGCGGCTGGCAACCTTTCACAGGCGCATAGCTGTGACTTAGGCGCTCTAGAGTTTCAGGAGGTCGGAAGTAAAGCCAGTCGGGGATCAGCTACGCGCCATGTCCTGAGGATTGTCAGATAGGCCAGACAGAGGTGACGTTCCAGCTGCAGGAATTTGTGGTCTTGAAGTTATGAATGGAAGTGGGCTGGTTGCCAAGGTAAGGGCCGGAGGGTTGGCGCGTAGGGTCTTTCGTCGCTAAGAGGATCTCCCGTGGGGAATACAAGACGCAGAATGAGGGCTACAACGAGCGTGAAACACGAAGAGAGGGGCAGGGTGATCCAGAAGTGGATCTTGTTAACAATGAGCGTATATTTAATGGACAAAAAGAGTGTCAAAGTAGGTGGAAGTCAAGGAATGTTCAAGAGAAAGGGAGTGGATTGTGACAAGAGAGAGACTCTGATGACGGCCGAAAAAGAAAAACGGTTGACAGTGACAGTGACAGCGATAGTTACTAGTTACCTAAGAATTCTTCCTGCGTCTGAAACCGAGATGAAGGGGCGCCATCGCTTGAACACGAACTGGCCCGTCGAGAAGGAGAGAGGAGAACATTCACTAGTTCCTGGCTAGTGAGGAGTTATCGCCCGTGGTAGAACGACAATTGGTCCGTTTCAGACTCACCAGGAACCAACCAGTGTAGACTAAAATCACTAGAGTAACACTTGATTAAATTAATTTTTGGGGGAGTTAATTAAGCTGATTGTCCGAGTGAAAAAAAAAGAAAAAAGGGGTGTCATATGGGCAGTTGTTAGTTACTAACTTCCTACTACTACTGGGAACATGTACAACGACGCCATCTGCAGTAGTATCTGGTAGGCTTAAAATGATTTTTGCAAGTAAAAAGACGTGTCCTGTGTTGAACGGAGTAAATAACCCCATATTAATAATTAAGCTTTCATTTCAGATCTTCTTGGTGTGGATGGAATTCCCCATTTTTAATAACATTTTCATCCCAAATATGGTGATGATTGTCTTTCAGACCCAACAAACAGAGAGGAGTTCCATGTATGTCAATGCGAGGAATGTTGACATGTTTCAGCCCTGTCTTGCCTATCTTGGTACCTATGATGTAATAATCAAAAATAACAAATGAATAAATGAGCAAACAAGCAAGCGACCGCGAGCATAGCTCTCTCTATACAGCTCAATAATAATTAGTTATACTGATATTACTTTGACGAACAATAGAGGCATGAAAACTCAATTGATTGATTATTACACAATAGTTACGCCTCCCGCGGATAGCTTCAGGTAACTACCTAACCATCCGCCGACCGGAAGGATTAACCAACCCAATAGGACAGGCCTGAAAATATCTATGCAAATACACATACCAACTACCAGTACTAGACAGGCTCCTCAACGAGCTCGCAGAATACTAGACCCGCGTAGGAGAACTCCGCCAGCAACAGCGAGCACACTAACCGCTGTCCACATCAAGGAGCTATTACTCACATAGGTTTCCTCTCGAACACGTCCCACATGAGTCGTCTTCTTGTTCTCTACAGCGCCCTTCCCACTGCCTTCCGCCACATAATCTGCCCAATTCACCTTGGATAGATGGCGCTGGTAATCAACCACTGTACCAGACCAATTATTGGTGATCTTGCCCTCGTCCGTCTTGTACCAACTATTGCAGTTAGCATCGGCGAAGCTGCTCGCCGTTAAAACCTCCTGTAGTTCACGGTTGTATTCCCTGAGCGTATTGGGTTCCGGTTTCAGGGCTAGACTCTTGCCCTGTTGACGAGACCGTAACACCTCGCCAACTAGGGTATTCAGATATCTAGATTGAGCTTCGATCATGAGGATGATGGAGTTGTGGCCTGTAGTCGGGTTAGACAAAATTTCATACCAAGGGATTAAACCCCCCCTCCCAAGAAAAGGTATTACTAACCAAGATTGGTATTTGGGCCATAAAACATGCCAAAATTTGGCAGATCCTCCACTGTAACACCGTAGAACGCAGAAGCTCCGTCCTTCCAGATATCCGATAGCGGCCGACCATTGGAGCCATAGACTTCGATTGGAAACATAAACTCCACTGTTTTGAAACCGGTCGCCAGGATAATCAGATCGAACTCCTCCGATGCACCACCTTCAACCTCGATACCGGTCTCGGTGATACGCGATATCCGCCGAGTTTCTAAATCAACATTATCCTGGCTCAGTGCGGGATAATAGTCATCAGATATGATCACTCTCTTGCATCCAGGAGAGTAGTTAGGTGTGAGTTTCTCCCACAGCTCGGGCTTATTGGCCAATTGTGTCCGCAGGCCTTCTGAGCACCAATCCCGGATCTCCTGGGCAAACGACGACTTCGAATCACTAACAGCGGCATAGAAGCTCTCTCGGTAGTCCATGGCCAGAGCACGCTTTCGTGCACGCAACCCCGGGGCGTAGGTTAAGAGCGCTTGCTGTAGGGACGAGACAGCAGTATCATAGCGCGGAATCACCCAATTTGGAGTCCTTTGATAGACGGTGAGATGGGAGGCAGTTTTGGCTACCTCAGGTACGATCTGAGCAGCTGTCGCCCCATTTCCGATTATGGCAATTCTCTTCTTGTCGAAATTATAAGTCCAATCCCACCGTGCAGAATGCATCAGCCTTCCGCTAAAATCTCCTAGACCAGGGATATCAGGGTCGCGGGGTAGGTTCAACTGGCCAACAGCCGACACCAAGAAATCTGAATTGAGCGTATAGGTGCTTCCGAACTGGCTATCCTTGTCCCCAGAGACGGCGACGCTGACCTTCCACTTCATCTCCTTGTCATCCCATCGTGCCTCTTGTACCTCAGAGTTGAATCGGATGTATTTGTAAAGTCCGTATTTCTCGGCCACACGAACAAGATAATTCTATATGGATCAACATAGTTGTCAGTCACTAAAGCCGCCAGTTTATGCTAGTAGTTGACGAGCAAAACTAACCAGCAATTCCTCCTGCCCAGGATACTCTCTTGTCCATCTAGAATTTTGCTCGAACGAGTAGCTGTAGAGAATACTTATCACTGCGCTCAGAACCACATTAGCATATAAACGCTTCCATAAACCAATGAAGCAAAATACAACAAGTAATAAAAAAAGAAGAAGTGCAGGGCAAAATTACATACCATCACAACAACAACCAGGATATTTATTATCATGCCAAGTTCCACCCACCCCGCTACTCTTCTCCAGAATCACAAAGTTGTGGCATTTGTTTCGCTTGATAAGATCGATCGCCATGCACATACCTAGAGATAGAGGGAGGGGCGGGGGAAAAGCAGGTTAGTTTTTTTTTTTCTCATTTCTCTCTCGTCAACGCGCTCTTTCAACCAATGTGATATATTTCCATACCTGATATGCCTGCGCCGATAATGACCACAGTGGCATTTGTATAGTCCTGGTTGCCCACCGGGGCGTCCAGACGCACCCTGCTCGTCATTCTTCGCAAAGTTTATAGATATATAATAAGCCAGTAGGTTCGTAAGGTAGGGTCCGTCGGCCAATCGTTCGCGTGTTTTATGCGAATGATGAGGGGGGGGAGAGGAGTTAATTATTTTGCGCGACAATGAAAAGGATCGAGGGAGGGTTGATGTAGGTAGGTAGGTATCTAGCTAAATAACTTTATATAGGTCCCCAGATAAAACAGGTCCCTCTCATTCCCCCCCTCCCCAACAAGAGCTAATCAGTCCATACGTACTATGGCGCTTAAACCTAATAGGGAACACAGATAGCAGGTAGATAGATACCTTCTACGCCTATGCTAGCTATGCAAAGGGAGGTACAGTACATAGCTATGAGGAGGGGGTGGGTCTCTCCTCCGGCAAACTTGTTCGCCTTCACCTCGGGTATACCTTAAATATACATCATACCTGGGTATCTCCTACCTAACTATAGGTAGCAAAGCTCGACGTAGACATGTACGTACAGTAGGTATATCTATCTATCATGGACACCATAACCAAGCAGACAAAAGTTCAAGAAACAAACTTCCCCATGTCTCAGTCATGGCTAAAACTATTATTATTTTTATTCATTTTTTTTTTTTTTGGTTTTGTTTTATAAAGAAGAACCCCGAATAATCCTTCCAATGATCGCGGGAGAACCTTGAGGGGGTTAGAATGGAATGCGGGGAAATCCTGTGAAGCCATCCGAGGTAGAACGGGTCCGACGGTAAACTAACTCCTTAGTTTTTTTTTTACTAAGGAGTACCTAGGTAGGTGGTTATGGATCTAGTATGTAGTATTGAAGTTTAATGCTTAAGTGGCATTAAACAATAACTATGCATAACTAATCTGACTGCTTAAGTGCAAGATCCTCTATAGCAAGCACCTTAGGAAGGCAAATACCTAGTAAATATGCAGCCACCCAGATTGGTCATAGTTATGTATGCCCTTGGTCGGATCATGATAATAGATACCTATTATAGAGCTAGATACCGATAATAGCTTGCGTATTGTGTGAGGTAGTGGCTAATGTCATTGATGGTATAATTACATTGGAAAAAATAGAAAAAAAAAATAAATAAACAATAGACATGGTTTTGCTGGAATCTCATTTACTTATCCTTCCGTGAATCAAAGTATGTACGCTATAAATAAGATACATCAACGAAGAACAGGATTTCGCTTCCCCCCACCACCACGGCGCATCGAGCTAGCCTCAGCATTCGACAATGAGATTCGAAGTTTTTGATTCTCTGCCTCTAACTCACGGGTTCGCTTATCCCACTGAATTCGGTCTTCCGTCCGTCCCCTACGCTCCTTTTCTAAGACGGTTCGCAGTTTCTCTAGATCCTCGTGCGGGTTCTTCTCAGGCAACACTCCAGTTTGTTCCCTTTCTGTCATTTGGTTCAGCCGGCGTCGGAGATCACTGATCTCAGCGTGTTGCTGTGTGTTAACTACTCTGCATTGCGCAAGGGCAGTAGAAATTGATCCTGGATTTCCTGTCTGGCGCTTGGGGAACTGCTGCTGCGGAATCTCCCATTTAGATAACCGTAGTTCGAGGATTTCAATTGTTCGCTGAGCAGTTGTTGCCTGTTCGTGGCTCCGTTGAGCATCCCTCATGGCCAAACCAATCTTGGTATGCATATCCTTGATCTCTTCTGAGAGTTCAGTAGCCTGCTTCCGTGCTTTGTCTGCTTCAGCGCGCTCCTGGGCGACTGTCATATCGCAAGCATTCTTGATCTCCTGCATGGTCTGCTGGAGAACCATTTCCCGTTGATTTAGTTGCTGCGAGGCCTCTTGCGCTTCTTTAATTACATCGGTCGCTGCTAGCCTGGTCGAGAAGATCTCGTTTTGAAGGGCAAGGACCTGGTTATGGGTCTGCTGGTTGGCGAGAGTGGAGCTTTCAAACCGCTGCGACAACTCATTGTATGAGGCCTGAAGAAGTGACAGATGACTAGCGATTTCTTCTTTCTGGCAAGCAAGCTCGTTGTTTACCGTAGTTAGTTGTTGGTACTCGGTGCTGATCATTTGATATTGGTCTCTAAGTTGCACATCTCGATCTTGCGCTGCTGCAAGATCGTCTCTAAGGGAGGAGAGCTGGTTGCCACGGTCCTGAAGCTCGGTTTTAAGTGCATGTATCTCATCAGGAGAAATGACCTCCACTTGGCACGTTTCTTCTAAGTGTCGTTCTAGCTCAATGATCTTGTTGGATAGTATCTGTGCATTTGCTGCGGCCTCCTCCTCCTCAAATTTCAATCTTGATTTGGTGGTGGTAAGTTGACAATCTTTTTGGGCGAGCTCACGCCGAAGGTTGGTGTTTTCAGTGAAGAGGCGAGCTCGGGTTTCTTCGATCGCGTCATGATGGGCTTGCGTTGCTTGAACCGTTTCCCACGCTTGCTTTGCGTCTTGTTTAAGTGTATTGATCTCATGGCATTTGGCCGTTAAGCCTTTTTCTTGCCGATTGATGAGATCCTGATATCGCTTGATTGTATTTTGGAGATCAATTTCCTTTTGTGTGACTGAGCTTTTTTTGTCGGGGCACGGTGCTTCTGTAATAGACTTGCTGATCGTCGAGTTGCGTGAGGCCTGCTCATCGGGAGGGAGAAGTGTGGCGTCGTCTATGAGCCAAAAGTCAAATAAGAATGCAAAGAGGGAAACAAATAAAACGCCAGCGACAACTACTCCTATTATGTGGATGTGATGGACTTCATCCACGAGGAGCCAAGACGTCTTCCAATCATCGTCAATTCGCATGCGCAGGTCAATCCCAGCTCGCTCCCCGGTGCAATAAGCAGCCTCCTTGGATGGCCGATCCCCGGGGTAGCGACAGTAAAGTACCTTTCGGTAGTACTCACTATGCACCCAATCTGTCAACTGGAGGCCAGTTGATACACCAGACAGGTACCACATACCTGGGATGATGAGACGGGAATAGGTTACCATCACCCCAGCGACTGTCAAACCCAGCCGGAAGATCGTCACCAAGGGGTCATTGGAAGGAAAATGCCAGTCCAAAGTCGCCATCGCGGGTCGCCCGAGGGGGCTCTGGAGGATTGACATTATGGCCTCTTCCTTCACGACATGATAAACAGAGCGAAGCCCACCACGCCGAAAAAGAGTAGCCAGGATGTTGGCTAGCTGCCCGGCAGCCTCTAAAATGGTGGGAAGAAAAGAGTCTCGGTATTTGACCAAGACACCGACGAGGACCAGGAAAGCAAATACCGTATCTCCACCGGCTAGCAACTCAGTATAGGCAATCATTGCCATCGAATTGGCTTCGCTGGAAAGATATGGCCGCTCTGGGATAGTTGCCATTGCGTCACTGGTAGTCTAGGGAGACAGGATTGAAGATGGCAAGAAGTAAATGATAAGATGGTGTGTTGAGATTGTTGGATGTGATTCTTAGAGAAGAGGTACTAGTAAAGAAGCTTATTCTGGAGGACACAAGGAGGGAGGAGAGGGAGGGGAGGGAAGAGAATGTAAAGGAAAAAGACCGGACAGAAGAGTCCATTGTTGTGTTAGTAGGTGACAATAGTGAATTATCCATTTCAAAAGATGAGAGTGAATGAGATGTAAATTGACTCAAAGTGAAAGAGTTTCCTAATTCAGTAGAGCAATAGAAAGACTGGAGATAGATAAGCAATGTATGTATTATTGTAATAGGTCCTATAGATCTTGAAAGCCAAAGCATTACTAGAAATGTTTTATTCCATAAATTGGTCAAGAGAAAATGATAAAAGCAAAAAAGAAGCAGAACCAAAATAAACCAAGTCAAACAAAGTACCAACCAGTAATAGGAGGAATAGTCCCTCTCCTCCCCGCTCTCTCTAGGCGATGTCGTTGCAGCAGCATTGAATATCATTTAAAGATGATTCAAATCTCCCCTTCTTTGTTGGAATTTTGGTCCCATTGGAATACTTTAATTGGATACTATACTATAATATGCTAGAAACTTAGTTCGGGCAAGGATATGTTAGCCCTATTAAATGAGGCAAGCTCTTAGAGTCTCAGAAAGGTACAGAGTACATATGTACCCTCTAACTATGTTCTAAATACAATTCCCCCCTTCAGGGAGTGGGTAGGCCCAGGTGGCATATCCACTGCCCTCTCTTAATGAGCAAATTCCGTGTGGCTGTGTGTCGTACTTATCTCACATTTCGTCCTTTCGGTCCGATCGGGAATTTGAAAGAAGAAGACTCAAAAAATACAAATTTCTAGATTATGCTTCTCGGTTCTGGGCCGGCATGCGTATGCTATACAATAACAAGTGCTAGAAAGAGCGCTTTCCTTTCTCCATAACAGCGAATCGATCACATCTGCCGTGCAGGCTATGTCAATGTCAGTATTGACATTTTAGCTCATATAGTTGCCAGTTCCGAGATCTACAGCAGCCTTTCATTTAACCGCAATATTCGGACTGGTACATATAACTGAGTGGTTATTCTCGCAGCTGGACGGGAATATCGCCGCCCTAGCCAACGCAAAGGATGGCGATGGCCGGACACCGTTATCGTGGGCAGCACAACATTGGCATGCGGCATTGGTGAAGCTGTTGGTAGAAAAGAATGGCCTCGACAAAGATGTAAATAACAATTATGGCCGAACACCATTGCAATATGCTGCATTCGAAGGGCATATAGTAGTGATAGAGCTTCTATTGGAGAGGGATGCAGTCAACGCAAACTCAGTTAGTAACCGGGGCCGGCCGCCACTGTCATGTGTCACTGGCCAAAGGCATGAAGCAGTAGTACAATTGTTGCTAAAGAAATGCGGATTTGACATAAATTCAAAAGGCTATTTCAGTCGGACCTCACCGGCATGGGTAGCAATAGGAGGGTAGGAGGCAGTTATTAAACCACTGCTAAAGCAACACGGACCTAATGCAAGCGTAGCAGATGAGGCTGTTCGGGCCGCTTTGCCATATGCTGCAGATGAGAGACATGAGGCAATAGTGAATTGCTGCTAGGGATTGATAGAGTTGATGCAGACACAAAGATGGCTTGGGCTGCAGGTCATGAGGCAGTGGCGAAGTTGCTGGTGGCAACTAATACAGAGTTGAAGGGTGATGATGGCCGAACAGTGTTATCGTGGGCTTTTGGCGAAGGACATGAGATAATGGTAAAACTACTGGTAGAGAAGGAAGGAGTCAATTTAAACTCAAACTCAACAGATTATAATGGTCGAAGTCCATGGTCATGGGCAGTAGAAATGGGGCATAAGGCAGTAGTGAAGCTGCTGCTAGAGAATAATAGAGTTGATGCAGACTTGAAAGGTAAAGCCGCTGCTGGAGAAGAAAGGAATTGATTTGGACTCCAGGGGCAATGATGGTCAGACGCCATTACCATACGCTGCAGATATGGGGTATGAGGCAGTCGTAAAATTACTGCGGAAGACAGGGACATGAGGCAAGCAAGAGGCTTCAATGTGGGTATTACATGCATGGTGCTGAAGAGTAGATAACACATAGAATCCATAAAATATAAGGTTTCTTGTTCAGCTTGCATAGACTCTACAAAGCTCAACCCCCAAGGATTGTCAGGTAGCTAAATGTACGTTTATTTTTTGAGCCTGCAAAATCCCATCAAGAAGATTCTTCGAGAATTTACTTTTTTCTTTTTTTTTTTTCTCTTGCCTAATACCTACCGATACTAGACGAATTTCCTGTTACTATTTGGCACATAACAGCTCTTTTCTGCGGCCTTATGCCTAGCACAAGTCTAGCCTTAATTTGAATCAGTAACAATATGTGATTAGGGTTTGGAAACAAGTCTATATGTAAGCGGAAAGCACCTGCCACTGTAGCTCCTTCCTCCAAGTATATGTCCAGGTCGAAGTAGTTGATGAACATCTGATAGAAAACGCGATCTTTCAACGCTGTTGCAAATCCAATGAGATCACCATGCAGCCAGGAGCAGTGAGTACCTGTCACCCCACATACTACGAGGTGCCTTGTAGTATTTGCAGATTTTTCTATACTCATATCTAGCTTCCCTCTAATGCTTGTGGGTAAAGTGTTTAGTTCTGCGAAGATAAAGTCAGGGTAAACTAGTCCTGAATAGGAAATAGCATCTGGCTAAGGTACTAGGTAAATAGGCAGTCGACAGTTTGGACCTTCAACCAATGCAAGTATTCACCAAACAAGAATTATGCATATGCACACCTTATACCTGTTCCCTGTTTCCTGTTTGACCTTCACGTTGAGCTACTAATTGGAAATACAGTAATTCTGACAACAAGCAGAGTACACATGACTTCCAACACCTAGCAACACATAACAAATAGAGCCGTTCAATGGCAGACCTATTAAATGTCACAAATAATACTTACATACTTTTGTGTAATATGAGAATTATTAGGAGAATTTATTTTAGCTTAGATGGTTTACTGTTTCAAGAGATCCACTAGGGATTAGTTTAGAATGCCGAATAAACTTTGATACAGCAGTGACGGCACCACCCGATATCGGCAGGACGCCTCCTTTCCACACACACACCGACTTATGGCGAATGCATGGTAGGTAGTCAGTATCTACCCAGGTAGGTATCTATATATTTCGATCGGAATCATTCGCTATTAGTCAAGGTTGTTGGGAGAGAATTGGGAGAAACTCGAAGCGTCTAGCTAATTATTATTTATCCCTGAGAGATTTCTCATTCTCGCCTGAGGCAAATCTGTGACGAATAATAATATTATTATGCTTGCCTTAGGCTGCAGCGGTAGCTCCTCCCGTGACACGGTATTCATTTTACAACATACGGATAAAAGGAGAGAGAACTTGACGACGACAACTTACAGCTCACAACTTCACTGGGTAAACAATACCCTGCGCAGCTGGAGAGATATATAGACATTTTTTCTACTTAGTTAATCTTCATCCTTTACCCTATATTCAGTCCCAATCAATTAGGAAATTATCAAGATTTACTTGATAGGTTTCAATAATTAATAAATACTTATTGATTGCTCTGGGTAACGTAAGGTATTATTTTGTTTTCGCCTCCCGTCATCTGATATTACGTTTTCTGGTTGTCCTTTTCATCATCGGCTGAAATTACCAACTTACTGCTAAATTCCCCCCAGCTTGGCCTTAACTATCTACGTTAGACTTCTCCCATCATCCTCGCTCTCTTCATCCTCCCTTACTCTTCATTCGCCAATCTATTACCTCTGATTTGTCTGCGTGCTTTGCTCCCCATTCGCCAATTTATTGCCTCCGATTGGTCTTTATTCGCCAATTTATTACCTCTAATTTGTCTGCGTGCCCCCCCTCCAGCTAGGCTGTCGCACCGTGCCCACTAAGACCTATCCACTTCCCATTGGTGATAAAGCTTGCATTATGTCCCTCTAACCTCTATTTTCTTTTTTCACCTTATCGTCGTTCTTTCCTTCACTTTTCCTTTTTCCACTTCTACTTCTTCCTTTTTTTTTTTTTTTTTTTTTTTTCTTCTTCCTCTTTTTACATTGCAATCGCCCCTACCCACATTCTCTCTTATATTAGGTGATGACAATACCGGCCAGTCGCTCTTTGGCCATTCGGCCTATTGTCCTTGGCCTAGGCAAAATATTCATGTTGACACTATCGCATCTCTCCCTATCTTCCGCCGCTCCCACGAAACATCTTTTTCTCCGCGAACAGGAAGTCGATCCGCTCCCAGCCGACGATCCTAGTTTATGGCTTTATCTTGGTGTAGCTGCTGCTCTCGTTCTAAGTGGCGGCGCGTTCGCTGGTCTCACAATCGCGTTGATGGGCCAGGTATGAGAGCCTTCGATGTCTTCTTAGAAGCGACCCCACTACTAATCTTGGCGGTGATAATAGGATGAAGTTTATCTCCAAGTTATCCAGACATCGGGCGATAGCCTTTCCGAACGAAAAAACGCTGCGAGTGTGCTGCGCCTTCTGAAGAGGGGTAAACACTGGGTGCTTGTAACACTTCTACTCAGCAATGTCATTACAAATGAAACTCTTCCCATTATTCTAGACCGGTCTCTCGGTGGAGGATGGCCCGCCGTATTGGGCAGTACCGTTCTGATTGGTAATGACCTTTTTCACTTTATTTCATTATATTTTTCCCCTACATCTATCGTATTCCGCCCCCAGGGATTTTGCTAATTGTTTTCAACCACTTTAGTTATCTTCGGTGAAATCGTACCCCAATCAATATGCGTCCGCTACGGTCTTCCAATCGGTGCATGGATGGCTCCTTGCGTGTTGGCTCTCATGTATATTATGGCTCCTGTTGCATGGCCCGTAGCCAAGCTTCTCGACAAACTATTGGGTGAAGACCATGGAACCATCTATAAAAAGGCTGGATTGAAGACACTAGTCACCCTCCACAAAACGTTGGGAGAGGCAGGCGAACAGCTGAATTCTGATGAGGTCACCATTATCAGCGCTGTCCTTGACCTTAAAGACAAGTCTGTTGGTAGTATAATGACGCCTATGGAGGATGTTTTCACCATGTCCGCAGATACCGTCCTTAACGAAGATATGATGAACCTTATTCTTTCGCAGGGTTACTCTCGTATTCCTATCCACGCTCCAGACAATGGCAGGAACTTCATTGGTATGCTTTTAGTCAAGATGTTGATAACTTATGATCCTGAGGATTGCAAACCTGTGCGGGATTTTGCATTGGCTACATTACCAGAAACCCGTCCTGAAACAAGCTGCTTGGATATTGTCAACTTTTTCCAAGAAGGCAAGTCACACATGGTTATGGTTTCAGAATATCCAGGTGAAGACCGAGGTGCCTTGGGCGTTGTGACGCTAGAGGATGTGATCGAGGAGCTCATCGGCGAGTACGTACTACCTAGATTAAAGTAACGCCCCGGACCACCACACTAATTTTATATGGCCAGGGAAATCATTGATGAGTCAGATGTCTTCGTGGATGTGCACAAGGCAATCCGCCGTATGGCTCCCACACCTACTTACCGCGTCCCTAAGGGCCGGATTGTTGAAGACCCTCCGATGCTCCCTCCGCCGCAAGAGACACTTGTTGACGTGAATAGCAACCCCTCAACTCCAGAAATTCGGGCAACCCGCCGCCGTAGCTCTGTAGAAGCCCCCCTTCCCCGCTTCCAACTCCGGCGATCACAGGGGGACAAACTAGCAGACTCAGATGGCTTGGTTACTCAGATAGGCGCCACCGATGAGATTCGGGAACATCTCAAGCACCTTGGTCCATCCAACCTCGCAAGTCGACCCCGTCAGACCCGGTACCAGAATGTAAAGATCAAACGTGGCAGCACCTCACCCTCGCGGTCTGCGCAGACCGAGTTTGAGTCCGGAACGGATGCGCGGATTCGACGCTCTTCGGAGGTCGTCTGGTCTGGCAGTAATGATTTAGACTCCACACCCCTGGCCGGGCTACCAGCAAGTGACGGTGCCTATGCAGTACTAGTAAGCAATCGGTCTGAGACTCCTGGTATCAAGAATGGCCTACCCGTGTCGATTCCAGAAGCTCGTGAAGAAGAAGGTATTGCACGATCAACAAACAGTGGCCGAGCAAGGTCTTGGGGCTCGCAGGCCTCACAGCCGCGGGATGCAGAGGCGCCCACAGTCGGAAGTTATCTACATCAAGGACCTGCACGCAGTGGTAGCATCACGGAACATATTGTTGATGTTAACGGAATTCGAAAGGTAGTCCTCCATACAACTAGCACTAGCTCCTCCGAAGCGGAAGGGCAAGGATCTAAATCATCCAAATTTCCAGTCCGTAAAAATGGACATTTGGTCGATCTTAATGATACACAAAGTGACCACACAAACGCGGCAAAGAAGAAACGCCGTCGACGAAGACGTCATGGTTCGAAACATGCCATCGAGGACCAAGGTCAAGGTGAAGCGTCGCCCCTACTACCACGTTAATACCACGCCATACACATGGCCTATTTTCCTCTTGTCTATTATTTATCATTTTTTCTCTGCTGGCCAGAGTCACTTACATCCCAGTGTGATACAAAAATGAGCAAGAAATCTCATCCGGATTTCATTGTACACCTTTACATTAGTCATAATAAATGCCCTGATCTTAACTCGGCCTATCCTCTGTTATTCTTTTTTCTTCTTTTTCTTTTTCACGCTTCGAGTCCTGTTCAAAATGATTTTATCGTAAATAAATTAGACTTATCCACGGCTATGCAATCTTCTTTTCCAACAAACTATAATTTAGCTGTTATTTCAATATGCTGTTAATATGATATAACCAAGCCGGCATAGCAAATTGCAAGCCTTACTCAAGAGGCACCAGCTTAAAAATGACATGTTGTGGGATGGAATTTTTGACAAGTCCAATTTACTTCTGAATGTTTATTGTATGGCATGGTTATAATTATAAGATAACATGAATAATATCTAGCTTGCTCATACGAACGATCAACTCTTACTAAAAGGCTTCCCCGTAAGCCCAGGGAAGTACCAAACAGAGGCTAGGAATGTGCAGGTAGGCGAGTAGGCAGGTAGGTATATTCTACCGACTACTAAATAGGTAGTTACCTATTGCGGACCTAATGTAACAAACATCCAAAAATCCCCTCGCATCATAGTAGCCATGGTCCCTTACATTTAAAATGTTCATGTTATGAATGCAAGGGATATATATCACCGAATCCACATAAAATCCGGTTATACCTCTCTCTCTCTCTCTCTTTCATGCGAGGTATAAACTAAACAGGGTTAGCTGAAGCTAGCTCAGCAATGACAAGGTGGCGTCGAGTGAGCTGTAGAGCTCCTGCCATGTGGTAAGGTAGGTATGTATGTATGTATGTATGTATGTATTTTTCTAGGGTAAGACCATAGGTACTTTTATTAATTAACAACAGCTGTGTTGTTAGGGTGGTTAAATAAACAATTGAAGATAAATAGAATGGATTAAGGAATAATATAATTTAAAAAAAAGAAGAGGAAAAGAAAGAAGAGTAGCCTAATTAATTGACTTTGTAGTTTACCTACCTACCTAGGGTAGCTGAGGTAGGTACTGCCCACTCCAATGGTAGACAGGCAAGCGGTTTCCCATTGAACTCTCATCTCATTGGTATTAATCATGTAGAGGAAGGCCTATTCCGAGAGCTTGTACAGTACATATCATAGATAAACAATGAAAATGATGAGATAATTACTGTCATAAACTTTTGCCATGTTCTGAATATCAATAGTAATAATCATAAGGAGGAATAATATCATCATGGATATACGTAAAATGCCAGCCGTAAGACCCCAAAGTCAAAACCAAAGAGGTGAAAAAGTCATGCAAGAATCTAATTCGGGACAAAAAAAAAAAAAAAAAAGAAGTAAAAAAGAATGGGAAAACCACAAATGGGACCGATGAGCCTCATGGATTCATTAGCAGAAATGCAATGCAGGTGATAGTACGAGGTAGAACGATTATTGCAGAAGTGGATCCTATCAAAACCATGGTTAGTTGAACTCGGAAATATAATATATAATATGATGTAAACAGCTGCAGTAAACTCACCCTGAAGTGCTTTTGGTTGTTGGCAGCACGCTGGACACGAGCTGTGTACCTCAACTCTTGTCGAATAGCACGAGTGCGCTCTTTCCGCTCACTCTCGACAACTGCACGCTTCTGGAGATCGGTAACACCAACCATGCCAGTACCACCATTTCCACGACTGACAACGGCGCGATTGAGGTTGCGGCCGCGAGGCTTCGAGTCATCTTCGATCTCACCATTTGCGATGGCCAGCTGGCGCTCTACTCGCTCTTGAATGGTGGGGTAATTGTGTAAGTTCTGGCGGTAGTACTTGGCCAGTGAACGGTGACCAGCACTACGGCCGGACGGTAGATGTAACTCATATTCTGTCCGATAAACCACGGGTGCATTTTTTTGGTTGCCCAGTTCTTCTTCATCAACAGAGGAGGCAGACGTCTCTGTTTCCCATCCTTCTTCATCGCCCTCTGATGCTGTGACCTTAACTCCACCATCCTCCATAATCTCGTCGCCCTCATCATCCTCATCATCGGAGTAAGTGCCGCGGAAATCGTAGTACTGTCCGATTTCAATCTGCTCTTCCTCACTATCGAAGGCAATCATGCAGTGACCCTTGTCTCGCATGTGGGTACGAATTCCAGCGGGGCTATTGCGAATAGCATGACAGTACAAACATTCACTATTCTCATTAATTTTTCGGTGGAGGTAATGGATGAGACCTTCCAGATCCACGAGGTATGACCGTTCAGGTATAAACATGCCATGCGTCTTGAACATGTGCTCCGTATTTTCTTCGATGTTCGATGCCTGGTGACCGCAGAACAGACAATTCGAGGAAGAATACGAATCTGCATCGGCCATCTCCTCCTCCTCCTCCTCATCGTTTTCTTCCTCAATTGTGGCTTCCTTCAAGCTCTCAGTAACTTTGGATACGTCAGTGGGCTTATTGATCGGCTCTCCAAGAGAGAAAGTGGAACTCATGACGGAAGATGTGTCGTCTGCATGGTCTCTATTCATCCGGGCTTCCTTAGCCTTATGTTTCGAGCTTTTCACGTGGTTTTGGTATGAGTTTTCGCTGAAGAATGTTTTCTGGCATGCAGCGCAGCTCTTCTCAAAAGATGCCTTTTCAGCAGCAGCATTCGATGTAGCCTTGGCAGCAAGAACCTTGTCGTTGAATACTTCCTGAGAAACTGGAGGTAGAGAAGCCACACGGCGTTTCATATTGTACAGACTGGGAGCGAAAAAAAAAAAAAAAAGTCAGCGTTTAACGAAAGCCAAAGAGTTTGTCTTTAATGGAGAACATACTGCCAATCTGTGCGCATATGGTCCCGCTGACCATCGCTACGGCGAAAGGCAACAAAACAAGTGTTGCAAGTGTATGGTAAGTCAGACATGGCTCTTCACGTATCCTAGAAAGATTTTTGTAGAAATAGTTGCTTGCTAGTTCGGCGGCGTGCGCTCTGGAAGGAGGGTTAATAATAATATGACTGAGGCGGCGGGGTGTGTGGCAGATAAAAATGGAAGGAAAAAAAATATGCGAAAAAGTCTTCGGCGGGGAAGGATAAAGTACCTGATCAAGGCGACTCCAGAAAATTGATAGCACTTCAACAAGATGAAGGTCGCCCCAAGTTTTATTGAGACTTTCTTTTGGTTTCCAGCAATGACTGCCACCAGATGAATAAATAATGATCAATAATCAAGTCTCGCCGATCAAGACTCACTCTTCCGAACCGCACAAATTCCTCGCCTTGCCGCTTTTGGCCACTATCTATGACGTTCGTGGCACGTGCAGTTACCGCTAGTCTATATCAAGATAAGTGCCTCGGCCGAGGAGATGATCCGATTGAATGAGTCAGCGTGATCACGGGATTTGGTCACCTTTCCGCTTGCTATTCCGCATCGGGAGCCTGTGGAGGCGGTGCTGTTGCTCCAGATAATTGCTTTGCAAGCTCATTATCATCATCATCATAACTGCCATCGACCACAATCTCCATCATCACCCTCGTCGTTGTCGTCGTCATCATCACCCCTACCCTCTGTCCTCCCCACTATCGTGTTTAACAGAAACCACTCCACCTCATACCGCTTTCCTCAGGTAGCTAAGGTATGCGCCCCTCAAGAGCGGAAATATGACTAGGCTCCGCGGACCTTCTGTGAGCTCATTTGATGGTTCGCGTGGTGGCATCGACAGGCCTCAGTGCCACCGGTCCAAACTTCCCCCAAATGCGCCAGAAGTTATCGCACAAAATACTGTTGATGTCTCCGACCCAGCGCAAGTCTTACTGTGGTATCGAGATGAACGCCGGCGCCAGTTCAATCTCCTGGTCAGGAGGTGAGCCTCTTATACCGTATCCTCTGTGCCTCGTGGCGTAAACATGCTAACGGCGCTGAATTTGTAGGTACAAGGCCCAAATTCTCCATGGATGTCAAGACCCTGGGTGTCAAACACCGACCTGCGCCAGCTACCGGAAAAGAGTGACAGAAGCACCATATCGTCGTTACACCGAACTAAGCGCTCGGACACTGGCTTGTTATTTGGCAAGCCTCGATAATGCTGAAAGTGGTCTTTGTCGAAACAGCCCTCGAGCACCATCCGATCTAGCATCCCACGATCAACAAAGCCGCTCCAAAAGACGAAATACTAATCTTTCAGCACAAGGGCCAAGTCAGGATCGATCTGAAACTACTCCGAATGCACAGACTTCTCCAAGGAGCGCTGTGGCCAGCGAAGCCCCAGCCAATGGCCACAAATCCCAGGCAACCCGGAGTGATAATAACCCCCGAAGCACATCGCTCGCATTCGGATTACAGAACCAGACAAGCGATACTGCTGATCAAACGAACCCTACGACCCAGCGACTGAAAGACCCCAAGTCCTTTACCCAAAACCTCTTTGATACCTTATCGTTACGGATGATTGAATGGCTACCTCTTCGACGTTCTCAAAATACATTTGATCATGAACCCGGCCCCTCACACCTCCAGGATGGCTCCCGCTCACCCAATCGCGACACTTGTGTAAACCGTATGGACTCAGGAAAGGGCCGCCCCCGGCAGAACCGACAGCGCCAAGCTCATCAAGGGCCCAGTGGAAGCAACCCCCATACACCGTTATCGAGGAACGCAAGTAATCAATCAACAGCGGTTGAGCTGAGACTACAGAACCAGCAAATAAAGCGAGTATCCGTCACAGAAACAGACCTGCGGCACCAACCCTCAAGATCAAGCTTCGACGAGAAATCTCATCCCGAGCTAAAGCCTGCTAGAAAGTTGTCAGTCAGCACACATGCAACTAATAACCCCGATGGTTTAGTTAGTATGCCGTCGCCCCCAGCACTAAAGCATCGACCTCAGAAGCATCGGGGGAGAGCTGCCGATGCAAACAATCCCTATATGCATGACCAACCACATGAACAGCGTAAGAAAAATAGGCGAGTCTCATGGGATGGCGCTAAACTTTTGAATGATATTCAACTTCCTAAGCCTCAGGACTCCATTGCGGGCTTTGGTAACAACTCCTTAGCGGGGCCTCAGCCATCTGACAACGATAAACCACAATGCCCAAGCCCATATGAATGTACGTCGACAATACAATCGATTACACATCTCAGCAGCGAGATTGTGGATGGGCTGAGACAGATGTTGATCATGACTGAAGATGAGGCAGAAAGGTGGAGAGACGAATTGGCACATATGGAGTATAGCGGCAGCTTTGAAGACTCCGAATGGAGATTCGCATCATTTCGACAGCGTCTAGTTTTCACCTTCATCACGCAGAGTGTGTTCTACACTTTAGGCCATCCAAAACAACTCTTGCGCTCCTTTCGACAAAATAATTTTTCCTCGAGTGAAGGGAAGCCGGGCAAGCCTACTTCCCGCCTCGAACTCCAACAATTACAGCCTTCACTTCGTAAACTACTTACAGTTTGTCCCAAGGATATTGTTTTCCATAGTCTTTGGAATGCGCTGGAAGCCCTTTTTGTCCCCCCGAAAGAACTCTCTACGTCTGGCAGACCGTCAAGGCGGTCCTCCTGCCAGTCTAATTCGGCAGCTCCTATAATAATCCGTCGTGTATCCGATTCAGTTGGTGGGCCGCATGTTACGGATGCCAATGCCGCAGATGTTGCAACTGTGACCCTATTCGCCTTGGCTAGCTCCCTTCCCGAGATAGATGCCCTGACGTGGCGTGGGATCCTCCGGATGCGAGCCGCCGGTACGGTGGCTACAAGCTCGGATATACAAAAATTTCCTTTAGAAAGTGCTCAGCTAGTCGTTGAAACTACTGACATTTTTGAGCACGAGCTAGCTCTCCGGCTAGTCGATCGCTTAGTTCGTGCTCTTGCTGCACGGCTAGCTTTTCATGAGATTTCGAAATCCCGTCATGGGTACTCCGCAGAGTTATCGAAGCAACGCAAGAGCAGCGTTGTAGACCTGCTAGTTAACGCTCTTAGTGAACACCATGACCTTGCCATGGCAGCCGCGAAGGGTGATGAGAACCCCGAGTTACGACCCCCAGGAGCACCCGCTATTATTGCGGAATGGCTTCGGACTATTCTCCTCAAAGGATGGGACGGGAACCCGGAAATGTCTAAAAGCAGCTCTGAAGGGGCAGCTGTACAAATCCTCTCTGTAATGTACAAAGAGCGAAGCCGCTTAGGTCTTACTGAAGTTGACTTCCACACACCATTTCTTTCGGAAAGGCTGGAGCCTCTAGAGATGCCGGTGCAATGGATGGCTAGGGTACCGAGTAACAAAACACTTCACTTATTGTCTTATTCATTTCTCTTTCCCCCGTCGGCCCTGGTCATTTACTTCCGCGCTCTCAACTATGCGGCCATGTCTAAATATTACGAAGCTGCTATGACCACCACGAGACATGTGACACAGACTGCATTTGGGGCCATAGAGATTCAAGATGATGTCGGCTTACTAGCTCGCATGAAAACTTCAATGACCACATATCTAGTTCTCGTTGTTCGGCGCGATAACATTCTACAAGACGCGCTCAACCAGCTTTGGCGGCGCGAAAGACGGGAGCTTATGCGTCCACTCAAGGTCCAAATGGGAATGGATGAAGGGGAGGAGGGGCTTGATCATGGTGGTGTCCAACAAGAGTTTTTTCGCGTTCTTATGGCGGAGGCTCTTGACCAATCCTACGGTATGTTCACGATCGATGGTCGGACACGGATCACATGGTTTCAGCCTGGATCGCTAGAACCGCTCTACAAGTTCGAACTACTCGGGCTTTTGATGTCACTTGCGGTTTATAATGGCCTCACTCTTCCCATTAGTTTCCCTACCGCATTTTACCGAAAACTCCTAGGCCTCAAAGTGAAAACCCTCGACCATATCCGCGACGGTTGGCCAGAGCTTACCAAGGGACTGGAAGACCTCCTTGCTTGGGAGGAAGGTGATGTAGGGGACATCTTTATGCGAACCTACGAGTTTAGCTTTGAAGTATTTGGTTGTGTGGAAACGGTGGATATGCAAAAATTTGGCAAGGAAACGCCGTGGCCTCTTCCCTCTGCTTCCCCCCAACACGGCGCCGGAAGCCGATCCTTTCGATATTCTCCACCATGGTCCGAGGTCTGCCGATATACAGACCAGGTAAACATCAGCCCACCGTCATCGATGGCAGCTGAAGCCACGGACTCCCAGGGAGAGGTTGCCAAATCAGTGGGGAGTTCGATACCTTTACAGTCACCGACACCCCCTATCGAAGAGGCTGCTTTGGTCACTAACGGAAACCGAAATCAGTTCGTCAAAGACTACATTTTTTGGTTGACGGACAAGTCCATCAGGGCCCAGTATGAAGCGTTTGCGCAAGGGTTTTATACCTGCCTTGACCGCGCGGCCCTATCTATCTTCACCCCTGAAGCGTTGAAAACCGTAGTGGAAGGAATTCAGCAAATTGATATAACAGAACTGGAGCGCCATACCCGCTATGAGGGTGGGTTTGGGCCCAGTCATCGAGTAATTCGCGACTTTTGGAGTATCGCTCATGAGTTTTCTGCGGAGAAGAAGGCACGGTTGCTAGAGTTTGTCACCGCGAGTGATCGGGTGCCTGTCAATGGGATTGCGAGCATTATGTTTGTGATTCAGAAGAACGGAGTTGGAGATGCTGTAAGTCAAATTCAATCGCTGCGCACCGACCGACCCCCAAAAAAGTAGAGGTAGTAGGGTGATAGATTGCTAATTTTCCATTCCAGCGTCTTCCAACAAGTCTGACTTGCTTCGGACGACTCCTTTTACCGGAATACTCATCGAAAGGCGTTCTCGAGGAAAAACTCAACAAGGCGTTGGAAAATGCGAGAGGATTTGGCGTTGCATGAAAAGTAATTGGGCTATTTCGGCTGGGAGTAGATTATTCTGGGACTTATTGGTGAATTTTAACACTCTGGGGGTTTTCAATGTACATATATATATACATCACTTTTGATCCTGTAGACGAAATACCTACTCAGCATGGAAACATAATGACTATGGTTGTTCTTGGGTGTCTGAACATCTTCTACTTCTCTTCTCGATGTCGATGTCGATGCTGACTGAGCTCATGGGAGTTAAAAGGCGCAATGTAGACAGGGATAGAATATCTTAGTTTCGTCGGCCTTTTCTAGCGGCAGAAAGTCTTTTCCTCGTTGACCAACGATGTCTCCAGTTCGGGCCACACGGTGAGCGATTAATACCTTATGTTTATTCATTTTTATTTTATTTTAACATTTTTATTTATTTTCATTTTCTGGCTTCCCCCTTTTGTTCATTGAGTCATCCCCGATCATTCTCCTTCAGCTCCCTTTTCGGATCCTCTTCCTTCCCCTCCTCATCTCTCTAAAACAACCTCCCTCTCTCTTTTTTTCTTTTGTTCCCCGCCTACCCCGCGTTCAAACTCCCTACCACCACCATCACCACTTACCAATCAGTCACTTAAATCAGATCACGTCAAATCAATAATAGCAATGCCGCCTATCATCCATTGTGTCCGCCACGCCCAGGTATGCTCTAACCTTACCTAGCGGAAAATGCATCCACCACCACCACCACCTCCCCCCTCTTCCTCCTCCTCCTCCATCTATCATCACTCTTGGAAATTTTCAGTTCCAGCTTATTGACACCAAATCTAACCAGGGCGTCCACAATCTATGCACCGCCAACCACACTATACATGACCCCGATCTAACCGACCTTGGAAACGAACAATGCGAAAACCTCCAAGACAGCTTCCCTCGCCATGACCAGATCGACCTCGTCGTTGCCTCTCCGCTCCGCCGGACCATCTATACCGCTCTTCAGAGTTTTGGACCCGTATTCCAAGCCCACAAAGATATGAAATTGATCCTCCTGCCGGATCTTCAGGAGACAAGTGATGTTGCCTGTGACACTGGAACTGATCCGGCTTTGTTACGGAAGGAGATGGAAGAGAAGGGATATCCAGTTGATGTGGATCTAGTTCATGAGGGGTGGAATGTCAAGGTGGGCTTTCTTTTCTGTTTACCCCTTTATTTGGTCTGGATGTGAGAAGCAATAAAATGTGGAACCTGGTGAAAGGAAAACTGGACGGAAGGAAGGGCGCCAAATGAACCCTTTTTTTTTCACTACCTTTTATTGGATTACTTTCCTTGTTTGACATAGGGACAATGGACTAATCATCCATATGGGTTTCAGACCGGTCGCTACGCCCCAACCAACCATGCAATCAAGGAACGTGCCCGTGCAGCTCGACGCTGGTTGAAAGCCAGACCAGAGAAAGAGATTGTTGTTGTATCTCATGGAGGAGTCTTGCATTATTTCACTGAGGATTGGGAAGATAGCAGCCAATACCAGGGTGAGATCCGAACATTTCCTCTCCATAGTTTTTTTTTTCTCTCCTCCGATCTTAAATACTAATTGCGGCGATGATTTAATACAAATTATAGGAACTGGATGGATAAACACAGAATACCGTACCTACACCTTCACTGAACGAACCGATATGGATGATCTAGAAGGATTCACACTAGATGCCGATAACGCCAGTCTGATAGAAACTGAGGAGTCGCGTCGCCGTCGGGGCAAGGAAGGACCCATGGCCGACCGAGAGACACAAAAGGCGCTCTACAGAAAGGGTGTACAGGGATGGGATGACCAAGGCTTGCAGTTGAGTACCGCTGAGCGAGAGGCGGCCAAGGTCCCCGAGGGTAAAGAAGTTGGAGGTGTGCGAATATAGAGGATATAAAACCATCAACTATGGCTTCCGCTCTTATGTCATGTTCCTTTTTTTTTTTTTCCTTATTGCTATACTTTGTAAAGAATATTCCCAGGTATAGATAGCAATAGACATTGAAGTTGGATCTCTTCCGATGAATACAGATTGCGTATTTTTCACAAAACGGATCTTTCCGGTAGATCAAACACATAAAGAAAATGAGTCCTTCCTGTCTATCCCGTCAATCCCATCAATGAACCTGACTGAAAGAAAAAGGAGGAGAATAACAGACCAATGACGAGATGAAACGCATAATGGCCATTGTTGAGTACGTAGGTAGGTGTCTAGGTGTCTAACAGCCCCTAAAGACGACAAACCCGAACAATTGCAACAAAGACAATACAAGTCCGGCTTCTCGCCATCCCCAAGAAGAAGCTAGGAAATAGAAAAACAAACCACCAGCTACAGACGGATAAGGCTCCCTTCTCTCGAGTATAAAAAGGGCAAACTTCCACTCCAGAAAGTACAGTAGGGTGGTTTCTATCTCTCGATATGACCACCAACAAGCGACAGTATTGATCAATTCCATGTGCCTGGTGTGTGGTTTAAGATGACCCTTTCTAGCCTGTTTAGCCTCTTCTATTTTGAGGTGGTTTGTGATGTTGTGAGTTTTCCCCCCGGTTTGTATAGCCAACTAATGATGCTTTCTGTGTAGTGAAACACATGGAAATGATAAGAGAGGAAATGGTCAATGCTACCCACCTACCCATACCTACCTATATATCTATCTATAGAAGAGAGCAAACATGTCTGTGATATTCCACGAGTTTGTAGGTGATCCCATTCCCTCTACATTATGAACTAATTGAAGCAGAACCATTCCAATCCCTCGCCCGTCCCATTAACCAACCAGCCCATCTTAACGAGGACCAGAGTCAAAAAGCTATTCCCTAGGAGGTACGTGTTCCTATCCTCTCTTGTCAAAGAAGAGCTTAATTGAACAGGTCGGAGAGAATATGTATCTAGGTACCTTAGATACGACTACTACAAACTGCCTACCCACGATGACTCCCCAACGCACCCTTTCTTAGTTGTCTTTATCTATCCATTGTATCTTGTACCTAGTACTATGATCGAAGTATCCCCCTATCAGACTAAATTTTTTGAATTATCAAGATTTAATGCTAATGCTAAGACTCTCACGAGATGCAGAACTAACCACGAATTCTAGACCTTTTTTTTTCGCGCGCACGTCACGAAAGGAAAATGATCGGTCCCATCCTATCCCTCCCGACTCGACTCCTTCTATGCTCTAGTACAGGTAAGTCCTATAGATTCTTGCTCACAAACTAACGTGTACAATTAGCTAGATCAGGCACTTACAAGATGAATTTCGGTCAGCTCTCAACTCTTCTCGAATATAAAAACGCAGGCATCCACCCATCCATACAACTTCCATAACCAATCTTTATCAGAAACGAATTCGCTACCCCATCCCAAAACGCAAGAAAGAAAGGAATACCCGGAGAGTTGGTGGGGATCAATGTCCTGCACTGCGCATATATACTTACATACTTACATACATGCCTCCCACTTCTGTGCTTCTCCATTGTGGCGGCGTTTGTCATATAACGGTGTAACCCCAGGTCGGTACTGTCATCACCACTGCATCGGCATTTGATGGCTTATGTATGTACATAACTCAAACGTGAGTATGCAAAAGAATTTTAAGGATACCCAAGGGGCAGCCGGAGATTATAGGGGAAATTTTCGACGCTACCTACCGAACAACGATCTTCTCTCCATCACTTAGATGATATATTCCACCCATCGCACACGGTTACTACATCTGTCTCACCTTCATAGTCATCCACAAGGCAGACCCCGTAGTACCCAGTTCCGTCACCTATTCATACCTGCATTGCCGATGACATTCACAGTGTCGACCGCTTGATGCAGAAGACTTGGATGAAGAAGGTGTTTGGAAGAAGAAGAATGAGGAGGAGGAGGAGGAGGAGGTCAATGTGGCCATGGCTCATGTCGATATAATTAAGATAACAATAAACAAAGGCAAGAGACGCAGGAAACAGAGCAAGGCTAATAGAAGAATCAAGGGGAAATATCTACCTAATACTCTACAATTATATTAAACAATATCAATGAAAGACTTTATTTATGGAAGTTCCATTCATACAAGTTGATACATTCTGTAAAACTTTATACTTTACTATCTAGTATTGATTATTCATTCAAGAAAATATATGAGTTTATGTGTATATATATATTTTATCTACCTATCTAAGGTATGTAAGGAAATAGATGGGAGAAAAAATAGTATCGCTCCGCCTCCTATCCATCCTTGTAGCTTAAAAAAAATATATAAAAATAAATAAAGGAAAAACATACTTGCATAATTAGATAGGTGGGCAGTGATCTTCCTCCGGTACCTGGTACCTAGTATTAATTGCTGGTTATCCAGTTATGGCACGGAGAGTCGTGATTCCACGTACCTAAAACCATCCTACTTACCTAGGTGACCTACCGAATAGTATCTAGTCATGATTTACAACATTTGTTGGGGGGTGACAGTATTGGACACGGAACGAATCATAATATATCTCATGTCTCATTTGCACATCGTAAGAAACCTAGACATATATATACATGTTTTATCGTCTTAAATGTCAACATATTATTATGTACGGTCCTCCCTCTCCACTACCTACCCCTACCACTTCTCCCCCCTTCCATACCTGGTATCTTAAGAGGGTAATTTTAAGCCCCGCCTTCTTTTTTTTTCTTTTTTCTTTTTTCCCGTGTTCAGAAAGGAAGAAACCAGAATAATAATAAAGAGAGGGTGGAGGAGGGAGGGGGGAGGGAGAAAGGAAGGTTTACACTGGAGATCGTGGGGATCTAAGCCCAATATTCTCCCTCGTATATACCCTAGGAATACTAGTATCCGAGTCAAACTTCCTAAAGAGACTCCCCCGCGGCTCACGACTCGACAACGCTTCCACATCCATATCCATATCCATGTCTCTCTCCTCCGCGTCTTCTTCGTCTTCGTCTTCTTCGTGGCGACGAAGACGCCTCGCAGTATTGCCTACTACAAGTACCCGTGGACTCGGGCCACCACCACCACCACCACGAGTCGTGCTCGGTAAGAAAATCTCCCCATTTCTAGCCCGTTTCTGAAACCAGTAGTTGCGTAGTCGATCCAGGGCAGTTTTGAAGTCGTCAAGGATGACTGTGTCGCAAAGACATTTGAAGATGAAGGATAGCTGTTTTCGATATCAAGTCAATGAATCAATATAGAAACTGATTAGGTATGGGGATGGATAATATAAATATAATTGACGTTTTCTTTTCTTTCCCTTTGCATGTATAGATGTATGTATGTGGCTTACCTTCCAAAACGGCTCAACCCCAGTTGGCAACGACGTATGAAATACCCCCATCACGCTACAGGTATCGACGATGATAAAGGCGATGGAGAGACACATGGCAGCCAACATGATTCCAAAGCGGGGACTGACTTTGACGAGCTCAATGAGACCGAAATTGTATTCTCGTTTGATGGTGTAGAAGAGGGAGACGGTGGTGAAAACCCACCATGGGTCTCTAATCATGGTATTAATTAGTTTTTTTTTCTCCTTTCTTTCTTTTCCCCTCCCAATTTCTGCTGATACTAGACATAGCAAAAGAGATACACATATAATATATATAATATATAAACGTATTCATACCTAAATAGCGGTTCCATAGGTCTTGTCGTTTCAAATATCTTATTAATGTTATTAAAGTAGGTGAAATTAGCATAAATCTCGAGCACCCAGTACGGCTGAGCGAGGATGACAGTTATAATGTAGAAAAGAGAGACCCGGCGGGAGAAGAATGGTCGGTTTTTCATCCATGCGATGACATTGTGTAAGCTCCAGGAGATGTTGAGGCCGATGGCGCTGACGGAAAGATACCAGCCGTAGGTGGGACTTTTGGGGAAGATGAAGGTGCCATGGGGCATTGCAAGAATTAACTGTGTAGGATTAGAATAAGTAGACCCGATATATATATATATAGATAGATACCATTATTTCATGTAGATCATCTATCATTATAGAAGCGAATGGGGAGGGGGGAAGAGAAAAAAAAAATATTACCTCTGCAAAAATCAACTTATGCAACAAAATGCGCTTCTTCATATTAGCAAAGGTTACGGCGGCCATCACCACCAACGATCCAACCATGAGACCCTGACCCCATGCCTCAAGGACCAGCCCATCGGGATCCGTAGGGCGGGTGATGCGATCGTCGGATGACATGTATACAATTGTCTCGTACCATGACTAGCATGGTAGACTTCAAAAGAAACAAATAAAAGTGAGAGAGAGAGAGAGAGAGAGAGAGAGAGAGAGAGAGAGAGAGAGAGAGAGAGAGGGAGGGAGGGAGGGGCCAAGATAACTCATTAATGTAGTCGTCGTAGCAGGGGATGAAGCTCCAGGTTTATAAGTTTATAATACTAAGGTGGCGAGCATCGACCTCTTCTTGGACTCCCCACTAATTTAGTCTGAACTATCTCGTATGAGAGATTTTTTTTTTTTTTTAATTTGGGGTGAATATAGAAATAACTTCAAAGATCAAGTTCATAAAGTGAAGGTGGGTGGAGGACTATAATCATACGAGAAGACAGGAAATTAAATGAGAACTACCTATATCAGGACTTGATTAAAGACAGACATGGAAATGGAGAGGTAATGGTATCCTGGCCTCATCACTGTTTCTCACATACGGTGGGATTATAATGGCATGGGAGTTTTAGTGTACACCGTACAGGCGTCTGTCCCTTTACTAAACTCCATGAGGAATCCTAGATAGAGAGAAATAACAGGCGAGCTCATGGTAGGAGACGAGTAGTTACCTTAGTTGCAAGGGGGAGGAGGAAAAGGCTAGTTTGAGTGTTAAAACACGAATTATAGGTAGCTTCGGAGCAACAGACCAATCCCTGCTATTGAATAAGTCCGTTCCTAGAAGAGGCGACAAAGTGTTCCTCTCCCGGTCCTAATCTCCCCAAGTTCCACCCGACACTCCGCCCTCACTTCTCCAGAAAAGTGGCGCTCCCCTTTCCAACTTCGGTTTCGCTGATGGATCCTTCATCCTTGGCCCTGTCTCTCCCTCCAAACACATCCTGCATTTCTTCTAGCGAATATCTTGATGTCTGAGCAACGTTAGCAAGAATGAGCGAATACGAGAGGAAATGGGAGAAACATACTTCCTTCAAGAAGACCCATGAATATACCACGGTCGCATAATTGAACACCGCGAACATCAGGAACATCCTCCACCCAATGTTGTCAATTGCATGCGGGGTAACCTGGGACATCATAAAGTTGAAGAGCCACTGGGACGCCGCCCCCACAGTCACTCCAACCTCTCTGGTGCGACTGGAAAATATCTCCCCAACGTATAGCCATGGCAATGGACCCCAGGACATGTTGAAGCTGAATGCCTCCGCGTAAACCATGATTATCATTGCGATCCCAGCAGGTGTGGCCCCTGAATCGGCTCCACCAGTGTTTGTGGGGTGCGTCGCCAGGACACACGCGATGATGAGCATGAACGACCCCATGGCAGCAGCCCCAACCATAAATGGCACGCGACGCCCAATTCGGTCCATAACGAAGAGCTGGAAAATACTCACTCCGACCACCTTCACCAGACCAAAGAACCCGGTTACCAGCTTGGCTGAGCTACCTGCGCCCACCGCGGAGAAGATTTGGGTAGCATAGTAGGCTAGAGAGGTGTTTCCCGTTAACTGGGCGCAAAGTTGAATTGTGATCGCGATGAAGATTCGGTAGCGATTCGCTGGTATGAGTAGCTCACGCCAAGTGAAACTTTCCATAACCCGATTCTCCTCCTCAATACCGTCCATAATCTCCTCGAATTCCTTTCGGATCTCCTCCGTTTCCTCCCCTCCCCGGACCCATTTCAACGACTCCCACGCTTTATCCTTTTGTCCCTTTGTGGCTAGCCACCGAGCGCTCTCTTTCACCGTCCCCATTCCAATCAAAAGCAATGTTGAAGGGAGTAGCTGTAATCCCAACGCAATCTGCCACTGTCTAGATATAGATGGCTGCGTTTCCGATACCGCAAACGTTACCCAATACGCTATCATCACACCTAGCGCGAAAAACAACTGGAAACAAGCTCCAAGCCGACCTCGGATCTCTTTTGGGGACATCTCTGCAGCATACATGGGAATGAGCACCGTGGCAGCACCAATACCAAGACCCGCAATTACCCTGCCCACATAAAATGTGGCGAGAGTGTGTGCATTAATGACCTGCAGGATAGTTCCGATGCTAAATACGATGGAGCTAATGATCAGACCTGTACGACGGCCCAGCCGAGCGGCAATCGGGGTGGTAAAGAAACACCCGAAGAAGGCGCCGGCTTGGAGAATAGAGACAGCATTAGAGTTGACCGTAGTCTTCTGCTCTTCAGAATATCGAAAATCCTCTTGAAATGAGGAAAGGGTAAGGACGCCGCCTTTTATGGTTTAATGTAAGTAATGGTCACTGACATCGAGCGGGGAAACCAAGATGTCCAAACCTACTAATAACACCTGTGTCAAAGGCAAAGGCAAATGAGCCCATGCAACTAGCTGACACCAAGTAGATGGCCCGAAAGAGGCCTAGCTTGCGACCCATGATGAATGGGTAAGCGTGTGTGTATCTGCCCAGCAGATACTCTGTCGGGAAACAAAGAAAAAAAAAAGTGTGACCTTGAGGACTGAGCAGGAGGATATCAACTAGAAATAGATGAAATGGAAGATGATAACATTACACAACCCTCTGTAGGATCTGGGAGGGGATTGCTGACGGAGATAGATAATACCCTACCTAGGTAGGTACCTAAGGTAGTAATATATAAGCGATCTTCTAGCACATGGGGAGGAGTTCGCCCAATAAAAATTACTCTATGGGGAAGTTGTCGCCTCCTCCCGACTCGTAGTCTTTTTACTGCAAAGTTCCACGTACCTACTATAGTAAGTAGGTAGTTAATAATACCGAAGTGATTAGGACCTAGTTATTGCGTCAAACTTAGCACTATTGCGATTACGACTTTGTAGTAACTTGACGGCACGACGGTGGATCTGTGGGGTAGGATTTCTCTTTCCTTTGGGCTGGAGATGAACAGCTAGTTGCAGCGTTATTTTCAACCCACTCCAAACAGTGAACAGCTTCTTTTTTTTTTATCTTTATAGTTTTTTTTTATTTTTTTTTTATTTTTTTTTTTGCTTTCTTTGTTGAACTCCGGCCTCCTTGCATATTTTTGCAATTATTTATTATTCTAGGATGGGATACTAGACGAGACTTGTGGTCTCTCGAAAATTAGGGGATTCTGGGTACGAATGAATCTATGTAACTTCTCCAGAGAGCGGCAGTACCAGAAAAGGGACGGGGTTCTCCGGATTCTCTCATTTCTAGATTGGTTACCTACACAGACCATACATAGGTAGGTAATTGCTCCTCTCCATACCTAGTAAAGCTTCGCTAAAAAAAAGAAAAAGAAGTCGCCGATATCAAATCTTAGATAGGAAGTCGATGCGATCGGCTATCTATCCCAAAAGGCTCAACTAAGACAGGAAAAAAGGTAAAGAATTAATTAAACCGAGATCTCTTTTAATTTTAAGTTATTATTATTGTGCCCAATGAGGCTGGTCTTGGGAGGCGCTGGCGTCCTTGGCACAATTAAGGGAGCCAATGCAACATCAGCTTGGAGACCGAGGGAGAATTAAGGTAGGTATCGCCCAACATATAAACACTCTTCGAAATCCTTACTTGAGAAGATATTCCTACCTAAGTACAGTGCTTTGGAACGTCACAATATATCCCAAGAAACACACTTAATTCTGCATGTTATCTCACTCAAACATATGCATCAATAACGACGATGATGAGGACGCTAATCCAGAAAGGGGAATTCATAGGGCCTCCCGTCTTTTTAGCTCTTTACAAGCTTTTGGGTCCCGAGATCCTCACTAACATAAAGCTTGACGTACCCGGGCGACTGCCCTGTACATTGGACTTAAGTACCAGAGGTACAGCAAAAGGCAAACGAATCGGAAAAAATGCCCCAAGGGATGGGCGTTGACTCCATTGTTTGAAGGACAATCATTCACAGTTATGGCTTGGAAATGTTGACCGAGACCTGTGGAGTTCCTGATCACCGCCTATGTCGTCTGCCCAGCCATGATGACGTTGCCTCAAAAACAGTACCTGCTCTTTATCGCTCTCACTTTGCTTTTCTTTTTCCCTTTCTTTCATCTGGAATGATGATCCATATTGCTGAAGACCAATCCAACTGGCCAATCCATCTCTCTCTCCTAATTGGTTTTCTTTCTCTCTCTCTTTTTCCTATCAACAAACACAAAAGGGCACACTGTTGATCAGTCGCTTTCCTACTAACCCTTCCTTCCACTACCGCGCCTAGGGATAACTTAGCTGTCTGTCGCTCATTTAGTCAATATCTTTCTTTCTTATAAATAACTTGGATTATTTCAATTTACAATCTAGTCAATAGCCCCTTTACACAGTATTGTCTAGACACAGATGCGAGATGACTTGTCGTTTGCTCGCTGCCTGTAGCGCTCTCCTGCTCACCCTCCATGTCGTCGCCGACGAATGGCCTTTCATGACCTTCGCGACCGCCCCTTTCGTGCCACCACAAGTCAAAGTCACTAAGAGTGGCCCTACAGACCCCGGGTATATTTTTATCGGTCCTCGAGGAAACCAAGAGAACGGAACGGCTGCGCTGATATACGACGAAGACGCTCATTTAGTCTACCAGAGTCCATTTGAAGTGACAGCTAATGTCAAGGTGCAGAAACTCTTCAATGAGGATGTCCTCACCTTCTGGGCTGGAGATATGATGGATATAGGCTTCGGATATGGCACTTTGCACATCCTTGACAATTCCTATCGCGAGATCTACACTGTCAAGCTAATAGACAACTTTGTTACGCCGGACGGTGGTGTGAAAGATTCATACATCGACCTTCACGAAAGCCACGTAACGGGCCGCAACACCCTCCTCGTGACGGCGTATAACGTGACTCGTCACGATTTGACAGCGATCGGTGGGCCCTCGGATGGTTATCTGCTCGATGGATTGTTTTATGAAATTGACATCGCCACCAATGAAATCGTGCATCGTTGGAGCGCCCTCGAACATCTCGCTGATATCCCTCTTGAAGACTCCAAGCAGGGCTATGGTGATGATCAAGGGACACAGGAAAAGCCCTGGGATGCGTATCACATCAACTCTGTTGAGCTCATGGATGAGGGTTATATTATTTCGCTTCGTCACTACTGGTCTGGCTTTTATGTTCACAACAATGGTTCGGTTATGTGGCAATTAAGCGTACGCTTCCCTCTTAATGTTTGCTAAGGCTATCACTAAGTTACTCATATCCCAATTACAGGGTGAGAAAGGCGCAGGCGATTTTGAAATTGACGATGATGCCGCCTTCTCCTGGCAACACGACATTCGTGTCTACAACGAAACTAACGAAGGTTTCGTCCTAAACCTTTTCAACAATGCCAATACCCCCACCGACGAAGTTGCTCCCAGCACAGGCATTAGCATGCAAGTTGACTTAGTAAAGCGCAAGGTCACCACCCTCCGCATCCTCAGCGACCCCAACGATACTATTCACAGCGTCAGCCAAGGCAGCTACGAACTACTCAGCGAAGAGACCTCCCATGTATTTCTTAGCTACGGTTCCATCGCCCGGGTTAAGGAGTTCGATGCCAACAACAATGAGGTCCTTACCGTTCAATTTGGCGATGATAACGCCGTTGCATCATACCGTGGCTTCAAATGCAAGTGGAAGGCAACTCCATTCTGGGAGCCCGCCCTGGTCACGGAGCGCCTCTCGTCGGACGTTGTTCGTATCTATATGAGTTGGAATGGTGCAACGGAACATGACAATTGGGCTGTCTACTCCTCCACAGTGCCCGACTGGTCAAGTCACAAGCTTGAAGTTGCCGTTGACCGGAATGGGTTCGAGACAACCGCATATCTAAAAAACATGGGCAGTCCCCACTATATCCAGGTGATAGCTCGGAATGGCAACGTTCCGCTTGGAACGTCGGCAATTGTAGTGGTTTAAATGGGGGACTGTTGCTTTTTGCATCTCATTTCATTGTTTTACTTATTTTCACTTCTTACTGCCGTTTCTTACGTTGTACGTTGCGTTGTACACGGTAGATTTCAAGGAGCCGTACTCAAAGGTAAACTTGATCTACATTCAGGCAGCTTTTGCTTTTGTCTTACTAGCATTTTGTTCTACTTACTTATTTATTTATTTATTATGTATATATCAAGTTTGTGGTTAGCGGATAGAAAAAGATTCCAATTTTCTTTGCTCATTATTTGCACCAGGTTACAATGTAAGGTCGATCCCCTGGAACTGCTGCCACCTACATAGTTACCTTGATCAATCCCCACAAAATCATGCCACATGTGTAAAGTGTACATACATATGCAAAGTCTATACATACATACCTAAGTTCTATGGGTCTTGTCTAAGCTCTTTAATAAGTTGAATGGCTAACGTTTTTATCTATTTTAAAAGCTATAACTAAATTGGCAGGCTATAATTAATCTCCACCACCTAGTGCTATACACCACTCACCTAGTGTAAACTACCTAACTACCTAGATAGTAGTATTTGGCTCCTAAAAATACCCCACCAAGACCTCGACCGTCGGCCGTCGGCCGTCGGCTGCGTCCTCGATTCAGCAGCATATTATTCACCGCCAGGTAGGCTACGTATGTGCATATAACAAGATAGGTCACTATTACCTACCTAAATACCTAATATAAATACATTATCTCATCTGAATAAATTTATTATTTTTTTTTTTTAAATTCTTTTCCTTAGGAATCAGCAAGTTATATAATATAATAAGTGTGCCCTTGTTCCTTGTTCCCGGCAACATACATAATGAGGCAGGGCCTAAGTGTGACTGACGAACGTTATGTGATATGCACTGTATGGGTATACATATGTACATGTTACATGGACCTTCTTAGTAGAACCTATAGATAGTTACCCATGGAATGGACCGGAATATACCTACCTACCTACCTACCTACCTATATTGTTGACTACTTCACTCCCCGCTCCTAACGGGAAAAAAAAAAAAAAAAAAAAAAAACACAGGCCAGATTTCTAAACATTTAAACAGTGTCTTCCTTACAGCTGACTGACTATCTAGAGGCTAGAGGTGACACAGGAAAGTAAGGCAATGGAAAAATATATATATATTTTGTAGGTTATACCTACACTGCATATGTGTACAGAAGTACTTTGCATGAACTGGGGTTAGTTGACAGAAGTCTTCTAATTGACTTCTTTCTTTCTTTTGGCACTTTTACTACCTACTCTAGGCATACCTACCAACCTGCTAGGTAAGGTACTATCTATCTAACTTAAAATCATTGGGTATCCCTACCACATCCAAAAACAATACCATGTGCAGCCTTTTTTCATCTACATTGGGTCCTTATTAATATATGAATTAAGGGCATCTTACCGGGTGATTCTAAAACCATACCTAGGTATTATAGCACGGGGTTAGGAGAGATCGACATACACGGACGGAAGTGCAACTCAATAATTCGGGTGTATCAGTTTGCGGGTATGTTACCTCTTGTCATGGGTGCTCAGCCTCAACTGTTAGATCCTAGGATTTAGGGTGTGAAACATTGCTAGATATGGATCTACATTAGCATGAAAAGGGTCCATACACTTTCCATGCGGAGGAGTGAGGGATTGAAGATATAAAGGGAGGTAGTATGAGACCAAAACAACATGATCATACAAAGAAGAATAACGCAAACAAAAAGCTCTCAAGTCCATAAGAAAGAGAGGGGAAAGGGAATAAAAAAAAAAAAGGTGACGAGTAAAAAGAAAAGAAATCATTATATATCCGTACTTTATTGTTCCACCCAGTTTATAATAGCAACAATGCATCTCATACTCGCACCTTTCCTTTCTCTTGCCCTCACTCCGGCCGCAATAGGGCTGCCCCGTCAGCTCAAGGTTCCAATTTCCGCCAACGATACATCTGTGGGCCGTGCGATCGTTTCTAACTCTTGTGGTTTGCCCCTCTACATTTGGTCCGTGGGCCAGAACATAAGCCCACAGACCGTGGTTCCCCCGGGGCAAAACTATTCCGAGACTTATCGGCATGACATCAAATCTGGAGGCATTGCCATCAAGATCACGACTGTGGAGGGTGGTCTCTATAAAAGCGCCCCACAGACAGTATTCGCGTACAATATTGTCAATAGCGTCATTTGGTATGATCTGTCGGATGTGTTTGGAGATCCGTTTGAGGGGGATAGCGTGATGCTGCTGCCATCAGAGCCAATCATTCGATGGGAAGAGGGAATTCCGCCTCGTGGGAGCCAGGTACGGAGGCAAGAGTCAAGCAAGGATTTGATACTGACTCTTTGTTAAATATCAACTCGATATTTTGCTTACTTGCTAGAGAATGATCGATTGGGGTTTGTCTAGAAAGTAAAGATTGAGGAAGTACATGACTGAATCATTAATTCGTGAAGAGTTGCCGACAGGCGGGCTTAATATTACTCAAAAGAAAACCAACAAAACACAAAAAGAGGGGATGGTGGGGATGGAAAAGGAAAGGAAAGGAAACAAAGTTAGGTAGTTCAAGAATGATAATTGCGCATTCAAGGCATGTTTCTTTTTCCTGATATCCTTTAATTAGTACCTAGAAGGTGCAAGTGATTAGCTAGCAACAGCTTCCGACATTATAGGGGCCTTAATGGAGCCCGCTCCTTTCGAGCGCGATGTCGCCGATCATTAAGAAATGGGTCTTGTGCTGGGGAGGTCGTTGAACCAAGGGTGCTGTAGCGCCTCCGTCGCATCGATGCGCATATCCGGCTGCAGACGTAGCATGCTTTTAATCAAATCGAGACCTATTGGATCGATTCGAGGAACCACATGTCGCAAGTCTTGGGGCACATATACCGGGAAATTGCTACTGTATTCAGGAAACTGCGAGACGCCAGGCCAAGTGCGCTCATTAGGAGTACCCATCACGCGAAAGATCCTCTGGAGTTGATCTTCATTTGTGGCGCCTGGGAATAAGGAGCGGCCAGTAAACATCTCCGCCACGATACACCCAATCGACCAAATATCAATACTAGTATTGTAGGTACGACTCCCCAGAAGCACGTCGGGAGCGCGATACCATAGAGTCACAACCTCGTTGGAAAACGTGTTGACAGGGATACCGAAAGCGCGGGCGAGACCAAAGTCTGCAAGCTTTAGCTGGCCCTTTGAATTGACAAGAAGATTTTGAGGCTTGAGATCTCGATGAAGAATACGATTCTTATGGCAGAAGGCGACACCTCGTAGTAGTTGGAGCGCAAATGACTTGATTACAGATGGCTCTAGCTGGCCATGGTTACCATGGGTGTCCATGTATCGCTTCAAATCCTGGTCCATGTACTCGAAGACCAACATGAGCTTGTTTTCGGTGTGTATGACATCATAAAGCGACAAGATATTGTCATGGTGCAGTTCCTTCATGAGAGAAATTTCGCGGATCGCAGTGGAAGGGGTTCCTTCTTCCGAATCGAGATGGATCTCCTTCAACGCCACCATCTCCCCGGTCTGACAGTTGCGGCCTTTGTAGACCTGGTGTGGAGGTGGGTGGATGAGTTAGGAGGGAGTTGGATTTCGGAAGAGGGAGAGTACAGGAGTAGTATACCGTGGCATAGGTGCCTTCACCTAGCTAAAGACGTCAGTCAGCGCTATGATAGTAATATAATGAGAGAGTTGACTTACTTTTTCTAATTGTTGAAAGGAGGAGGGGTGAGTTCTGGCCATGATCATGTATTGGTATCTATCTATCTGCTTCTTTCTTTCGTTCTTTCAGGGGCTCTGTCAAGATAATAATAAACCCGTATAATAATAACCAAAATGAAGTAATAAAGGAAGGATTTATGATAACTAAACAATTTTGGGTGAAGAGAACAATCAAACAAACAGATGACACAACCAAGAAAAGGGGGAGGGGAGTGATGAAGGAAACTGAAAGAGAGATGGAATACGAGGAAATGGGAAACTACGGTCTTTAGTCTTAATATTAATGTTCATCCTAAGGTCTAACTAACTAACTAACTAATAATTAATTAATTAAAGAAAGCCAAAAATGATGACGTGGGATGGAAAAATGGCAAACCTCAGGCAACCCCACTACTAGGGGAAAAGAGGCAAACATCTGACACTCTTCAGCCTCTCCCTCATTTCCTCCTCTTTCATCACCACAACTGCTGCCATCATCGTCATCCTCATCGGACCATCAAAGGACTTCACCCTCAAGTGTATGGGGGCAGATATGATCTCCATCCCCCCAATTCACTGCGGAATATAGTTATTAGGTACCTATTTCCCCCCTAAAAAGGCAATCTCTCTCCCCTTACAGGCCCCACGTACTAACCGCTATTTAAGGAACCTCGGCATCCCGCATTGGTGCCCGCCCATCCACTTGATTCCCTAACCCGATTACAATCAGTGACAAAGGTCGGTTCGTTCAGTTAGTACTTTCTCCACAGTATATCGTGCTGAATCCTGCAGGGGTCTTGAATTTGTCCTGGAAAGAGTGGGGAGAGAAATTAACATAATGTTTAAAACCTACTCCGTATATATATTGGGGAAAAGATCATAATGTCTAAGCTCTCTACCCCAAATCCACCCACCAAGTAACATAGGCGAACCTCCTCGGTCATCTCCCCGAATCAAAAGAGCGATTGGAATCCCCGCAATTTCACCCACATCAACTTACTCCAACTTCACGACTCCAACTTCTACATTTCCTCTCTTACTACTTCCCATCCTTTTTTTTTTTTTTTTTCCTTCCCCTTGAAATACATCTCTTTTCCTCTCCCTTTCTCATATTCTCGTCCCTTTTCCTTTGCCCATACTACCCCCCCTTGCCCTCATCTCCTTACACCGCTCCACCATGGTTCCTGCAATCCGTGTTCCCGCCTCCGCCGCCAGCAGAGCCCGCAACCTGCTGAGGACGGTTCAATACACACATCCCCCTTCCTGTCCTTGTCATTCAAATCCCAACCATCATCACCATCACCCTAGAACTCCCACCTTAGCCGATCATGTTCGAAGGCATTTAGCTACCCCAACCGATCCTTCCCGCGAAAAGGAGTATGCCTTTGAAATGGCTGCCTCTAGTATCCGATTTGGTCCAGGTGCCACCAAGGAAGTCGGCATGGACTTTGCCAACATGAAAGCCAAGCGCGTCTGCATTGTAACGGACAAGAATGTTGCAAAATTGGATGCGATGAAACATGCCGTTGAGGGGTTGTCTCGGGAAGGAATCGAATTCACGATCTTTGATAAAGTCAGAGTTGAACCCAAGGATAGCTCGTAAGTGCTCATCGGATTTTACCTCTAAACTAGCTAATAGAATCAAATAGGGTGAAGGAAGCCATTGCCTTTGCAAAGCCATACAATCCTGATGCATTCCTAGCTGTTGGTATGTTGGCTATCCCATTAACCTTCTTTAAACGATTCCCAACATATTCTCCAACGCCCACTCAATATCAGGGTCGCTAATATATAATTATAAATTTCTAGGCGGCGGTTCCGTAATTGATACTGCTAAACTTATGAATCTATACACCGTCTTTCCGGAAGCGGACTTCCTCGATTTTGTCAACGCCCCCATCGGCAAGGGTCTCCCAGTCACCAAGCAACTAAAACCCCTCGTTGCCGTTCCCACCACCGCAGGCACTGGCTCCGAAACTACAGGTACTGCCATCTTTGATCTCGTCTCTAAAGGTGCTAAAACTGGCATCGCCCATCGCAATCTTAAACCCACCCTTGGCATCTGTGACCCGCTCAACACCCGCACCATGCCCTCAGCCGTGCATGCTTCCTCGGGTCTCGACGTCCTCTGTCATTCCCTTGAATCTTGGACTGCAATACCTTATAATGAGCGCACACCGCGCCCAACCAATCCCATCAATCGTCCCGCGTACCAAGGCGCAAACCCTATCTCCGATATCTTCTCTCTTCAAGCTCTCAAGAGCACAGTTAAGTATCTCCCCCGCGCCGTCAAGGATCCGGAAGACTTTGAAGCGCAAAGCCAGATGCTCCTCGCTGCCACTTTAGCTGGTGTCGGCTTTGGGAACGCAGGTGTCCATCTGTGCCACGGCATGAGCTACCCAATCTCCAGTCAGAACCCAGGTTATAAACATGCTGGCTACGAAGTCGATTACCCAATCATCCCACACGGTGTTACGGTGGCTGTGACAGCGCCTGCAGTCTTCCGATTCACTGCCGCCTCAAATCCCGATCGCCACCTGGCAGCTGCAGAGGCCTTTGGTATCGATATCTCGAATGTAAAGCGTGAGAGCGCTGGTGAGGTGCTCGGTGAAGCTCTTGCTAAATTCCTGTCTGACCTAGGGGACCAGCCTCTTGGGTTGAAGAATCTTGGCTTTAAATCATCCGATATTGAATCCCTAGTTGAGGGTACCCTACCTCAGAGACGGGTGTTGATGCTTGCTCCGAGCTTGAATAGTGAGCTTGAAGCAGAAAAAGACGAGCTAAGAAGCCTACTTGAACAATCAATGGAGTATTAAAGATTCTAGCATACGCATTATAGTGAGTTAGGAGTGCCAAGTGGAGATTATTTTGTTTATTTATCGCCTTATATATACCATTTAAAGTGTTGAATTTTTACTATAGCTTTTTTTTATTGGGTAAGGTGTTATTTTTTTTTACTCTGGCTAGATTCAACGTAAATGAGCTGAGTGCAATAGGAAGGTGGGTTACCAGGTAAAGGGAAATTGAGAAAGCGGGGAACAAGTCAAATAAAACATGAAATACAAATCAGAAGAAGGGGAGAGAAAGCACCCTAATAATTTCATCTCATCTTGCCCGCAATGCAAAGCATCTTCAAATATTTTCAACCTCTATTGACTGCTCGCGTGTTAAGCTGGGACCAGAGCCGTCCCCAGCATTCCCATTGAAGAAGCCACCCGATCCAGCCAAGTAATGGCATGGAAATCATTGCTGTGGTTGGGAATAATAGAAGGCCCCCGATCTAGTGGAGATACAACCCGGAAAGATAGGGCCGTACCATCGTCGGTCGCAGTTCCAGCTCGGCCAAGCCTCTCGAGCAGGTTTCTCAAAATGATGACCGTGTTCTCCGCTCCCTGTAAAAGCAGGGAAGGGCCACTTATTTCTCCTGACGTTGTGTCGACTGATGTGTATGGTGCGGAACGATAATACTGCTGGTCCCGATACATACAGGCGCGAAGGTTTGCACTTAGCTGAACCAGCCTCTGGCTAGTGACTTGAATACGCCGCATCAGATCTGGGATCTCGGCCAAAGCAGAAGCGGATGATGAAGAGGAGGGAGAAGATGAGCACCATGCTGAGATCTCGAGGGCTTGACTGAGATAGCGGGGACATTTGACCATCTCAATGAAGACCAGCTCGGCTGGGTGGATGGAAGAGGACCACTCAGTTGGTTTCTGAGAATCCTCCGCGCCTACCTGATGTGCTAGTTGTTGCCATTCAGCGCTGTCTAAAAAGCAAGGCTCTCCGTTGTAGACTGCTGTAGCAACTAAAAACCCACGGTATGCAATATAGCAGGATCGCGAGAGACCGCTCGCATGAGCTTGTGCACCACGACTCGCCATCAGGCGCTGTACTCCCTCTGCATGTACCACCCAAGCGTTCTTACTTGTCTGCGCATACATCTCATATATGCTAAGCATCATCATTGTACACAGCATAGAATCTGACATCGCATCTGGGGTGTGTAGCGCTCTCACAACCTCCTGGAGGGCATGTGCATACATCTGCCGACTTGTCTTCAGGAGTGTATGGTCTTGTGATAGGTGGGCTAAGTACACAGAGCTAAGACATGCGACAGCCGCATCCTGGAAGACGTGACTGCCAACATCCCGAATGATGTAGGAGGGGAAGTCTAGTCTATCCGTGGCACGAAATCGATTGTACTGGTACATAGTGGGGAATGCATTGCGGATGAAGTCTCCGAAACATTGAATATGCTGTCTATCGAGCAAAATTCTTGAAGGGGGCATGACATTGGTATAGTCTTCACTCATATCCGCATATCGTTGCATCATAGCGATAGCATTTTCACGGATCCGTTCAGCAGCATCCGGGATGCTAGGCCCTGAGCCTATAGTAGATTGTCTTGACGACCTGCTATGGCGTCTTTCTAGGGCTGGACCTTCATCCTGGAAACGGAAAGTACGCCGGTAGCCCGGGCAAGGTCGTCCATACTTGCGGCATTGCGAGCACTCTGGAGTAACCTTATCGCACTTGATATTACTTCAATGTAAGCGGTTTGGAGAAGAGAGTATAACTCTTGGGAAGGGAAGCCAACCTTGATACGCCGCTCACGACAACGAGAGCATCCAGTACTGTGGGGAACGCCAACCATTGCCTAGGAAGGCTTCTTATCATGTCACCTGGATCTTCGAGAATCTAGCTTGTTGTTGTTGAAGAAGAAGAGTAGAAGGCACGGCCACCGCTAGATGATCCAGAATTGAAAAATGGAATCGGCATTCTACAATAAATAGAAGGAAATGAGAATCTGGATGCCTTTTCTAACCCCCAACACCTTGGATAGGAAAAAAAAAAGTACCAAAGGAATGGCAACCATTAGGCCCCAACTTGATTGATAAATCGTATTTGGATCAAGCAAATTGCGCATGACAGCTGCCAACTGTGATCTTTTTTTTTTTCTCTTTACCCCTTCTCATTTCCATCCTAGATAATTTTGGATAAGAGGATAGAGGAACAAAACCAGCTGAACGAAAACAAGTTTTCGTTGTGGCCTAGAATTCGGCCCCCAAAAGAGTTCATTCTCATATTATACAAGTTGGCGTTGAGTGCAGAGGGAAATAAGAAGATTGATAGAGGGACGAATGAAAATAGCAAGATCCCGAGATCTGGGGCGATCGACCTGCATTAAATCAACCAAGACACGAGGGCCGGACTAAGGACTAAAATCCTTAGGGCGGACTAGTCCAAACGGATATTCTATTTAAATTCTGCAAAGAGAGATCAAACGTCGACGATCTCCTTGCGGCTCGTGTTTCAATTTCAATATGTGGGGTTTCACGAGGATGCACAGGTGGACATTTCGTATTCCCCCGAACTCTTTTCGGGTTTCGTTAACTCCGTATTTGATGACGAGAATGGAATACGGTGTGGCCAGAAGCGATGGAATGGATTGGTTTAATTTAGCTTCTGTCCAGGATCCAGCGTAAACACGAGCTAATCAAGATGTAGTCAAGTCAGTCATTATACGAATGAAATCAAAGGCCCCAGGGAGGTCTCAAATCAGCGATGTACATAAATCGATATAGTGTCTACCTGGTGGGAATTAACGAATGGTTGGTACCTGATGATAAGAAGAAGCATGCAGGAGGAGAGGAGGAGGAGGAGAAGAGAGAGTCACGAAAGCAAAAAGAAGTAGAATAGTCAGTCAACCGAGCTATAGGTAGCAGCAATACAACCGCCGGGCAAACATGCCATTCCAACAACACACCTCGCTTACTCTGTAAAGAGGTGGTCAGTCATCATTAGACGAATCTCTCTTTCCATCAACCATTCATGTCAGCCTTGGCTTAATTAATTTCTTGACTTACCCGGCGCCCCTTGCCCCGACCGACGATGAATCCTATCCGACAATTCGCTCTCCCTCTCCTTCTTCTCCCAACCATCACAGTCACAGCATTCCTCCAAAATCCCCTTTCTCTTCATCCTCAACTCCAGGAAATCACCACCGACACAGGAAACCCTGTCTTTTCAGGCTGGTACGCTGACCCTGAAGCTCGAATCTTCGACGATCACTACTGGATCTACCCTACTTACTCCGCGGCATACGAGGATCAGACCTTCTTCGACGCCTTCTCCTCCCCAGACCTTCTCACTTGGACAAAACACCACTCCATCCTCAACTTTAGCGATATCCCTTGGTCTACAGATCGTGCTGCATGGGCGCCTTCTGTCGGGCGTCGTCGTCGCCATCCTCTTCCTTCCTCCCTTGTAACCGCGCCCGATCCCGATCCCGAATCTCAAACCGCCTCCACCACATCCACATCCACGTCGCCCGAGGCAGACTCCGAGGCCAAATATGACTACTTCATGTACTTCTCTGCCGGTGATGGTGCGGGTATAGGAGTGGCTCAGTCCCTTACGGGCCGACCCGATGGTCCCTTTGCGGACGCTCTGGGGAAACCGCTAGTCAACCAAACAATCCATGGTGCTGAACCAATCGATGCCCAGGTCTTCCAGGATGATGATGGTCGCGTGTGGCTATATTTTGGTGGCTGGAGTCATGCTATTGTCGTTGAATTGAACGATGATATGGTGAGTCTCAAGGGCGAGTATCTGGAGATCACTCCCAAAGGATACGTCGAGGGACCCTGGATGTTGAAGCGCAATGGGGTTTACTATTTCATGTTTAGTGTTGGCGGGTAAGCCATCCACGCTCCACCTTGTTTTTTTTTTTGTTTTTTCTCCCTTCCAACTCAATTTCGGTTGGGAACATAGGGAATAAAAAAAAGAGAAAGATACAGAGGACTCTCTTATTCTAACAATAGTATTCAATATGCAGATGGGGCGACGATTCATATGGTGTCAGCTACGTCACCGGTCCCTCCCCGACCGGCCCTTTCTCCAGTACCCCGACCAAAATTCTCCAAGGCAATGACAAAATCGGCACCGGTACCGGACACAATAGTGTCTTTACCCCCGATAATGGCGAAAACTACTATATCGTCTATCATCGTCGTCCCGTCAATGATACAATGCGCGATCATCGTGTGGTGTGCATCGATCGCATGCAATTTGATGGGATGGGAAATATCCTCCCTGTTACAATCACTGCCGATGGAGTAGCAGGAAGACCACTCACTATAAATTAAAAACATATATACCCATACACAGCTTGTATATGGTAGATGACTAACTCTTAATATTCTCTCTCGTTCATCTTGCAAGAGTATACTTTTTTTTTTTATCACTTATATAACTATCCTAACCTTGGCTAAGCTAAGTTAAGGAAATAGCTGTGCAATGCAACCTATATAATGTATAATCCGAAATTTTGATCGTCCTTTCTTCTTCCTTTAACAACACAATGCGTAATAATAACTCCAGGGGGTATCTGGGGAAACTAGTAACAATCATACGCCCACTACTCAATTGATTTATCATATCATGACTAACTCACCCAAGAAAATCATAGTTAGGCAGAAGTTTTAGGTTTTTTCTTTTTTTTTTTTTTTTCTGTTTTTTTCTTCTTTTTCTATTTCTTCTTAAAACATCGAACTACGTTTCTTAGTCAATTTTCCTCCTTCCTCCGAGCCTCGTCGGAATCCAAATAAACTACTTCGTTTAGATTGCAATGTAGGAGTCAGACTCGCCTGTGTCTGCTGGGGTGCCAGTGTTGCCGTCGATGACTGTACCGGTAAATTCGAGTAGGGACGTGACCCACGGTGCGGTACAGCTGGCGTATGATGGCCATGATGATTGTAGAATCTATTCGCGGGACGGGTCGGACGAGAACGCTGGGGTTGCAAGGGGGGGTCAGATTCCTCTACCGATATTCGCGGGGGTAGGGGTGTTTGCTCGCGCGCTTTCTTCTCCTCTTCACCGTAAAGCTTCTGCAGTCGGCGGGTTTCTTTTTCAATCTCCGCCTCCCGTTGGCGACGCGCTTTCTCCTCCTCTTCTAGGAGTTTCTTGGTCTGTCGCTCTTCTTCCTTCCGTTGTTGCTCCTTCTGTCTGCGGATCTGGGGGCTATCGACCAAAGGTGGGGACTGCGCCGGGGGAATATTGGTCTGAATAGGTCTCAAGAGGGGCGGTGTTGGTTGCTTGGTATTTGTGGGAGTAGACGTTGTGGGTGAGTTTGAGATTGGGGAGGTCGGGTTGGAAGCAGGTTTATTAGAGACCCGGAACGCATCCCTGAGGGAAGTGAAATACACGTCGCGGATGGTAATAGCACCTAGTAAGAGGACCAGTTCCAGACCCTTAAAATCCTCCATCTCGACACGGTATAGGTTTGGTTCGTAGAGGGTCATTTCGCGCAGTGCCTTGAAGATGGAAATGGTGATGTCGGGCTCCTTGCTCCTGGACCTTGTCTCGGGGATCGAGGTGGTTTTTCCGGAAAGGAGACAGGTGAGGTCCTTGGATAGCTTGCTATCCTTACGCCAGCTAAAGCGGAGTTTAGGTGTCGTATCCGAGACAGAGGGGTCGATCCGCGTATGATCCAGGGTGGAAGCTGAAGGCTCTCGGAAGCTGTTCTGGGGCATCTCAAAGGTCCAGGTGGCCGGCGAATTCCAGGTCTTGGGCTTATAGGCCACAGTTATCTGCTGGTCGGGATTATACAGCTGAACAGTAAAACGGGACGGGAGAATGGGCTCAGAAGCAGGGGCAACACCGTTATTCAGACGAATGGCCTCTGCAGATAGAGTTGGCTGAGTCCACTCAGGGATGATCAGGACTTCGCCGTAGACAACATCAGGGACGTATGGATCATAGAGCGCTGCGGCGTATCGGTTTCTCGACTCGGGGAGGGAGGGGTTAGGGTATCGGAGAGAGTAGGCTGGGCTGGGGTCATCGCCATGTTGACAGAGGAGAAGAGAGCATATATGAGATTCCTGGCCGGGTTTGAGATAGAATGCTATTTCTGGTAAGCCAACTGCAAGAACTGATGGATGGAAGCTTTGGTTAAGCGCTATCAAGCAAACGTACTGGGGAGGTTTTCGTCAAGCATTTTGATCTACTCGTTCTCGTCAGAAACAGTAGCTCAAGCAGCAAGGTTAGTGGTATAATAATGGATGGACTTGGATGCCATTGGATGAGAATGAAATTCCAAGAAACCCCTGATGACTGATGTTCCTTTTTTATATATTTCTTAGGAAGGTGTGGAAGAACAATGGAGGTTTATACTGGTGAGGAGCCGCACATGACGCAGCCGCTTGCCATTTGGAGAGAGGACTTTCCTGCCTCAGGCCGTAGCTGCGCCTCCCTCTGCAAAACTAAAAATAGACAGTGTCCCCTCACAGGCAACCGAATAAAATCGTTCAACATACTCCCTATCCACCAGGAAAATTTATCACAATGCAAGAATAAGCGAATTACGAAGCTTTCTCATCATCTTGAAACGTAGTATGCCTTCCATAACACAGCCTGGCTGCTATTGTTGAGTAATAATCTGCCTTGTCTTCGCCCCCACACATCCATCTACACAGTGTATGCGAACTTCCTAACGCTAGATGGGAAACAATGATTAGCTGTTCCAAGCTCTAATAATCTAAGAAATTTTTGCCGAATTTACTCAGGTAGTAATTTATTTTTATTTAATTTTTTCTTTTGAGGGAGTGTGGATGCCACCAAAATTTCAAATTAAGACCGTGCAAAACTTTCCTGTTGAATCAGGCATCAGTGCATTCTCTTTCGCGCGCGCTATCCAAAAACTCCAAATGATCCGAATAAGTAGTTACCTAAATACTAATTCTCAAGCTAACTGGGCAATCCCGAAAGCCTCTCATTGCTAAATAACCAACCAAATTGTCCCCCTGAGGAGCTTAGCCTTTCCTTGCTGCCCTTATGGTCTGATGTTAAGGTGGACTAAGCCTCTCCCACTAATTCACTAACTAGCTAATAACTACCTAGATTGGTAGATAACTTTAGTTTTAAAAGATGCTATTTAAAGACAAGGCAAAAAAGGACTGAATGAAAAGGATTGATTGGATATCACCATCTAGTCATACATTGCTATATACTTCTTCGCTAATCATCTAGATGACTTGTCATTTCTTTTTGTTTCATAATTCAATCTAAAGATTTGCCATGGCTTCCTCCAGGTTCATTACGCTAACAGTCACCTCGTTATCCGATCCTCCCAATACACCACCTCCGTTCAACAGAAGCATGCGAGGATCCTCTTTGAGGATGCGCAGAGAACGAGTGTAGCTGTGCGCCTCCGGAGTAGGCACCTCGGTCCACTCGCCCTCACCCAGGGCCTGGTTCACGAAGACAGAGCTCTGGGTTCCAGAGCTGACGACGAGGGTTCCGTTGACACCACCCCAGGAAGTCCAGACAATGTAGGGGGAGGAGGTTGGGATAGTGCCGCTAGAGACGATGAGTTGGTGGTGCTCGGCATCGTTGAAGCCCTCCGGGTCGGCGCTGATGCGGTAATAGACGGGGAATGAGTAGGAAGAGGTACCGAAGAAAGATCCATACTCATAAGCGTAGATGTATTTGCCATTAGGAAGCTATTATAGCATATCTTGGTTAATCTCACTACCCTGAACAAGGCGGAACATAGGAGTAGGTACCTTGGCAACAGTGGGCATTCCAGGTCGGTCAGTGTAGGTTGGGTAGGCACTATGATTACTGTCAGTTGGATTGTAATTGTATGGATGGGGGAGGGTAATTATGATATCAAAAAACAAAAAAAAAAAAGGATAGACAACATACGTATCATCAATAACAGGGCCCCAGTTCAAAAGATCACTAGTAGTCTGGTGAACCATCTTCTGACCATGGGTGGCATTGTCTCTCTGATCTGAGTAGTAGCAGATCAACTTGCCCTTACTACAGATACACAAACGCACTTGATTAGAACCTCATCGGTTGATAGCCAGCGTAGGGAAGAGAGAACATACTATGCCATCAGGAAGGGCTCCCACACAGGGGTCAAACCATTGTTAGGAATGGCCTCCCCACCAGCAGCAATGTGGCTAACGAATTCCCAGGTACGACCCAAGTCGTGCGACGCATAGAGATCGATATTCGTTGAGCTCAGGTCAGTGGGGATACTGCTGCCAGCAAGCAGCACGGTACCCTTCTTGAAGCGACCAATGCGCTCGGGGAGGTAGTAAAGGAAGGGCTGGTAGCGCAGACCCAGACCGTTGGCCGTATCGTGGACCTCCGAAAGAGGCTCCCACGTCTCTCCATGGTCAGTGGAACGATAGATGGGGAAGTAGACCAGGGGGGGTTCCGGGGAGTAGTTCTCCCAGGTGGCCAGGAGGTCGCCGTTGGGCAATTCCTCGTTCCGCGCGTAGAGAGTACGAGGGATGTTGTAATCGCTGGGAGGGTCGAAGATGACGACATCCGAGTAGGGCTCAACTGGAGCAAGGCGATGGTATGGCTTTGCAGCGGCCACAGTCGCTGTCACCGCAACGGGGAGAAGATGACGAAGGAGATGCATTGTGAGAATGTACTTGAGAGGACTTTTGGTGTCATCTCGGTAGAACAGGGGCTCTCCATGGTTATTTATAAATAATCCTAGTAAAAGCTCAGGGGATGTTCATTTCATCCCACCGGAGTTATGGCTAGACTGGGGATGTGGAGAGGAAGCCAAAACAACAGCCAGCCTTTGACGCGATTCCTCAATCAGCTAATGCCCTCCTCTGACGTGCAGATTTCCAAAGTGGAGATTTTCCCCAAAATTCCATCCAACAGGGCACTCCCATGGCAGGAATTAGGGGAAATAAACGTGTGAAAATAGATTAACTCCTTGGCACCGGAAATCAAGCTGGGGGGATTAGGTTTATTTAGTAGTAGTTGTGTAGTTAAAGTGGCTGCGGCTACTCCGCAATCTTTTAAGAATTTCCTTCAGTAATAGCGCTTCGTATTATATTTCCCTATACTAGTACTGCTCATCCCGCTTCATCCCACCGGAGTTGCGAATGAAATCGGAATGTGGAGAAAAAGCCAATGTCATACTATGGAACTATCTTGAGTCTCATTCTTATTATTGTTTGCCTGCATTGAGAAATTGAGTTTAACAGGAATCACGCCAATACTCCGGAGTAAAACGAGGCATTCTAGACAATCCAATGGGCTAATAATTATCACCTAGGTATGAGGTATTCTTCTTCTGCCCTTAACTATTATATCAACTATATTAACCAAGTCAATATACGTAGTAGTCATAACCGTATTTTACAACCCCATACAGCACTAGGAAATACCCCAACCTCCACCCTTCGATCGCTCGCTAATCGTACCACTAAAAACTAACTACCTATTTACATACATTTGCATTAGTGCTCATGAGGTAGGTGACTCAGTAATCATTTTCATCTCTTCTACCCCGACTTGAAGCTCTCATGTAAAAAAGGGTGAGGAAAAATCCTTGTTTGACTTACTCGAAATCTGACTCGAGACCTTAGCTAATTTCTACACCCTTAGGGCCCTCGAACACTACTCCATCATGAGGGACAGTTCTTTCTTACGCCTAGATTTGGTTTCCCTGCAGTTACTTATCTCTCCGTCTCAAAGATTACAGAGCGAGAGACAGAGAGAGAACGGCCTAAGGTCGACAAGAAGTTGAATTAAACCTGAGAATCATTAATGTCGCTCTCCATCATCTAGGGATAGTATGTACAACGAGAAATTGGTCTGCACTGTCCCAGTTCGAATACCTCGAGATACTAGTCAAAGCTCTAGGATATATATGCTAATGGTCGAGCTCCATAATGATCAATTACTACGGTAACTAAAAAAAGAAGCAGTCAACCCCAAGAGCAAAACCACCAAAACTCCAAGGAAGCTAGCTCAAGCTCAAAGGACATCAAACACACAACCAATATATGACGAGCTGGGGTAAACCACATTGAATTGCGAGGTCGTCCTACTAGAAACACGCCCAATTGCACGATCGTGAGTCAAAGGCTTGAGAGTGAGAACTTAAGAATCTTGTTTGTGTATATAGACAATGGAGGCAGTGCAATTGATCTGGACAGACTTTATCAACCCAAGATTCCGGGCTTCTCTTTTTAGGATCTGCCAAAGATGTACCTAAGTACTTTGTATGAACAGATGGAGAAATGGAGGGGAGGAACGTTAGGTAGTAATAAACAACAACCTGGATTATTTGACGTCATTCCACGAACCTTTTCCCCCCTCTATTCCCCACCAAAAAGTTTCAAAGTGAAATTACTCACCGAAACAAACCCTCTCTCCTCTTCTCCTCTTCTCTTCTCCTCCATCCTCAACCAAAGTCCAACACTCAATCGTTTACATATATACATACATAACACATACCCACCCAAAATGGAATCTCCTCCCCTCCCCCCAGCCAGCACCAATGTATGTTGCTTCCCTCCCTCCCTCCCTCCTTCCATCCCTTGATACCCACCTACCCACCTAAAAACCACATTCCTCTAAACCAATCCTCCTTCAAAAACATACATACCCAACTAACCAAACCCCTCCAGGTCCAAGACCTAACCACCCAAGAAACCCACCCCAGTCTAATCTTCCCCACCTTCACCTCCAACACCGCCTGGACCCTCGGACTCGCCCTCCGCACCCGAATCCTCTCTCTCCCCTCAAACCAACGCAAACCCGCCTTAATCTCCATCACGCTCTCCGGCGCCGGTCCCATCAGTGACACCCCCACAGGCCCCCACGTCATCTTCCAATGCGCCACTGAGCCAGGCACCGTCGCCGATAATGAGGTGTGGGTGCGACGGAAACGAAACACTGTTTTGCGATGGGGGGTGTCTAGCTGGTTGATGCGGAATAAGATGTTGGCTAGCCTTGGTGGTAATGCTAGCAGTGGTGGGGTGGATGTGGAAAGTGCGTTTGTGACCAAGTTTGCCTTGAAGAGTTCGGCGGGTGGAAGAGTCGCAGATGATTATGCCATTCATGGTGGTGCTGTTCCTATCAGGGTTAGTGGGGTTGATGGGGTTGTTGGTGTTGTGGTGGTTAGTGGATTGAAGCAGGAGGATGATCATCAGGTTGTTGTTGAGGTTATGAGGGAGGTGGTGGAGGAGTTGCGTGCGGTGAATCACTAGGTATCTACCTAGTAACATTTGTAGAAAAAAAAAATAGCATCAAATTAGTATACGTTACACGATCTAAGGGGGGGGGAAGATACACGGTTGAGAATATGCTGGTTAAGTTATAGAGATAATATCATGTTTCTTATTGTCATATGTGTAATGTAATGTCTTATAAAGGTATCATAGCGATTTCCTTTCCCTATCTTACTTTCACTTTCCCAACTAAAGGGTGGCCATATTTTTACTTTTGGGCGGGGAGGGGGTCAAAATAAAAATAAAAGAAAAAGAAAAAGAAAAAAAAGAAAAACCCAATTCAGTAAACATAATCAAACTCCGTAAATCCCTCTAAAAGTTATTTTACAATTCATCATGGCCATAGCTGTCATCCTCTCCCTCCTCCGTAGGAGCGGATCCGTACAGCTTGCTGGTGATGGGGTAGGCGATATTGGAAAGCTGCTCCTTCTGCTCCTCAAAGTCCTCAGTGGTAGCAGTGGCAGCGTTGTCCTCGAGCCAGTCGGTGACTTCCTTGACGGCGTCCAAGATAGTCTGCTTATCATCCTCATCGATTTGACCGCCAAGACCACTCTCGTCGTTGGCCTGGTTCTTCAGGCTGAAGGCATAGTTCTCCAGTCCATTACGGGCCTCAATCTTCTCCTTAATTGCGCGGTCCTCCTCAGCGAACTCTTCAGCCTCCGCAACCATGCGGTCGATCTCCTCCTGGGAGAGACGGCCCTTATCGTTGGTAATGGTAATGGACTCGGCCTTGCCGGTGCCCTTATCACTAGCGCTGACCTTGAGGATACCATTGGCATCCAAGTCAAAGGAGACCTCAATCTGAGGAACACCACGGGGCGCGGGGGGAATGCTGGTGAGCTCGAACTTGCCGAGAAGGTTGTTATCCTTAGTCAAAGAACGCTCTCCCTCATCTGATATCATGAGTCAGCTAGTCGGTCTAAAGCACTATTGGAGAATAAAATAAAATGAATGTTGGGGGAACAACGTACAAACTTGGATCAGGACAGTTGGCTGGTTGTCAGCGGCGGTCGAGAAGATCTGGGACTTGCGAGTGGGGATGACGGTGTTGCGGGGGATAAGCTTGGTCATAACGCCACCAGTAGTCTCAATACCGAGAGTGAGAGGGTTGACATCCATGAGAACAATACCATCAGTTCCCTCCTCGCCGGAAAGAACACCACCCTGAACAGCGGCACCGAAGGCAACAGCCTCATCGGGGTTAATACCCTTGCTAGCCTTCTTGCCGTTGAAGAACTCCTCCAGAATAGTCTGGACCTTGGGGATACGGGTGGAACCTCCAACAAGAACTATGTCATGGACATCGCCCTTCTTGACGCCTGCATCCTTGAGAACCTGCTCAACAGGCTTGAGGGTCTTCTTGAAGAGATCCATGTTCAACTCCTCGAACTTGGCACGGGTAAGGGTTTCAGAGAAGTCCTCTCCATTGTGGAAGGCCTCAATTTCAATACGAGTGGACATCTGGGAAGACAAAGTGCGCTTAGCCTTCTCGACTTCACGCTTGAGCTTACCCATGGCCTTGAGGTCCTTGGTAACATCAACGTTGTTCTTCTTGTTGTACGACTTGACGAAGTAGTCCATGACACGGTGATCAAAGTCCTCACCACCAAGATGGGTGTCACCAGCGGTAGCCAAAACCTCGAAGACCCCATCCTCAATAGACAGAAGAGAGACATCGAAGGTACCACCACCAAGATCGTAGACAATGACCTGGCGCTCGTCACCGAACTTGTCAAGACCGTAGGCAATAGCCGCGGCGGTAGGTTCGTTGACTACACGGAGGACGTTGAGGCCGGCGATGGTACCGGCGTCCTTGGTGGCCTGTCGCTGAGCGTCGTTGAAGTAGGCGGGAACAGTGACAACTGCGTGGGTAACGGTCTTGCCCAAGTAGCTCTCAGCGATTTCCTTCATCTTTCCAAGAACCATGGCAGAAACCTCCTCGGGTGTCAGAATCTTAGGGGTCTGGTTAACCTCAACCTTGACAACAGGCTTTCCATCCTTGTTGACAATCTTGAAGGGGAAACCCTTAGCGTCCTTCTGAACATCCCGGTCATCGAACTTGCGACCAATCAATCGCCTAAGGAGAATCGGTTAGCAACCAATTGGGGAACAAAAACAGAGAGAGCAAGAATTAAGGAAGAAGGGGGGGGAGGAAAAAAAAAAAAAAAAAAAAAAAAAAGAGGAGACTCACTTAACATCAAAGATAGTTCGCTGGGGGTTGGCAGCGTATTGGTTCTTAGCGGCGTCACCGACCAGGCGCTCCTCATCAGTGAAAGCGACGTAGGAAGGAGTGATACGGTTTCCTTGATCGTTGACGAGAATTTCGACTTTTCCGTTTTGCATCACACCAACACAACTGCAGTTTTGGTTAGCTCTTCATTCTCGGCTAGAAATTTCACACATAGATGTCCTAAAACATACGAGTAGGTTGTTCCCAAATCAATACCAATGACTGTTCCATAGTTATCCTGTACCGACTCCTCCTGAGCCTGTGCTGATCCGAAGAAGGCCAGAGGCGCAATGAAAACTAGAAGTAGGTAGAAAACGGTGGTCCAAGCAGCGAACGGCTTGGCCGCACCGCGACTCGATGCGCGCGACATTATGAATGGGTGAGATGTGTTATTAACTTGAATGCTTTTTGTCCGTTCACCACAGGACACGTAGCAGGAAAATTAGAGGGTCCGCAGAGTGCAGAGACTTCGGAGTGAGGAGCGAAGTTTATGTAAACACCCGCAGTGTGGGGAGAAGAAAAGAGAATCTAAGTATCTATAAAAGAAGGAAGAAAGAGAAGATAAGCCCAACCACTGTATACACAAAGGTGTAGAGAAGAGGAGGGAAGGGGAGGGGGGGGAATTGGCGAGATAGAAGAGAATGTCGACGAGGGGAAGAAGAGAGAAAATGTGAGAAGCTCTGGGCAGCTTCTTGTATGTCTGTCTCAGCGGCAAAGAAAGCGCAGCGGCCATGCTGGCCTTTTCGTGCTTTTCTCATATAAGGTTACTCCTCGGCCTATTATTGGTCAGGAACGCCACCATGGCCTGAGCTGACTCATGGTTCTGTCAGACCGCCCTGGTTCTGCCGGAGAAACTCCGGGGCGGTGCGTCGAAACTACGAGAATAAATGTAGTTCGCCTAGCCCTCTTTGGGCATAGCGCTAAGCTAATGTGAATAGTCCCTGCAGGGGGCGGTGGCTATCTCTTTATTAGGTTTAGTGCCGGGGTTAGTAAGGGCCGCAGCATCACGGGATTCCCCGACCTTGAGGATACGTGGACAACTGTCACTGTCGAAAGAATGCCCTAGATCCGCTGTTGCACGGATAAAACAGGTTAATACATTTACTAGTTAGACCCTTAGTTAGTCAGGTCTTAGGTTGTTTCAATCCTCATAGCCCTGGGTGGGGTCCCCCATGATGATATTCCATTCAGAGGAAGTAAACCACCACTAACCACGGCACCATCCGGTCGTTGTTGATGTGGCCATTTGGTTGTGGAGGACATCAATGATGAGGAGCCACCATGTCCGTGATTCATCACTTACGGAGGGGCATACTTATATTAATATTAATATATCAATAAAATCTTATAATCATGACGACTCTAGTAATAGGCCCCATTAACTCTAACTCAGTCCCAGCGTAAATATTTTTTCAATTGGTAAAGCCGGGCAAATTAGTACCTAGGTATAGGATAACTACCTATATATATATCTTATATCGTGTCCAAAACTCATCAAGTTGATTCATTCCAATAAACCGGCAGCAATAGTCTCACCTCCAGCCCGAAGAACAATTCTCGTGGGTGCCTCGAGAGGCACAGCTTGATCCATCTCCACTACAATGCGAGCAATCGTTCCTGGAGGCACAATCTTCGGCTTCTTCTTAAGCACGGCCCCAGACCCTTTGTCCAGGGTCGCCACCAGTCGGCTGATCCGTCCAGGGACATGGAGGCGTCCTCGGTGGATATCAACCATACTTGGCAGCAAGTGGTCGAAGGCAAGCACTTTGCACTTGAAGGAAGAAATGTTGGCAATGGGTGAGGAGGCATGGCAGATCACATCACCAGAACGAAGATGAATCGGGTCAATATTGGCCAGGTTTAAGATGACATTTTGGCCAGCGACAGCCCAGTCGGCGGGGTCACCATCAACCTCTAGACTCCGAATTGTTGCTTTTTCGCCACTTGGCATAGTGAGAATTTGATCCCCCACCTGCAAACTGCCAGCATCGATGCGACCCGAAATTGAGAGGGGATTCTGGATGCTGCCCCGAAATACATCGCCGATGGTCATCCGTAAAGGCTTTTCGATAGAGTGGGAGTATGGCTCTGAGGCTTCTAGCTCTTCAACTAGCGTATTGCCCTTGTACCAGGACGCATTTGAGTCGTTGGTTCTCCTCTTAATATTATCTCCATCGATACCAGAGCAGGGAACAAACGAGATATTCTTAGCTTGAAATCCAGCCGTCGTTAAAAAGGCCGAAACCTGCTGTTCAATCTCCTCAAAGCGGTTCTCACTCCATTGAACAGAGTCCATCTTATTCACCGCCACAATGATCCTTTGCACACCCATACTTCGGGCGAGCAAAGCATGTTCCTTGGTTTGGCCTTTCAGCCCAGACTCGTAGTTCCCAATACTAGCATCAATGACAAGAACCGCAAAGTCTGCTTGGCTGGCACCTGCAATCATGTTCGGGACAAAATCCCTATGTCCTGGTGCATCCACTATCGTAAAAATCGTATGCTCCGTCTCGAACTTGCTCATAGCGATATCGATAGTTACACCTCGAGCTCTCTCTTCAGTGCCTTGATCTAAAACCCAAGCAAGGGCAAACGACCCTTTGCCTATCTTTTCCGCTTCTCTCCGATACTTATCGAGTGTACGCTGGTCCACGGCTTTTAAATCAGCAAGTAACCGTCCCATAAGGGTGCTTTTCCCCGCGTCGACATGTCCTTAATGTTTTTTCAACCCCCTCAGTCAGTTGCTTTTATTAAGTTTTTAGTCCTTTAGCACAGTCACTAACCTATAACTGCAAAATTCATCGCTTTCTTCCTATTTGATTTTTTATATTCGGACAGAACATCCAAGTTTTTGCTCTTCACATTCACCTTTTCGACTACACTCAAGCCATTCATATCGCTAGCTAGACCCGACTGGTCCTTTGCGTCGCCTTGTGGTTTCGAGGCAGCTTGTTTCGATTTAAAGCCTGCATTTCCATTAGGGGCGGGTCCTAGATCTTTCGCCGAATAGCCAAACCTTTAGCTGAGCTCTGAGCATTCAAAATAACATCATCTGGGCTAGGGGCTGAAAAGTCAAAGGGTTCAGCAAGATCTTGCCCGTAGATCTTGAGTAAATCGAGGGTGTTTGTATAAAGATGGCTGGACTCGGTCATCTTAGGACGAGTATCCTCCCCAACAATGGTTACGGCAAAGGTTGACGGCGGCGCGCGGATGTTGATCTCCTCCTGGTCTTTCTCGCAAATCAAATTTTCCTTCGGCGATATTGTTGGCTCAACAACACCAGGACTCTTTGGCTTCATCGGCTCAGGGGATGGTTGTTTCGGAATGGAAGGATGCCCGACACGGGGTCCTCTGCTCAAGCCAGCAAGGCCAGACTGTGCCCCTTCGGAAGCTTTAGACGCTTTTCCACTGCTTGCAAGTCTTTCGCGTAGTGACAAAGAATTGCCCTTCAGTTCTCCCACGGGTAACTGGGGTTTTGGGGCCTCGGTTGCTGCCGTTGGAGCACCGGCAGCGGGTGCCTTTTCTCCCTCTTTTTTCTTGCGAGCGGCCGCCAAAGCTGCCAACTTAGACACCTTTCCTCCATTTCCTGGTGCTCCGCCAAGAAGTCCAAGACGGGGGTAGAGTGGTTCAACAAGAATATCAGCCTTTCGATGTGCGGGTACATTAAGCCAGGGTGAGTCACGAAAGAACTCCGCCGCCGAAAAGTGAGTTGAGCTCTGCATGAGAGGATCCGTAGGAGGTGCAGGATACGCCGGGACTAATTAGCTTGTTAGAAAATCTCCAAGCTTTGTACTCTCTTTTTCTTTTTGTAGAAAAAAGGTAGGGAGTCAGTTTAAGCAAATCAACAGCAGGGAACAGAGACGCATACTCACTACCATTTTTTTTTAATCGAATTCGCCAGTGACCTGAGCCCAGCCGGGGGCATAGATACGGAACAAAAGAAATTCAAGGCAAACAGTAGGAAGCTTACCTGTGCTTGATTTCGCCTTTGCGGCCGGTGCAGGCGCTGCTGGGGGGGTCTCTTTCTTTTTCACTTCCTTTGTTTTCTTGCCTACATGGGATTGTTCGTCGTTAGATTCAAGTGGAAACAACATGTACTCCCAGGTCGGGTGTTTGTCAAATATACCCACCTCTTAAATAGTTCACAGACTTTTCCACATCATTGTAATAATGCCATAGCGCTTCTTGGACCTCCTCTCGAGTTGCTGTCACTGATGGCTCGCCGGCGCGCAACTGACCGATCACCTCCCTCGTGCATTCTTCCAAAAACTCCTGCTCTTCAGGGTCCGGGGAGTCGTATCCATCATCATAGTCATCTTCATCGTAGCTTACCGCCTTTACGCGGTGTCGTGACATGATGCTATTCTCGAGGTAGAGCGGGGTTGAAAGGAAGGAGTAGTTTCAGTTTGGGGGAATTCAAAAGGTAGATAGGCTGTAATCTTAAAAAGAGAAGATAAATTGGACGGGGTAATCTCAAGCAAAGTAAAATAGTCCAAGGGGGCTGTTGTTTTTTTTTTTTAAAAAAAAAAAAAAAAACCCCCCAAAAAATAAAGCTGGGGATGAAAGGATGGAGGGGAGAGGTGGTGTCTTGGAGGTGTGCTGGAGTGGATCGGAGGGGCCAAAATTCACCACGTCATTCCCCGCTCCAGGACCTGAACCTAACAACCTGGAGAAATGCAGGGCTTGAGAAATCTACAAAATTATGCTTGTCGTGAGATTGACTAGATATTCTTATCGGCGAAAATAATAATAATATTTAAATATCTCTCTATACTCCAAACCGTCCACCTATTATACCCCAGCCCAAGCAGCCAGGCCACCTCAATCATATAAAAATGCGTGTAGTTCATGGAAAGGTCATCAATTCTCACATATAGGACGTATGTGATGGAAACAGTTACTTGAGTGGGCTTCCTCCAAAGAAGTCCCCTGTTCCAGGGCCGGCGAAGCTACCATTGCTTGGGGTTAAAGCAATCGAGCGTCTAAAAGCTTGCCGAGGCGTTGCAGGTGCACTGGCGGCGGCGGCAGCAGCAGCAGCAGCAGAGGTGATTCCTGCTGTTCCTCCTCCGGCATCAGGAGTGCTAGGGGTATTACGCCCACTAGCATTTTGCATTGTGACCGCTGTTCCGGGTCGAGAAAGAACCATGGCAGTACCATTACGAGGTGGTGGCCTGAATCCTAGCTTAGACCCCTCGCGGAAGATTTCTTCCAGAATTTGATTCACGATGCCCGCATCTTCGTATTCCTGGAACTTTTTCCAGAGCCGAAGAGCCATCCGTGCATCTTCTATTGAGTCGTGGCCTTCGTTGTTCTCAGCCGGTTCCTCTTGGATATACTCTTTAAACACAGCCCAAGCGAGATATCGAAGACTGAGTCGTCGATTTTTGCCAGGGTGGAAGAACAAGTACTGCGTATCCACCGTCTGACTTTTGGGGACCTGGATGTTGATTTTGCGAAAATCAGAAGCTAGGCCATGTCCGACAAAGACACAGCCTAGATTGAGAAGGAGCCACAACTTTTTGTATGCGACCTTGAGTGGGACGAGGTTGTGCTGGCTCGTCTTCGGGTCTAGGTCACCGGGCTTAATGCCCGAATATTGTGTTACATAGTCAACAATAGTTTCCTTAATCGTGATATAATCATCAATGAATGGAACGCCCTCGCAGATTCCTGAACCCCTAAGGACAGAGACTCTTGCAAGTCCACTTTTGCTTGGTCGCACCATTTCCTGAGATCCATCAGCTTTGACATCAATTTCTGCTTTTTCAAGGTCAACAAATTCTGTATCGAGAGCAACAGGTGTGCCAGGTGTCGGTTTCTCTTCCTCGGAAAGTGTAACACGTGATTCAACAGGTCGGCCGCAACTAAGAGAATATGATCAGCATTTGATGGTTATATCTTTATTCAGGTTTTACTCACTTCACAGACCAGTCGCGGAACAGGAGGGTAGTATCAAGCACACTCTTCCACGAATCATCCACAGCATGACGGGCATCCTTGGCTTGATAGGCAAGGACACACGGTGACTTCCACGGCTGGCTGAATCGTAGAGCCTCTTCCTTGTCTACCTCTGTAACAAGAAAATCGTTGAAAAGGTGCCATTTACTTCCCACCTCTTGTTCACGAGAAGAAATGGAAACATTGATGAATGAGACCAAATGCGCCTTTTGATGCTCAGGTATGTCAATTTCGCAAACCAAGCCCACCAACTCATAAATCATAAGACCAGACATGTTTCCTTGTATTCGTATATTGAGTTCATCCCCTTCAAAGCAGAGCACTTGGCCGCCCTCAACGGCAATCCCAATCTCCTCCGGCAACCATCCAGGAATCATCCAAAGACGTCGGCAGATAGGATTGCTGAGTGCGGTATTCAGCATTAGAACAGGAGGCATACGGTGTACAGTTTTCCGGATGGCCACTTGCTGATAGCGTCGGCAGTAATTGCACCAGCCCCTATTTTGTGTCTCTCGTTCGATGCTTGTTCTCAAGATATTGGAGAAACGAAATGCAGGGTTTCTGCGGACTTGCTTGATGTCGATTGTTGGATAAACAAGTTCGTTAACAAGGGAATTCCCTGGTCGGACAATCTCGTTTTGGCAAAACATGCATCGAATTGATTCGGACGCAATAGTCCCTAACCGATGATCGAAATCATCCGAGTGTGGCAGAATCTTACGGAAGTCTTGCGCAATTTGAGTAAGAAAAAATCTATTGACAGCCTGAATAGCAGAGGAAAGCGATTTGTTGGTTAAATTCTCCTCGAATAAACCCAAATTAGAAGCTTCACGGAAGCTACTAAACGTTTTTAACAAATTTGTAGCCTGACAGTTCTGCCCATTTGCTTTCTCAAGCATATCGAATAGATAGCCCATCTCACAGAGAAGACATGTTTCGGCTATACATGAACTCGCGGCGTGGTGCAAAGAAGCATTCCTTATTAATGGAATAAATTTAAGCAGTTGCAGCAAAGCGTTAGTAAAAGAGTTCGCGATATGAGTTTCCAATCCAGAGAAGGAAGTCTGGTTATAAAATCTAACCAAAAAAAAATACGTAAGTAAAATTTCGCGTCTGATAAATGGTTGAGGGAAAAGGATTTACCTGAAATCAAAATCATCTACCCCGAATCTGCTATACTTGATTTCAACGTTACTATACTTTAAAAGAGGGTCATCTTCCGCCTCGCCAGTTATTTTTGTACTAGCAAGTGCATCAGTAGTGTCACCGATGGTGCCATCCGGCTTAGTTTTGGTTTGCTCTCTAGCCTTTTCACTGAGAAATTTGGGCGCGATGAGAGCAGGTTCCGCGGATGCCAATGCGCGGGTGTTTTCAACTTGGTATCGTCGGTTCTTCTTCGGGTTCGCAGCGTAATGGCCCATTTCTGCGGGGCGCAAATAGGGAATAATTGACTGGTCTATGGAGGCCGGGGGACTTCCGACCTCGAACATGAGATGACTCGGCCAGGCTGAGAGGAGACGTTCATGGTAGTATGGCATACCGGTCATATTTAAAGGCGTATCTGAGGCCCAATCAAGCGAAGGGGGCCGATGGGCAACATCTGCGAATTCCACCTCCTTACTCATCTCATTGAAATGAATCTTTGCTGGTGATCCCCACAAATGTATCGAACATTCGGCATCATTGATAGCCAACGCTTCTCCAGAGGGTGATATGTCAATGCCTAGCATGAATGAGACATTGGCTTGTCGAAGGTTAATGGCATTCGGATTCATTAGATCCACAACTTGCAGCTGGCCGGTTTGGGACGCAACAAAGCTTGTGGTATGAAGTTTCGGATGCATACGAACGTAAGCTGCCCCAGCATGGAAAGGGATCGGAGGCAAAGGTGATAGAGTTTTCAGATCATACACATTCGCTAGAGGATCAACGATTGGAGAACCGAGGTGGCGTACTGAAAACCCACAGGTAACCAGAAGATCATTTCGAGCATCCATATCATTGATTGCTGCCCCATGCGCCTTCCATGTCTTCACAACGCTGAAATCCGTCAAGCTGAGGGCATTGACAGACCCAGTGTCCGTGGCAGCACAGAGATAACGGCTCTTCTTCATCATCACATAATTGGATTCAGACTGCAGCTTGTCAACTATCGTTCCTTTATCTATATCAATCGTAAACATCGCTTTTTGGCAACCCGCGACTATGATGCGATTCGTTTGTGCCGTAAAACTCATGCAACGCAAGTCGGTAATTTCATCATGGATAATGTGCCATTGTGTAATGCCACGTCGAGTAACCATATGCACGCTTTTCGAAGAAATGGATATAACGCCCCTGTCGTGGAATATGATTTGCCTCACTGGGCCTTCCGAAGCTGGGTGTGCTCGAACGGAGGTGTATCTTTGTAGTTCTGGGCCGTAAAAAGAGGTAATTCGGCCCTAATATGCACACCAGCACTAGTTAACACACCAAACCATAATCTTGAATACACAGAAAAACAAACATATTCATTTCCCGTCCATAGCAGCTCTGTCACATCATCAAAAGCAATAGTCGTCGCATGTGTCGGCAAACCGTGAGTTGTTGGTGGGGGTAGCGGGATGCGCGACAATTCATCCCAGTCGGCCTCCATTACATTGAAGTCACACCCGGGTAAACCCCCAGGATATGATTAGATAGTAATATTATTATTTTTTTTTTATAGTTTGGTCCTTATTTTGTCAAAGAACAAGGTGACTAGGTCCATCTGATAATTGAGCAGCAAGAACAATCATCATTTAACAGATGAGCGGATGCGGGGAGAAAGCTGTCCACGAGTCCCTGCTTTCTGTATAGCCGTAACAGAAGGCGCGAAGGGGGGTATGCTAGGACTAAGTTCGCTTATCAACCATTATATTGCTTATTGGCGAAGTAAGATGCAATAATGAGCAGTTTCATCAGCTTGTGAAGCCTTTCTTTAGACTTATTCCTAGTAGAAGATACAAGATCAGGTGTTAATTTTAATCACGTGTTAAGTCTGTTGGAATTATTATGTAATTTGGGTGGATTCCCATCTTACCTACTATACTAATTATTATTATTGTGACAGCTACCTAGCCTCACTAATTGATATAATATTTTTAAAATTAGAACAGTTCCAATCTAACCCATTTTTTAAAATGTTTCCAGAATTTGGAGCTTTTTCTTTAGGCTTTATGCGTCCTATAAAACAAAATAACAGAGGAAGAAAGCAAAAAGACAATCAGCTGCCAGTCTCAAAACCCCATGTTTGAAAAATAGCTCTATCTACAAAATTCAAGTTACATGCATTCATCATTAGAAACCCAGTTTCCGTTTCATTTTGCATCTCAAAAGGAAAGCAAAAAAAAAAAAAAATAGAAAAAGGCAAAGGTAGGAAGAATTTAAGCAAATAGTAGAGGCACAGAAACCCATGACGATTACCAAGGTCGGAGCAACTGGCTAAAAGAACAATAAATACAAGACAAAAGCCTACAAAGCATCCACCCTTAGTCATAACGAAAGCACCCAACCCTCATTATGTCATACAAGACTAAAAACCCCGTACCATAATTCAATATCACCAAGGTTTTGTCAGAGTATCTAAATTACCGGTAGAAGGAAGCGGGATTAGAATTAGGCACTCCACTTTGAGTCGCGTTGTAGGCTTGATAGTTTGCGTTGCCAGGGTTCAGCGAGGGATATGGTGTAGGAGAAGTGGCACCAGGAACCGGGTGAGGCGGGTGCATTGAAGGCGGTTGGTGGGTGCCGGGTGCCGCAGGGTATGGAGGCTGTGCTTGAGGAATATGGTTGGTGGTACCCGGTGGGTTGGCTGCATCCTCCGGAGGATAGCCGGGAGATGAATAGTCTTGTGGTTGAGAGGGTTGCTGTTGGTGATATTGCTGATAAACAGCAGCAGGGGGACCAGAAGGGTACTGTGGTCGGTGAAGTGAGGCGTGCTCAACAGGTGAGTCATAGACCGAAGTTCCAAGCTCTTGTGGATTCTCATAGGTAGATTCAGGGCGATGATGAAGCGGTTGGTAAGTATCAGGGGCAGGCTGCTGTTGCGGTTGTGATTGCGATTGCTGTTGAAATCCAGCCGGGGGCGTACGGCGTGGGTCTGGAGATTGCGAAGTTTGAGGATAGTAAGATGTGTTAGGCTGGTTCTCTATTCAAGGTATTAAAAACCCCTTTCTACTCAATTTTTTTACGAGAGTACGAACCTTGAGGTTGTGGGCTAAAGTATCGTTGAGGGTCAGACTGTGGTGGCGCTTGAGGGAAGCCCATTGGCGCACCCGGTCCAGTGTAGCCATACTGGGGCTGACCAGGACGGGAGTATTGGGGTTGGACTGGGTGCGACATGGATGCTTCTAGGAGAGATTCATAATCTCTCCGAGCTTTTATAAACTTTTCGTTGAGCTGTGTGAATTCATCTGTATATTTGTGAGCATGGTAATCACGTTAAAGAATGACAATTACATACCCTTTTTCTGTGAATACTTTCCAATGAGCTCAATCAGTTTCGGACGGATTGCCAAAGTTGAGTGATACAAAGCTGTTATTTCTTCATTGTCTTGTACATTAAGCTCCGAGTTACGTGTGCTGAGAAGTGTTAAAAGCTTCTCAACGTTCTTGATCTGACCAAACACCTCTGATTCCATTTGGGCTTCCCGTTGGAGCTCTTCGACAGTGGGATCGGGGAGCTTCTCGACATAGTTGAGGGGGAAAATTCCTGTTTGACCCCTCAGAGAGCCTTTCCACCAATCCTTGTAAACGGATTCAAGTACAGCAATGATGTCCCCTTTCCGAAACTGTAATTCACCGGGCTCCGAAGGCTGGAAATCAAATAGGGCTCTAACCCGCGAAACGGTAGCAGCGGAGGTACCTGAGGGAACCGGCTGGGATGGTGCTGTGTTTGTCTGGTCTACGGGGCCAGAGGCGGATACGCTAGACTCGGGTTTAGGCTCGGAGGCTACTGTGGGCTTTTCTCTTATGGAAAGGGCAAGTGCCATCTGTAATTCTTCCTCCTCTTTCTGGCGATCTAGTTCAGTGATTTCCTTCTTCACGGGTTTTGATGGAGGTTGAAGCGTTGGGTCTTTGCGAATAGGGTTAGTGCCTGTGCTAAAGATATGTTATCAAGACTTACTCTGGGTCTTTAGATTTGTATATGCTTGTTCCATAATTCCGAAGTCCGGATTACTAGAAAACATCTCTGTCCATTCTTGCATACGTTCCAGGATCTTCGATTTCACCTGCTGATGGGTGTTCTAGAATTTCGAGTCAGTGATTCTATAATCTCGGGCTTTAAGCTGACAAGTACGTACCCGATCACCAGCCAGACGCAGGAGGGCGTCTGTAAAGCTCCTTGAAGCTAATTCACGATGTATCTTTGGGCCACAATTTTGCGCTAGAGCGTTTCCCAGCTAGTTATCCCATCAACATCTGTATAAGCGGATAGAGCCAAAATAACAAGCAGATTACGAACCTCCAAAGTATAAAGTTGCACATTGGCATTCCTGTGAGCGAGTCTTTTGATTAAGGCAGCAACGGCATCTTTAGCCCTGAATTCACGATCCCCATTCCCATATCAGCATAAAGTATTTTTTTTTTTTCACCGACCCACCAAATAAAGCAACTTTAAGAAACCAACGACTTACCCAGACTCTTCTGCAGCAACCTTATCACAAACATCCTAGCGATTACAAAAGCATTGTTAGAACAATTCTTAGCGACCTTTCAAGTCAAATAGATATCGATGTAATTGTAAGCGGGGTTTCATACAAGGATATATTCCCAATTTTCGGAGGTCAGGTTCTCATCTGTCGCCTTGGCTATTATAGACAATACAAATTAGTTAGGTGATATATAGAAAAAATTTAAAAGAATTAAAATTTGAAGTAAGGGTATTATCAAAGGAGGTAGGCGCGGGGACTTTACCGACTGCATCGTCAAAGGCATTCTGCTGGGCGCGAAACATCGCGGATATGATCTGATAAAAATAATGATCGGATGGGGAGGGTGTTGGCGAGATAAAAAATATAATTATCTAATTTTAACCTATTTCCAAATATTTTATTTGGGAGGCTCGGTAACTATCGCAAGAAGAGACCACAGCTGGGTCAGTTCAACCTTATGTAGGTGACTTTACTGTTGAGCGGTTTCCGGAGCCAAAGAGCAATGCGGGGGCATAGACTGCCAGCAGCCAGTGGATAAAGAAGCCTTATCCTCTCGAATATGAGAGCACAGGCGGGTTTATAACGGAAAAGGAAATAAATAGATGGTATGGAAGAACGAACACTTGTTTTAAAGAGTTCTAGATAAAGTGCAAGGACGGGTTTCGAGGAAAGAAAGGCTGGAACCTACCTAGGTGATGCAAAGCAGGTGACGATGTTGGTTCGCGCAAGCGGAGAACAATTGGTCGTTGGCTGTAAGTCGGCGCTGACTGGTCGCACACCTCAGCCTGAGTAAGCGAGGTCACCTCAGGTGTCCCGTGGTGTACCTAAGGTACTTAAGTGCTATGACGATAGCGCACTCCTTTCCCCATAACTACCTATTTATTTAATTTATCTGCCTAAGGGGGAAAGGGGGGCTTGCAAAATCCATTTTCTTGATTATTCCATCATTATTTTCTTGCCATTTAGATGAGCAATTCGATAGTACCTATCTAATTTCCCGACTACTCCTTTTTTCTGGTTTGAAAAAAAAAAAAAAAAAAAGAAATGAATGTTCACGCTGATATCGGCTGTTTAGAGAACAGGGAAGCATGGCAATTCAAATAAAGCATGCACTTTTAATGATTTAGTTGTCGTAAAATAGGAGAATGATAGATCATGATCATCGAGAAGCTCGAAACACCAAGAGCCACCTTACAAACAACTGGGTAATCGCAATCCGAGTCGAGAGTGCAGTCCTTTCCATCATCGACCGGGCTGAGTGGTATAACGCTTAAGAGAAAAATAAAATGAAATAAAAATTATACGCGAAATCAAAACCACTGGAATCAATGAAGAAGATAAAACGCGGAAGCCCATTGTAGGTTTTGCAATCGCATTCTACTGTTGAGGGGGGGAGGTGGTATAAATTCAACAATAAATGGTATGCAAAAGGCATAAAGCGAAAGGAATATACTGTAATAATAAAGAGGAGGAGGGGCCCGCAATCCATGCTGAGGAAAGAAATCATGGAAAATCCATCATCAAGTCATCGCCATCTATCATAGTGAGGTTCAATTTGGGAACCTGGGATGAAAGGAAAGTTTGAAGAAAGCACGTCATTATGCAATGCCAGCTTATCATAATCTGGCAAATATGAAACATCAGGGGTAGTGGGTATCTGGAGACAATAATAGACAACGACATATAGAGACAGCGAAGGGGGGTTTGTGTTTTTTTTTTTTTTTTTTGTGTTTGTTTGTTTAAGCACCTCCTTTTTGAGCCTTTTCCTGGGCCCTGCTGATCCGTGCAGCTTTTACGAGAGGCGACAGATGAGAAAGGGGTGCGCAAAGGGACATGAATGGATGCTAAAAGCTAATTAGCGAGACTTCAGCGGTTTCAACAGAAGGAGGGATAAGTATACCTTCAATAAGTCATGTGCTGACGCCCTCTTCTCAGGATCCACCTTGAGTGCAAGGTGGAGGAAATCGCGGAAAACAGGTGATAAATTTTGTTCGTCCTTGATTGTGGGCGTGCCATTGGTAGCAATCAAGTATAGGGCTCGCAAAGGGGACTCGGTAAGATAAGGCGGCTCTCCTTCAATCATCTCAATAGCCATGATACCCAAACTCCAGATATCAACCTTTCGGCCATACTCTTTCCTTGTCACGACCTCGGGAGCCATCCAATATGGGGTTCCAACCATAGTGTTGCGCTTATTCTGCGAATCATTTATTTGGGCACAGAAGCCAAAATCAGCTAAAAAACAAGAAAGTGTTAGCTCCGGGGACCAGAAAGCAGGCAGTGTGATTATAAGAGATGCTCACTAAGTTTTATGTTCCCTTCCAGAGAAAGGAGGATATTATCAGACTTGATATCACGGTGTATCACACCTTTAGAGTGAAGATGCTGCAAACCACTAAGAGTCTATGAAAATGTTAGCAATAGAATTGGATTACATGGCCATGGGTAAAGCCTACCTCTCTGCAGACAGCAGCAATTTGCCCTTCACTCATAATGTTGAACGTAACCACGTCAGTAAGACTACCGCCCTCCATATATTCCATGACGACCCAGAGGTCTAGCCCGTGCAAATAGCTATCAAGGAAATTGACTATATTTTTGTGTTTGCTGTCCTTCATGACGAGGATTTCATTAATTATAAGATCCTTCTTTGGTTGCAGATCCAGATTCATTTGCTTGATAGCCACGCAACCATTCGAACCTGCTTGGTATGCGGTAAATACACCACCAGAGGCGCCTTGGCCGATTTTATTCAGGTTGTAATACAACTTGGTTGGATCACCTGGTGTGCAAATTGCGACCAGCCGTGCTCGTACATCCATAGCATTACTCTGGCGAGGGCGTTGTCGGGGGCGAGCTGCGGGGGGGGCACGAGCAGTTTGAGTAGCCTGTAGAGCAGTAGTATCCTCCACAGGTGATGCATGTTGCGGAGGAGTCGGCTTAACCGCCTGCTTCTGTTCAGGGATTAAAGGTTGCTGCTGGCGCTGACTCCGGCTACGTTCCAGCTGTTTGTTAGCAAGCGCTTGCTGGGCTGCAGCCATTGCTTGCTCTTGCTGCTGCTGGTACTGTGTCGGTGTAGCAACAACATTGGGCGGTGTCCAGGGCACTTGGGTACCGTTGGTTGTGGAATTTGATCTACTCAATTGAGGCTCTGTCGGTAAGCGCTCGGTTTCGGGAATTGGAGGTGTTCCAAACTGGGGGACTTGAGCTTCCTGAGGTGGTCTTGTAGTAATGCTGGTGTAAGCGGCCGTTGTGGGAGGCTGAGGAGCAGGCCGACTAGGGGTTAAAGCAGCTTGGGCCGGAGGCTTTGGTGGCGCTCGGTTAGGAATCAGGGCGCCCAGTGGTGGGGACATGGCCTGTGTCATGGCTGGTGGGCCACGAGGGATAGGAGGGGGTGCCCGTGGATTCTCAAAGCTGCCTTCATGGTTTTGCGGAAAACGAGGACTAGTGGGAGAAGACGGTCGTTGTGGGCTAGGACCAAATGGTGCGGTCCCGGCGGAAACGGGTTGTGATACAGGACTCGTTACTGCCTGATGTTTGGGGTATGCATGATCAAACTTGTGCCAGACTTCATCGTCTCCACAGGCATTCTTTTCATAAAATCTCATAATGTCGACCATAGTCTGTGGGTGTTCCTCCTGCTCTTTCTTTGATATACCACTTTCTTGCAGCAGGCGCTGCCATTCCTTAGGCAAGCCAGTAAACTGACCCGTCTGGTTATCATAGCCAACATGGGTGACATGTACTGGATTCTCTGGATGGGATATCTTAATCCCTCGGGGGGAGCCTAGCATACTGTTGACAAAACTAGAAAAACTGCTCTTTTTACTTCGTCCCGTCCCAGCGGGCCGGGCGGGGTTGGCCTCATCGGAGAACCTCTTCGTATTCGTCGGGCGATCATTGTTGGCAGCTTGTGGAAAGGCCTCCATACGGTTCTGCAAAGTGGTAAAACTGGCCGACTGTCTTAATCCTCGGTTCTCGGGTAAGGTATGAGATCGTAGCGTCGGTGGTTTTGAGGGGACACTTCTATCGGACTCAGCAATATTTTCTTCCAACGCACTGAGCATACCCCGCGAATCGAACGGGGCTCCAATCAATTCATCTGAGCTTTTATCATTCAAGGAAAATCGTCCAGCGTGAGGAGGACGAGATTTGGCAGGATTGTAGCTGTTTGAGAAGTGGCCAGATTCGTTACCAGAAAGGACCGGCGATGCACCGGAGCTATTCTGATCGAGGGAGGATGAGGAAGAGCCGTATGCGTTGGACCGGGTTCGCAGATGTTCCCGGCTTCCAGTTGCAGAAGAGCGCGGGTAGACAGGTGCTGAGGGGTGTCGTTTCAGTGACGTGTTGCTTTGCTGACTTTTGAGAGCGCGTGAACTAAAACTCGGAGGATCCTTATGAAGTTTGCTTGACGGTCGTCGAAATTTTAAGGAAGAAAAACTATCGTGATTCATGGTTAGGGGAGGGGGGGGTGGGGATCGGCCAATTGGTAGGTAACAAAGTGACTGGGCTCAAAAGATTGATTGGAGGGAGGGGAAAGCCACCGGGTGAGGCGGTGCTCTCTGACGGTCCCTTCCGGGCCCTTTGAGCGACAAGTAACTTGGGGGAGGGGAGTGATAGTGATACTGTATGGTACTAGGTAAGATGGATAACCCCGAAAGAATGATTGATGGTCGGTGGTCAGATGGAGGGATCGGGGATGCAGATGGAGGACGCAAGGGAGGGCGCGAAAGGTGCCGCAGAATACCGCAACCACAAAGAACCAGTGGTTAGCACGTGGAGAACCACAGATGGATCAGACAGAGCAAAGCCTCCCAGCATTAAAAAGGCGGAAAGAGGGGGAGGCGAAACAGCGGGAGTGAAAGAGAATTCGTTGCTTGGACGCAGGATACTGCAGATAACCGACAGCTCAGCACAGGATCTGCAGTACAGGAAAAAGCAATAATATACGGAGAAGCCGCGGATGCAGTCGCTGAGAATCCGACGGTAATAATTCTGGTGAAAGAAGGGGAAGAGAACGGAGATTTCAAGTTATCCAGTCGTCGCGTTGGATTGGAGGCTGGACCAGAAATGGGGACAAGCGAGTGCTAAAACGGTCAATTTATTACACTGGGGCTAGCCACTTGGCCCGGTTGACGGGAAACACTTGGCTAGTCTGACTTGTGTTTTTTTAATTTGTTATTTTAATTCCTATTTCTCCCAGTCATTTTATTTATTTATTTATTTATTTATTTATTTATTTATTTATTTATTTATTTATTTATTTATTTATTTATTTATTTATTTTTATTATTATGAATTTACGATCATGCTTAGATTTAGATCAATCCTCGTCCTCGAAGGGAAGGATTTAAAATGAGAGGAAAAGGTTAAGTAAAAAAGGAAACAAAGGATGGTATCCCAAAATCTAAACAGATAATCTTAATTTAACAAGAGGGTAAAAAAAAAAAAAAAAAAAGAAAAGAAAAGAAAACATGGGCAATGCCTGACCAGTACTTTTTTTTTTTTTGTCTTCAATACAATCCTGTGTACATTCATCAGTGCAGGAGGATACGTCACTGGTCTCAGATTCTTGTTGTCTGGAGAGGCAGGAGAAAAATTCTAGACACATCCTAGCGCATTATTATCGTAGTTACCCATCACACCAATTTCCACCCCTCCTCCTCCATCTCCTTAAAACCAACCCCCCTTTTTGTAGTTTAATAATTACCTTTAGGCCTAACGGAAATATTCACCATCCATTTCATGGTGAGGCTTTACCACCTTAAAGTTAAATGCATGACGATCTTCAACAATATTAAAATAGCATATTATTGAGAGCTGATAGTAGTAACACACAAATGATAAAATACCCAACGGCCCGTAAAAGGGCAAAATTACCACCCGCTCGACTCTGATATACTAACTCGATATAGGAAGGTGGGGCTTCGTAGGTACTAGATACAGTTCTGTGCCCAATGTCAAAAAGATGAAGCCAGGAGAGTGCGAAGTAGCAAAACATGAACACAAGGGACTAACCTAACTGCTGATTATTAAAACCCAACGGAATAACCATGTCAGTCGTAGCGCTGTCACACCACATTATTATTTTGCTGATTCAAACACCTTATTTTACAAAGTAATATTGGCTACAAATCAGGGGGGGGTTTGTCTTGTTTTATAGAAACAAGGACAAGAGGACAGGATAGCTATAATAAATCAATAAATTTAGTCCTCATGCATATTATTTACATATTTATACCCACCTATACATGCCTCCTAGAGGCAGTTACCGGTAAACTTCCGAGGAGAAGAAAGGAAGTATGACATGTTAAAAAATAAATAAATGAATTATAAATATAAATTCGCTATCCAGGGTAGTGGCTCTCAAATACATAAATTAAATTGGTGGGGGAAATGTTTGTAGGTATCGTTGCTAATACTTCGACTGTGTCCCTACTAAGGTAGGTAGGTAGGATTGAGTTAGATGGATATTAACTTGCGGGTAACTATGATTCTGCAGGAACAACAACTATCACCAGTCAGCCAGACAGGTAATTTCTCTATACCACACTTGAAAAGTTATGACATGCAGTCAAACCAAATCATGCCTTATCTCCAGCGTTGTCTTTCACGAATTTACAGTTTATGTGTTATCTCTACTTTGTACCTGATGTGTGGTTTCATCCATTGGATGAGCAGCCAGAAATTGACTGGTATAGTTGAGTTTGAGCGTTTGAGTTTCTTTCGTGTAGTTATACGGTTCTGACTAAATTGGGATAAGCTCCACAATTCCACAAGGGGGAGGTTTGCCTCGACTTCGAATAATTATGTGGATTTCTAGAATAACGAGACCCCAATCTAGTGCGTCTGAGGAGGTACCTACAGCTAGTTAGTTTCATCTCTATGAGCTTTGTTACCTCCTGGTCACCCTGGGAAAACAACATTGTGGAGTGACATATATAGGCTACTACAAAAAGGGCAGGAGGACAAGTCATTTTCTTTGCTTATTCTTCTACTTTTTCATGTATTTTCGCCCTATGCGTTCTTTTATGTCCTAGTATGCATCTTGACGTGAGTCGAGAATCGATTTGAATTCGAGTAGACACGTCAATAGTTTACCCCTGGAAAACAAAAAAAAAAAATAAAAAAAAGGATCTAAACCCGGGACTGGCGTGAGGATTGTTATTCCCTTTAATTTACAGCGCCACCGTTTGACGGTTGAGTCGAAGATACGCAAGTACCATTTGATTGGATGATATCTATTGTGGCAGACCGTCAGATGCCTACCTAGGTACCTAGTGATGGGAGGCTTCTCAAAAAAATGGCGTAATATTAGACCACTAAGTAGTGTGCACTTCGCTTTTTTTTGTAAGCTTGAATAATGCCAAGAGAAACAAGTATATTTGTTTCCAGGATCTGATACTTGGCTATATATTGTAATTTGAGTCTCCGCATTCAACCTCGCCCGGGTAGCACAATTGGTTAGTGCGTACGGCTTTTACGCAAGAGCACCGTAAGGCTGTGGGTTCGAGTCCCACCTCGGGCGTTTCTTTTTTTGCTTCCTTTTTTTTCTTACAAGTTCGACGCGACAGCTACTCAATCTATTTTACCTCAAGATTTAAGTGATGGTTAGTTTGCTTTCCTTTCTTTCTATGTTTTTTACACCCCTTTTATTCGATTATGGCTGCTGCTAGGCAGGCTTATTGCAGATTTATCTATCTCCTTTTAATTGGAAATATGGATGATTGTTTCCCTCACATAAAACTTGCACATAACTATATATGTCTATTTCCCAGGCTTCCACGAGAACACCATGGACTTCAAAACATGCTTCATGGCTCCCTACTACAGCGAGACTCCACACAAATCAATGAATATCCAGCGCAAACTATGCCTGTATCAAGCTAACACTGACCGACAAAACACACCCACTTCATAGCCCCAATGTTTAGGTAATATCCATAAAAGCCCACAAACATGACTGGGACCATTTCGGGATGCTTGTGCAACACCAGCTGTACCCAAGGCCTCAATCACAACACCCAGATGGGTCACAGGCACATAGGATAGGGTGGATGCCGGCTAGTCATTGCCTCAGCAGATCCTCGAGCGGCTGAGGAGCCTCGATGATGCGATAGGATGGTGGAGAAGGAACAACACTGATCGGCAGTCGTTTGGTAAAACTACGCAGAGAATCCAACAGTGTTATTATGGTGACAGAAACGTGTGGATATAAACAGCCAGTCCCTAGAGCAGACCTACTACCATTGGAGGCATGCGGAGACTATCGATGCGCCTGTATGCTGGTAGGGGTTGCCAAGTGGATGTCATTGGAAGAAACTAAGCTATGCGCCAAAACTGCCTCCCTATATGGCCGTCAATATGTTAAGCAGCAACAGCACGGCATGTATTACACTGGGACAGCGTGAAATATGTGAGAATAAGGATGACAACAAAATAGGTTTTTTTTTCTTTCTCCTCTTCTTTTTGGGCCTACAGGGTATCATTCATGGGTATGGGGATGCAGGGTAAATGGATTTCATTTTATCGAGTAACAAACCACCACTGGGTTACTGAATCCGTATCATGAGATTGAAGTGTGTGTACCTACTGAGTTACCCAAACATCCAGCTTAGGCCTGCTACACTTCTCGGGGTTACGGTGGATCGCTGGATAGTGTTTTCTGCCCTGTTCACATCAACTAATGCCACGACAACATACATTTTGGCTGTCCCTGGACAGGAAGCAGGTCCCTTGGGGTGGATGGAAGTACCCTATTGCGCGGCATCAACATTTAACCTTTCACGTGCATAAATTTAATGGTGCATGGAACCACTGTTGCTATTCCGTCCTGTAATGGTCGTGCATGGGGTTGGCCACTGCGGCTGCGGTGCAGTGCTTTGGGAAGGGCCGTGTGTTGGCCGTCTCTTGTGGCAGCGAGATATATGATATCTCTACAAGCAATGACTCTGTCCTAATTAATTCTTGATATAAATCCAAATACCCGTCACCCCCTCCTACCTAGAAAAAGAAAGGAAAAACGGTGGCCCAGCGTCCAACGAGCTTCCCCCATCATTTGCTCTGTCTACTGTGGCTCGAGGTAGACAGATTTTTTATGAAAGTATGGGTGGTTGGCGAGTTGATTTTAAACAGATTCAAGTGCCCGTGTTTACTGCGCGCCATATGGATATATTGATAGGCAATATTACCGATGCAGTTGTCCTGCATCCTGCCACGTCTAGAACATATAGATCAAGCAAAATATATATATGTATGGCGATAAAGGCGTAATCACAAAACCTAGGATAGGTATTTACAGAATGACGGGACAGAAAGGGATAGGAATAAGTTGCCCCATCTACTGCTGTAACTAACCATCGCGATGAATACCGAAACTATAATAATATAACAACTACATATAATATCTAACAACAATAAACTTAATGAGGACTGGCTTCCGAATAGGCATAGCCCAAATAGAGACTCAATATATAAACATATACGGCGGTATTAGTCATGAACAGGCCCGGGTAGCACAATTGGTTAGTGCGTACGGCTTTTACGCAAGAGCACCGTAAGGCTGTGGGTTCGAGTCCCACCTCGGGCGAGTTTCTTTTTTTTTTCTTTTGGTTTTTTTTTTTTTTCTCTATGTACACAGGGACGGACTTCGGATGCAAAAAATATCAATGACACTCTCGCCTTACACTCGAAACAATATATTGTCTGTTCACCTACCTGTCATGATGACCAACCTTTATACAGACGTGCAGTGATCAAACAAACCCTCCTACCTCCTTTTGTACTTGAACATAGGATTACAAAGAAAATGCTGTATATACCCTAGTTTGCTCCAGTGGGCATAAGATAAAAGCACTTATAGGTAGGTCTACACAGCATGTTAGAGGGGATTTGAGCTGGTTGAAAAAATCACGCGAGTCATTTAATGACATCGGGATGAGACGCATAGCATGGTTCAATTGATGCTTTTGGGTAAACTCCCATTATCAACTGTTACCCACAAACAAGGTCTACCTTAATTTATTATTAATATTCCTGTTTTTAATCCGAGTCCCGTTAAATGAAGACCAAGAGAGACAGACTACCATCCATTTTAAAGTTTCTTGTTGGATTGAAGGAATTTTTTTTTTACTGATGGAAGTAACGGTTTCTTCATGCTAGGACCTAGTACTACCAACCTAGTCCCAACTAACAAGTGCATATTCAATGAGACCAATCTCTTATAACCATTATCTAAAGAGCCTTGTAGAAAAAATTAACGAATGGAAATAAAGTTGGAAAAGAGGAGGAAGGAGTAGAAAACCCAAAAAACGAAATAGAGAAAGATACCTTAGGTTGAATCAGCCTAACAACGTGCAGCCAGTCTTGAGGCTCACCCGTTTCTCTCGGCACCGCCGCCCTCCAATGAAAAAGGAAATGAATTCCTCCCCCGGTCTTTCCACTCCGGCCATTCGGGCTTGCTGTCCTCCTCAATCCCAACATCACCACCCACATCCTCCCACCACCTCCCCAGCTATCAATTACTACCTGGCCTCCTCACTCCACTTTTCCCGCTCCCCCTCGTCCTTTCCTTTCTTCTACTCCGATTTCCTATCCTTTCTCCCCAATCTCCCATCTTCCCTGTTATTTCATCAGCCTGCTTTGTGATGCAGTGTCTTTGCTTTTAGCCTGTGCATTAGCAATTTGTCTTTCTTTTCCCCCTGTCTTTTTGTTACTGGATATTTTCATCTCTGTATACTCCTCGCATTCTTACCACCGAGAGTACTTCTCTATTAGTATTTATACTCGGCATATTTATCATTTTTGCTCGGAGATCCAAGAGTATCTCAGTCAGACCCGATTTTCTGGCAAGTTTTGCGCACACCCCAATGGACAACTACCCCTTTTCTCTCCCCTCGCTTCACTCATTTGTTTATTACTCTAACGCTTTCCCCTGAGTAAACAGTGATCAGTAGCCGTCATCGGAAAGAACCCCCCCGCTATCCTCCAACACCATGGCCTCCGAAAATTCCAGCGCCATCGTAAATGGCGGACCATCAAGCACCAAGTCTCGGGCAGCCATGCTAGAGGAACAGCATGCGCGTGATGAGGCGCACAAGGCAACCGTGGAAGAAGTTCTGGATGAAGACGACGTCCAGCATCCCCCTCCGTCCTCCCTGGTCACCGCCGAGACCCCCAGCGCACCCCCGCAAGCTCCGACACCGGCGGCCGCTCCTGCGGCGCCATTGCCCCAGAAGACAGCTCCAACAAAGGCACCTGTTTTTGATGTGCAGTCGGAAGAATTGTTCCCTGCTCTAGGAAGCGGCCCTAAACCTAAGGCGCCTGCGGCCTCTGCTTGGGGCGCCAAGGGGTCCTCGACCGCCGCCGCCGTTGCGAACGGGGCTCCTAGTGGCTCACCAGCATGTATGTATACATGTGACTTGATTCAATTGACTTAAAAAATTCCCCACTAACGGTAAATTAGCCCCTGCTGGCTTTGGATCAGATAGCCCTAGGATCATGAGTCTTCCAGGAAAGCATATGGAACAGCTTCGACTGGCACCTTCTCAAATGATGCAGAGAGGACAACTGAAGAAACCACTCCGGGATATTTTGCGCGATATCTCCAAGAGATCTAAAGCTAATGTTGATATGCGAGGAGGTCCGGGAGGCTCGATTATTTTCGAGGGTAAAGGTTCAGTAGATGCAGTTCGACAGGCTCTTAGGCAAGTGGCTCAGCAGGTCGGATCTAAGGTATGCCGTGAACTCCTCTCCATTTAACGGCCCTTTTTATATTTTTTTGTCCTACGGTAGCTGATTTTATCTTAGCAATCAGTGCGTGTCCCGATTCCTACGTCTGCCCGCCCCCACATCATCGGCAAACAGGGTGCTGTTGTGCAAGACATCCAACAGCGAACGGGTGCGCGGGTGCAGGTTCCACGTGCAGAGGATTCCGGCGTGGGAGAAGAAGAGGATGATGACGACACAATTGACGTTCTGATTGAGGGTGATGCTGTCGCTGCAGAAATGGCTCGCCGGGAGATTGAGGCGATTGTCAAGGACCGGTCATCCAACATGAGCCTGCGCTTGAAGACTATTCCCCCAGAATTTTTCCCCTTCATCGCTGGCCCTCACAATGCAAATCTGAGAGAAATCGAAGAGCGGACAAAAGCTCACGTGCATGTTCCTCGCTATGATACTTGGCTAAGTCAGCCGCCCCCCCAAGAAGCTGAAACTGGTAATATTCAATTCGCACCGGTTCCTGAAAGACACATCAATATCTCTGGAGAGCGTGCCGCTACGCAGGAGGCTCGAGCGGAAATCGAAAGGCTTGCAGCAGATTTGCAGCGTCAACTGACCCTCCGCCAGCTTGCCATCAACCGCGGCCAACACCAGTTCATTCTCGGCGATAATGCAGATGCATTGCATGAATTCCTTGCCGAGACTGGATGTGCCATTGTTCTCCCCCCGACATCGGATGATACCGAGTTCCTTACTGTGACTGGCCCTGCTGACTGCATCGAGAATGGAATCAATCGGGCAATGGACCTCGCTACAAGTATGCAAATGGCAAGCATTGACCTGTCTCGTCAGCACCCTAACGCCCCTGCTGGACCTCATGCCCATGCTCGAGCTCTTACCCGCTACCTCAGCCAGCGGCAAATTATCAAAGAGCTTGAAAATATGTATGATGCTCGGATAGCTCTTTCACCCGGGTTGGAAGGTCCTGTTACCTGGGAAGTGTACTCAAGAGATGGAAAAAATACCATCCGTGCCCGATCTGATATTATGAACCTGGTCCAGGCTCACCCTCCTCAAAGGATTCGTCACATCTCGGTTGACCCTTACTTCCACCCCTTCTTGCGATCTCGTAGTATCCCCAAACTGCGATCCGAGTATGGCGTGCATGTTCTTGTGCCCGAAGAAATTGAGAGCCCAGACGTTGTCCTCATTTATGAGGGCCCCTCGTCTAGCTCCTCTCAGTTTGAAGCTCCACGCCAGCGACCATCCGCAGCCGACCTCTCTGCCTTTGAGAAGGCTCTCCAGGAGGCCCAGGAATGTCTCCTGAGCACACTGGGTAGCCATAACGATATTGTATCGAAGTCCGTTGAAGTTCCTGGCAAGTACCAAGACAAGGTTCGAAAATTTATTGCTCGTGACCAAGAGGCCAAGGGCGAAGATTACATCCCGGTCCGTGCTATTGTTGGTGGGCCCAGTCGTAATGGTGGAGCTTCTCATAGCCCTGTTTCATTGCGCGGACCTTCTGATATGGTGGACGATCTTGTCACCAAGCTTCAGGAGTTTGTTGTTGAACAAGAGAGAGATGACCTCGAAAGAGGGTACACAACATCCTTTGACTTCCCCCAGAAGTTTGCCAACTTCCTCATCGGTAAAAGGGGTGAAAACATTAACAAGCTCCGTGATGAATTTGATGTTGACATTAAGGTAGAGAATGGAATGGTGGAGGTTAAGGGACCCAAAGCCAAGGCCGATGCTGCAAAGATTAGAATTATCAACCTTGGTAAGAAGCTAGAAGATGAGACAACCCACACCCTCAAGATTCCTGCCCAGTATCATCGTGAGTTGATCGGACAAAAGGGCAGCCAAGTCAACCGACTTCAGGACCGTTATGCTGTTCGTGTTCAATTCCCTAGGGCTGTGGCTATCAGTGATGACCAATCTGTCGCCGATACGTCGAGTGAAGCTGGTAGTACTCGGCCGAACCGACCTCAACAGGCAGCTGATGAAGTAATTGTGAAGGGCCCTAGCAAGGGAGCCGATGCTGCACGCGATGAAATCCTTAGTCTCTTGCAGTGGGTTGTTGACCATTCATTTTCGGCTTCTGTATCCGTGGCCCAACGGCAGATCCCATCGTTGATCGGCCAGGGTGGACGTGAAATGGATAAACTTAGAGCTGACACTGGCGCACAAATCGACGTCCCAGGAGTTAACGATGCGACAGATGGCTCGGGTCGTGTGCAGATCAAGATCAAGGGAACGAAGCAGCAAGTTGAGGAGGCCAAGAAGATTTTGCAGAGCCGGTCGAGCCAATTTGATGCTACTGTGGCGAGGACGATCGAGGTGGATAAGAAGCACCATAAGTCCTTGATTGGTGGAGGTGGTAAGGTTTTCCCTTAATCCTAGCATTAAAGCAACTTCAAAAGATGGGGAGCTTAGCTAATAATGCATATTTAGGTGCAAATATTCGCAAGATTGTCGCCGATGCTGGAGGCCCTACTGATGGAAGCGCGTCGCGCCTTGTCAAATTCCCTCGCCCAGAAAGCAGCGACACCACTATCAAGCTCGAAGGCGACGGCCAGGTTGTGGAGAAAATTATTGCTGCTATTGAACAATTTGTGAAGGAGCGTGATGATCAGGTTGTTGCTACAGTGGAAGTTCCCCCAGCACAGCACCGCCTTCTTATTGGTCGTGGAGGAGAAACCAGGCGTGGTATTGAGTCTAAGTTCAACATTACACTGGATATCCCTAAGCAAGGCTCTGGACGCTCTGATATCAAACTTAAGGGCCCTAGCACTGCAGTTGCTGATGCCAAGGAGCACATTACTGCTATGCTCAAGGACCAACAGGGTGTGACTATTGAAGTCCCTAGGAACCTTCATCATATTATTTCTGATAATGGCTCCTTCTTCCGCCGCCTTCGAAACGATTATCAGGTGACTGTGGACCACGCCGGCCAACAGGTACCACCGAAGCCTTCACCGGAGAACTCTCGTGGCGCGATTAATGGGGCTTCATCTCTTCCCCTCATCACTGATGAGCCCGATGATTCTGTTGACGCTCATTCATGGAAGGTTGTCGATAACAACCCTGTGGCCAGTGATGCAAGCGATCCCGCCACCATCCCCTGGGTCCTGGCTGGAGCTGGTGACAATGTCACTAAGGCTAAGTCTGCTCTAGAGAAGGCCATTGCTGCCGCCTCCCAGCAGTCTGCTACTGGATATCTCATTCTACCTGACCCAAAAACATATCGATTTGTTGTTGGTCAAGGTGGTAGCCAGATTAATTCGATTCGCAAGCAGACTGGCTGCCGAATCAATGTGCCCAAGGACCAGGCCAAGGGCGAAGCGATTGAGATTAAGGGCAGCAAAGAAAAACTGGAAGACGCTAGGGACATGATTCTCGAGGCTGTTCGTGCTGGGCTGAGTGGTGCCTCGCGATAAAGGGTGGTCATTTCTTTCTTTTGTGTGTGTGTGTGTGTGTGTGTGTGTGTTTCCCTTATATATATTTTTTTTTTTTTTTTAAAAAAAAGTGGTTGGGAGTGTGATTGTGACCCATTCGATGAGATTTATACGATATCCTCGAGGGCCAAAATGTTTGTTTCTCTTTACTTGTATTGTTCCCTGAAAAGAATGTTTATATTCTTATTAGCATCAGGACATTGTTCTTACCTGTTCCCCTTTTCCCCGAACATTTTCATATATATCGAAATCTACCTCACCTAGATAATTAAAAACATGTTCACAATATGCTTGGTTGTAAGCTGACGAAAGGCCTGGCGACTGACTGTATAGATAGTTCTTATTTATTATCTAAGTCTGATCTCTGACCCATAGGTAGCTAAGTATGTAGTAAGCTGATATAATATCGATGGGTTAATGGCGAGCTAACTACCTAGAATATTTCTATACCCGGTCCTCGGCAGTTGGATCTCGTCCTTCTGGGGAAATAAATGTTGTAGTAAGATAAAATAGAGAAAAGACCGTTTTACCAATAATGTGTTACAGCTCTAGTTTTCTATAATTTCTTTCAAGATTTTCATTGGTCATTAGATGGGTTGGGTAAGTTATAGGTAACTCAAAAACCCTCTTAAAGAATCTTAGTTGTTTTGACAAGCATTTGCCATGAAAGCCACCAAGACCAGTGAAACAGGGGGGGAAAAACATTCTTGAAAACATATTTATTATTATATTACTGGTGATATATATATCTTACACTTGTAATAATTTTATACACAAACTATTTGCATACCAATGCACATTATTTGAAGTATTATCAACCGAATCAATGTAAGGAAGAGCTCTTAGCACACACACCCTTTTGATTGCATCTGGGCAAGTTAGGTGAGTTGGGATGGATGCGGAGACTGTCAAGGCCTTTTTTTTTGTCTTATCGTTAGTCTGTAAATCTTGACTATAAGGCCATGATAGTAATTAAAGTATCAAGAGAGAGAGAGTGTGTGTGTGTGCAATGGTGGGATGGGGTCTAGAGGATGGATGTACACATGTATCTGTATACCTGCATACCACTAACCCCCTGTGAATGAAGACAAACAAAGAGTATAGATAGTACAGCTATATTAGATTAAGATAATAAGTAAGCTCTGCAATTGTATCTATGGGTACTTCTACTGTGGGTTAAAAAAGAAAAGTAGATAACTAGAGTTATGACAAGTTAAGACCCATTCCCGAGCTTTATAAGATAGAGAGAGGGAGAGAGCATCATCAAAGAAAAAAGCTGTGAAGATCTTCCATAAACATATCATTACTAATCTATATCTGGTTAGTTAGGCCTATTCTATATGGTATACCAAGCACCTAGAACTGAGACTAATATATATTTTATATAATTAAAATCAAAATAAAACTATAGAATTTTTTGTATCTAGGAAGTACATGATGGTCTGAGGGAAAAGTTCAACATGCAAAAGTACATATTATGCTTTTCACTTTTCAAATTGCTCACCTGGTAATCTGGCAAAGCCTCGGCTTATGACCCCACCACCCACTGTAGTACCGATCCATCGATGGATAGAGACAGCAACAACAACAACACAATCTCTTATTCTGTTATAGTCTTGGGTTTTTATCGACGATAGATAGATAGATAAGGAGTTTTTTACGGTATTCCTCAATTTCCTTCTTTCCTCCCCCACCCTTTATCTCCTTTAACTGATTGATTATTTTGGTGTACGTGAGGGCAGGGTTGGATAAGCAACTAACATCCTATCCCCCAATCAATTAATTATTCCAAGGTTACTTTCCTAGGGTAATACTGCCAAATGTGTTCTTATTCAGAGATGATATATATAACCTCTACATAGGGAAGGATAGGGCACATTCATATAATCTTTTGTAAGATCATGATTTCCTTCTTGTAGTTGTTGTTGTTGTGGTTCGGGAGAACATATTTTCTTTATTTTCCCAAGATATTAGGAGGAGTGAAGGTGAAGGGTGGGGAGGGGGGATCTCCCTCTAGTGTTTCTTACCGGCCCTAGACTAGATTGTGTAGTACTTAGGTAGATAGATAGACCTAAGTCTGGAATTGAACTGAACCAGACTGGACTGGGTTTTCTGTCATTATCTTCTCTCTCTCTCTCTTTCTCTTAATATGGGGCCAAAAATAACTAATAACTAGGTTAATAGTAGCATTAATCTATATTCTAAACACTAGGTAGTTATGATGAAGGATCCTGAAGTGCTTGGAGGTGTAGAGGGTGTAGAGTAGGAGCACAGCCATCTCCACTATGGGTGATGTTATGCTAGAGGACAAGATAATTGGAATCATCTATTTTTTTATTAAAAAAAGAAAGAAATTCACTGTTGACAAAAAAAGTAAGCCCATTAAGGCACGCATAATACATACATACATACATGGTAGTTACGCCGTGCTTTATTTATGTACAGTACATAAACTAGCTACTTAATCAATCTATCTACTCCACAGTACCCTGCACAGTACCTCCTACCCTATCAAGGGGATCATATGTATGTGTGTATTTATTTAAGAGCTAGGTCTGACACTTGTTGTTTTCCTTGTTCATTTTAGGGTCGGAAGTTTTCGGTATGTTGAGTGATTTATCATCCTATATTATTTAAATTGCTTTTAATTTTTAACAAGGTACCTAGGTAAATTGTAGAGAGGGGCATGGGCAGGATGAGAGAGGAGACGAGAGGAGAGAGAGAAGGAGGAGTTCACATGTTTCATACCCATTTTCTGGGGGATGTGGCCTGTTACTTAGCCGGCACCTGGAGTTCCCCATGACGTGTCTGGGGTACCCTCGGTAGTCATTTTGGATCCCTAGACATGATAATAGACCCTATATATAAGTTGTCCCTAATGAGAGAGGAATATGATAGAAAATAACCAAAAATCGCATGTCTACTCCTATGGACACAAAATAATCACATGCTAAAAACGTCTTTCGGTCTTTCTAAAGTTGGGTAAAAATAAAACAATAAAAAAAAGAATTAAACAACTCTCAGTGTTGGATATCACCTAACCCCTTAAACCGGAGAAAGAACAATTAAAATGGTCACATGAAAAAAAAAGTTGAAATGTCAAAAAGTATAAATAATGTTGATTTTAATGGTCTTGGTCCTCGTTTAAAATTTTTTTCATCTTGGGTTTTTCTCTCTTTTTTTTTGGTCCTGATTTGGCCTAGAATCTGCTCCCGTTGCTTAATGAGACTCAGCAGCGGCGGAGACCTGAAGGTACTGGTAAGCACCATAGGCAATGGCACCACCGAGTAGGATGATGCCATATAGGCCAACACCGAATCCAGCGGAAGGAGAGCCGGAGGGATCGGACGCGGTCTGGGCGTGGGCGCGGGGGACGGGGTCACCGGGCTAGATTGGGAGCGATTTAGTTGAATTCTTTTCTCTTCCTCCGGGAGTGACTCCGGATGGTGAAAAATATGACATACCAGGCGCTTGACTGTGCCAACGAGGAGACCGTCTAGAATTTCACGGGCCTCATCACTGTGACCAACATCCTCGAAAGCCTCGGTACCGTCCTGGCCACCGACATCGAGAAGAACTTCCTCACCACCACTGCATTCGTCAGTCCCAACCCAGATATGCTAGAGAATGGATACACCAATTTGATGGAGAAGGGGTGGCATCACGTACGGGTGCTCGTCAACGAAGGAAGAGCAGTCGTAGACCTTGTCGTGGACAACTAGGTAGAGATCCTTCTTGGTGTTGTGGGCAGCAACCTCCTTGAAGGTGAATTGCTTATCGGCAGCCATTGTGTATATATGTGAGAAAGGAGAACTGTGGTGAAGAGATAGAAAAGATGGTTAGCGACTAGTAGCCTAAGAGTAGATTGAATTTTTGACTGATTAGGCTGAGGCTACGAGAGATAGATTTATATCTCAATCTGACGTGGCCTCAGGAGAAGGGATTAAGTGGTTGTTGCGATGTCCAATAGCTCCAAAAAATGGGTTCAACTTGGGGGTTTCTTTTTCTTCCTTTTGTTTTTTTTCTCTTTTCAATTTTTTTTTAACTCCCTTTCTTTCTTTCCTTTCTCCATTTTCTGCCTATACCTTATTTGACCATCTCCATATATCGAACAACCAAGGGTAAATCAAGAAAGGGGAGAAGAAGAATAATAATAGATAGATAATAGGAGACAAACTTACTGAGATTAAGAGGGAACTGAAGAAGTGAACGAAGGTAGAAACAAGAGGATAGAAAGAGAGAGAAATTGACAGAGACTTTGGAGTAAGAGTAAAAAAGAAGAAAGAGAGAGAGAGAGAGAGAAAGAGAGGGAGAAGAAATTCGGGGGCCGACACTGCTAAGGAGATGGAAAGATGGTTTGGTCCCTGAATGTGATTCGACGGCTTCTCCGCCTTTTTTCTTCACACTGAAAATCACCTAATGGGTTCCAGTTTGTTGCCGTGAATTCTATCCGGCCCCGTTGATAGGGAAGCGGCTTTCTCTGGGGAAGTTCCAGGCAATTAACCTTCTAGAATGGATTCTTATTACGTGTGGATTTACTCGGGTGACTCTCGGACTCTGGGGATGTCCTGTATTACTACCTACAACCTACCAATTATTGCTCTTGTTGAATCTTGTTGGAAATGAAGAGTTGCGGACTTACTAGGTAGGAAGTGAAAGTGGCCTGATAGGGAAGGCTCCTTTCCTTTCCGCGAATCGGAGCCCAGAGATATGTGTCTTAGTCAGGCTTCTTTTTTTTTTTTTTTTTTTTTTTTTATGAATTATTATTTTTGCCTCCCCTTTATTTATTTATTTATTTATTTTAAACTTTTTTTTTTTTTTTTTATTATATTATGAGGTCCCCCAGAAGTGCAAGACATCTTTATCAACCCAACAAGAAGAACACTTGATTATTTCCTATTCAATCACTAGTTAAAATACTTATCAGAACAAGTGAAAACACTTAACCTGAAAAATGGAGGCATAATAATCAATGAGGGATACCTACACCGTAGGTAGGTAGTACTGGACTAAATTACCCAATTAAGATGTTCCCTTATCTGGCGTGCGTTTAATTTTCCCCAATCAAAATACAGGGAGAGTAATATTGTGATCGGAATATCCTCCGCACTTCAAGGTTCTCTGTTGGATTAGGATTATGATTACGATTACCATCATCAACCATATGTTTTCAATGTAGCAAAAAATATCTATCCCTAGTCTATTTCTAAACTAGTTCCATTCAATAGGTATAACAAGTAAGTGAAATTCCGTTCCACCGGGACCTGAAATTCCGCGATTACCGATTACTAAGTAGTAGGCAGGTACCTTAGGTTAGGTAGGTAGGTAGGTACTAGGTACTACGAGGAGTACGACTGCTTTAAAAAAAGATAATGATAATATTAATGATGGATGATGGTTCTACTCCGGAATCCGACTTGCCAGATCCCATCTCCGTCCCTGCCTATCGATAACCGTAACCTCGGGGATGATCGCCTGGAAGTTCTGGGTCTAGTGGCGTCCAGTTTCATCGGGTAGTGCTTTCGGGAATAACTCCCCGAGTGGTCTCTCTTTTTTTTCTTTTTTCGGTATGCACCCGTTTTGAGTTCTATCCTCCCTTGTGTCGCCAACTCGCTATCAGTCATACCCACCTACCTAGGGTTTGTGAAACAGCCTTTCTTCTTTTTTTTTTTTTTTTTTTTTTTTTTTTTTTTTCGTCATTGTCCAGGATTCTTGATAAAATATAGAGAGAGGGAGAGATGTCCCCTTACATTGATGAGATTGTACGTCAGGGATAATGCGAGGTTGATTAATGACGTCGCCTGATCTGAATCTAAGAGTACAACCGTTCTCTATCATCACTTATACAAATACGCTTCATCCAAGTATCACAAAATCTATACATCGAATAGTCTTGACCAATGCTGTATGCCCCCATCATGTTCAACATGCACACCGCTCAAAAATAAAACAGAAAATCAAAAACAAGAAAAAAAAATCATTACATCATATAACACATGAACATCATTTCTTCTCAGAAGAAAAGGGGGAAGGGAGAAGAAAAAAAAAAAACAAGGTAAAATAATTAACTAGGAATGCACATCCAAATCATCCCATTATTTCGCCGGAACACGTTCATAGAATACAATATACGCTTGCTCATTCTGCAACCGGTCTCGAAATGAGAAATCGCGCGGCTTGAAATCTGTTGCACGACCATCATCGAATTTCCGCCAGCATTGACGGGAAGCGTCTCGTACCAGGGAGACGTAATGACCACTGCCCATGGATGATCCTATGTGACGCAGAACACCGTATGCGTCATATGTAAATGGAGGCTCTGTAGCTGACCTTGTGTCCTGCATACCAGTGCTTTGGGCCTCAGGAGACTGCCCTGAACCTGGTTCAGTGTAAACAAAATCATCCATACGGAGCCCGTGCAAGGGAAAGTCGACGGGCGTATGAATTTTACGGGCGCTCTGCGTTTTAGAAGCAGAGAACCGCTTAAAGTGGACAACTAAGATCTGCGGAGCGCGTGTAATGATGATCTGCTTGGTCGCAACACGCTCACACTTGCAGTACGGACACTTCCAGACTTCATCTCCACTTAGCATTTCCTCTTTGCAATAGCTGCGCAGACACTGATAAATATCGCCCACCCCGGATGACGGTATTTCGACGCTGATGCTGTAGAATGCCTCATACGTAGTTGACGTTCGTTTGCAGGTTGTACAACGGAGCTGGCTGGCGTGCTGTCCGGCAAAAAGAGAGGAAATGAACGATTCTTCTCGGTGGCAGTATCGATTCCACTCTATTCGAGAAACCTTGGGGACAGGCATCCTCTCCCGTTGTACCTCTTCCTCAAATGTCAGCGGTCGAAGAGGGGTTCTCTGCCAATTGATATTGAGATCCTCATGCAAACAGTCCACAACAAAATCAAAAAATTCCTTCGCATCTTGTTGCCGATCTATGGCCCACTCCTGGTTGAGGCGTCCACAGAAATTCCGGAACGATGTAGGCATGATCACCTGCACATCATTTTTCCATAGGGATCTTATTAGATTGGCAAAAAGCCCAGGCATGACCCCCTGAGAGCCCTTCCAATTCTTTTGTATATAATACCTAAACCGGTTATCGATAAAGAACCTACTAAGCATTACTGTGGCACTCAGACATTGGATGGTGGCGTTCATATAGCAAGTTACCCCAAAATTAGCTAGGCCAGTACGGGGAAGCTTGAGTCGGTTGATCATTGAACTTGGGGCATAAAGGGCAGTCTTGTTCGCAGAATTCTGCCTCTCTAGGGTGGGTTGTATTTGCCGGCCGTCCGAAACTCCGCTATAGCTCGGACGGGGGACTGCAGGGGGCGGTCTTGACGGTGCAATAGGAGCTGGGGCGGCATAGTTGGGCGCCGGCGATCCTGATGGATATGGCGTCGTAACCATCGATTGTTGAATAGCTTGTGGCTCGGGGAAACGTCGCAAGAAATCCTCGTAAGAGTGTACGAAGGGCGAAGTTGGAGCCTCCGCATCCCCTTGCTCATCCTCGGGCTCCTCTGTGAGATTTTCCTCGTATATATATGTACTGGTATCGATCTCTTCAACCCTCGACTTCTCCATCCATTCCGTGTATTCTTCCGGGTTTAGCTGCTCGTAATTACGAAGTCTTCTTTTCCTCACCTCTAAGCTTGAATTAGCGCTTGCCATTGTTGGTACTCTGCCAAGGGGTCGCCCAGGCTTCATGATGTTCTTTTTCGCCTGCATGGAACCTATGACGGCGGCGGTAGAAGATGTGACTAGAGATTGTTGGCCAAGAAAATCAATCCATGCATCTAGACCGCCGACTAAAAGTGCAGGGGGGCGGCCGTCTTTCAAAGGCTTGTAGGCATTAAACTCATAGAGCGTGTCGTAAAGCGCTCTTAGATGAGGTGCTGTGGTGCCCACCGGGGGCCCGGCAAGGTAGCTGTTTGAGCTGGTACTCTGATCGTAGTAAACAACTAAGTCAAACTCGTTTCGTCTCTCAAATAGGTGCTGCTCGTATTCGGGCGAAACAACCAATCGCTCCTCTAGTTCTTCAGCCGAGACGTTCTCCTTCAAGGCCACTGGCTCTATGCACAAAATTGATTTTGCATAGATGTGGCCACTATCGTACTGATCCCGGGGGCGCACATCGATCAACAAGATATTGTATAATCGAAGATACTCCATGAGATGCTGAGCAGTAACTGTAGGGGTACGAGGTAGATCCGGAATGTTGGCTCTCGAGTCCTTGGCCGGATGAATGCCGTTCGGAGTTCGAGACCTATAGGGATTATCTTCAATGTCATTACGAATCGGGCTCCCACGAGGAGAGTTGGTCAATTGGGAATATCTGATATTGACTGGTCGCGAGCTCTCTGTTGAAGTTCGTGGTGGGTTGGATGGCCCTTGCGAGGGAACTGTCCGTATTGGACTGTAGGTAGGATCTGGAGCACGAGGAAGCGACGTCTGAATAGGAACTTTAGGGGGTAGAATAGGTGCACTATGAGGAGAGCCTATGGGCCGAGGTCCGAGAGGACGTCGTGAGGGTGAGTTGAGACTTGATCCGGATGGTAGTCCTGAAGTAGTGAACGATGATGGCGGAGCGGTTTGATTCTCAACATAATCATGAGTGGGTGGGGTTTGGGAGGAGTTATTTAGTCTATCGATTCCTGGAACCGATGGAGGCGATGTTGCCTTTAATTTCGCAAATCGTTGAGCAAGTATATCTGGAGGTGTCGAATACCTGGCTGGTTTCTCGTTTGAATCCAAGGCTTGGAACTCCGAAGGGCTAGGCATCCGTGTTGAAAAACTTTCTATTTGCTGCTGGCGACCTTGTGAGGCTGAAGATTGATATGTCCCAGCAGGTATAATCTGAGACACTGGCCGTCGAGGTATAGATTGTGATGGGTTAGGGGTTTGTACGCTCTTGTTCAGGTTGCTCTCCAGGATGCGTTGTTTGATCATGTCTACAGTTCCCTGCTTAGTTCGCACGGCCTGCCATCACACAGTCAGTCAAATTTCTTCAACTAGCGCAACGCAGATAATTCCGTCGAGCGGGAAACTTGCCTTCATTAAATCTGCGAATTGTTCTGTCCATCCAGGTATCTGCCTAGCGGCCGACCGGTATTCGGGATGATGTGGAATAATATTGATGGTGATTTCCGAGGCGCGAAGATATTGTACGAAGGCTTTGTCGAGTTGGTTATTTTCTGAGAACCTTTTGAACTTTGCTATAGCGTCTTGCGCGGTCAACAATAGATCCTCTAGCTGTATGCATGTGTTAGCGGCGAGTAGGAAAATGACAGAAGAGATCTGTATTGTAGAGCACATACTGGCGTGGTATCATTGACATCGAGTGCTGCTGCTTCATCTTGTAGGTCTTTTATATCTGGAAATCGCGGTGATACACCGATCTGGCGCCCCTCATCCCGCCTGGCACCGGACACCATGCCACCGAGGGAATGGTGACTAGTGTTTTCCCCCGGTATAAAAGTTGGCGGTGAAGGCAAAGCCACTGCATCTGGGGACATTATACGAAATTAGGATGGAAAATTCATGGGAACTAGATCGAAAAAGCTTCTGGCAAGAAGCTGGGAAGGCGAGGGGGGGCGAAACGCTGGGATTCGATAAAGAAGATGACAGACGGGTCAAGGTTGTAAGAACAAAGGATGATGAAACCACAACGCAACAAGCCTATAACGAATGAATAGGGAAACAAAGAAGAACAAGGAAACACAGATAGAGGAAAGAATGTGTGTAGCGGCTGGACGGAGATCTGAAAGGGGGCGATGGTTTGTAGAAAGGAAAAGACCAGATTGATGCGCTCTCCTCCCCTCCAATTCTGGCAGATTGAGCAACTTGCGGGATGTTGTCTGGGGTATGACTGTAATGTACGGTAATCGGGCGCGGATACTCACCGCCTTGGCCTATGACGCCACATGTCCACGCTATCCATGTTGCGCCCGGCACTCTGACTCAGCATCAAAGCCCAATGATGTGTTGTTAAAGCTGGCGTATGAAGAGGTACACTGTAAGTTACTAGGTAACTGCCGGAGTACCTCCATCGATATCGATCGTCTGCTCTGCCTGGAGCTTGTCAATATCCACGCTCTTCCATAGCCTCATCGCCTCCCCCCTGTTTATCACTGCTCCCCTAGCCAGCTCCATATAGAGCTAAAGATCTAGCTCCTTGCCCCGAAATTCTTCAGCTTCTCTCAAATTTCCCCTCCCCGCACCGAGCCAAGGGTAGTGCCTTCTCTCGCGGGCGTTCTAACGTCATAGAGAGATCTGTCTCAACGCCATACTTGTCCATTGCGCCCATTGATTCCATCATGGCGGGGTGGTTTTCTTCAGCTTCACCGCTCGATGAGCAGGTCGACAAAGCAACCTCCTCTTCTCTGTATGTACCGCATCCTGGAGATTCAAATTGTTTGTGATTGATTTGGGAAGCCTGGTGGTCTGACTTGTTTCTCAGTGAGGATATTGCTCTGAATTTAGAGATTTCAGATCTCATTCGATCGAAGAGTGTCCAGCCGAAGGATGCTATGCGGTGCCTGAAACGAAGATTAGAAAATAAAAACCCCAACATACAGCTGGCGACCTTGAAGGTTTGACCCCCACTCCTCTCCCCCCGCCCCCTCCCTTCTCCCCGCTCTCATATTATCCCCTTATAACTAAAAATATTCACATTGCTTAGCTTACCGATACGTGTGTGAAAAATGGAGGAACCCACTTCCTAGCGGAAATCGCGTCGCGAGAGTTCATGGATAACCTTGTCTCGCTCTTGAAGACGGAAGGACTCCCCTTGAATTCGAATGTGAAAGAGAAGATGCTGGAACTGATTCAGGACTGGGCCATGGCGGCTCAGGGACGAATGGACTTGAGCTATGTCGGAGAAACATACCGAAAATTGCAGAACGAAGGCTTTCGATTTCCTCCAAAGACCGAAATTAGTGGGTCTATGCTGGAGAGCAGTGCGGTAGGTTGACCCCTTCCAAAAATTGGTTTGTAGCCTAGCATCTTATTCTAATAAACAATCATACAATAGCCCCCAGAGTGGATCGATTCAGATGTTTGTATGCGCTGCCGTACACCCTTCAGCTTTATGAACCGCAAGCATCATTGTCGCAATTGCGGAAATGTATTTGATGCGCAATGTTCCAGCAAGACACTCCCTTTACCTCACTTGGGCATATTACAGCCTGTTCGTGTTGATGATGGCTGCTACGCCAAATTGACTTCAAAGCCATTTCTACAAGGCGCTATCGCAGACCGATCAGCGTTCAAGAATAAATCCATTACTAAATCTAGTGTGATGGAGCCTCGTGCAGCTCGGGCGGAGACGGGCTTCGATGATGACCTGCGTCGCGCTCTAGAAATGAGCTTAGAAGAAGCTAGAAATAAGGGACCCAGTGGCTACGTGCCGCAGCCCAAGGCGGCTGAAGAGCCTGCAAAAACTGTCAGCCAGCCAAGCACCGATGAAGAGGAGGATGCTGATTTGAAGGCTGCTATTGAAGCGTCTCTGCGTGATATGGAACAACATAAGCAGAAGCACGCGGCGGCTCTGAAAAACACCACAACCACTGATTCCTCGTCTCGTGGAGCTCCTACCGCAGTATCTCTGCCTAAAAATCCGTATGAGCTTAGCCCTGTTGAGGTAGAAAACATTCATCTTTTTGCGACCCTTGTTGACCGATTGCAACACCAACCTCCTGGTACTATATTGCGTGAGCCTCAGATCCAGGAACTGTATGAAAGCATTGGGACCCTCAGACCTAAATTGGCTCGGAGTTATGGTGAAACAATGAGTAAACATGGTATAGTTTCATTGACCTGACAATTACTCGAATTATGCGTATAGCTAATCAGAAATATCTAGATACCCTGCTTGACCTACATTCTAAGCTATCTACTGTCGTGCGGTACTATGATCGAATGTTAGAAGAACGTCTGTCAAGTGCATATTCTCAGCACTCATTGGGATATGGGCCGCCAGCAGTTGGCCCACAGTACCCGAACATGTACTCTCCAATGCCTTCACAAGTGGTCGATGGGAAAACTGGGGCTGAGAACTTTTACTTCGGAAATACTGGGGTAGAGAAATCTCAACACCCCATCACAACTTACACACATACTCAACCGGAAGGGGAAAGCCCGGAGAATGTTGGTCTCCATAGCGGCGCCATGAGCCCTACTATGCACTCAAAAGCTCCCCATGCTGTACCCCCTAATGTGCAATGGAATGGAGCGCGAGCATCTGTTGTCTCTCCACCACCCTCAAACCCACCCAACCCTTCGGTCTATACTGGTTCAGCAACGCCAGCACAATTTTATGCTTCTTCTGCCTATCATGAACAGGATACCAAATCATTCCAACCACCAGACGCCACTTATCAGTCATCTCCTCTGACAAGACGAGATTCGCAATACCAGCCAACGGGACTTCAACAACCGAGTGTGCCTGAACAACCCCCAGCGGCCAACCACGGATATATGCAACCGGCAGATTCTCGCGTCCCACTTGGTGGGCAACCGGTGTATCAACCCCAACCAGCAGAGCCTCCGGCTCAATCATATTACCCCCCACCGCAACAGCAGCAACAACAACACCTCCCACCGGCGGCGGTGTATCAAGGATATGGAAGCGCGGGCTACCAAGGGGGAGACGTTTCTCCTATTTCCGCACCTACTCCTCAGCAACCGACACAATCCCGGCCAGCCGTCGAGGAGAGCTTGATTGAGCTGTAATGTTATGATATTGACCTGATTGTTCTCTTTCGAGTTTTTTTTTTCCCTGCTTCCCCTTCTCTCTCCCTCCCTCCCTCCCTCTCTTTCCCTCTTATCTTAATTGTGACATGGTGTTTTTTTTGTGTGTTTTACCTATTGATGTTCTCCTGTGACAATTATGATACCAGATGAATTGGTTATTGCCTAGCCACGAAATTGGATTTACGTTCGTTTATGACATTAGCCAATATCACTCTCTATTTCAGTATTAGATTAAACGGTTTGGTTCAGGCGGGGGAAGCGGAGAGTGAAGCTTATTAGGGCCTAATCGCATAACATTCAGATAGATAATCTTCTCTAATCATGAATTGAGATTGGAGAATAGGTACTTTATTTGTATTCTACTCTTTCAGTGGTTACTGGAAGCATAGGGTAATTGGAAAGTAACACTATTTAGGTAAAACCGGGGGGGGGGGGGGGGTTTCTTTCTCACCGGATGCGTGGTAGCTGGGTAGCTAGGTACCTAGGAGTGAATAAGGTTAGATCTGATAATGAATCCTGCACCTTGAAGAGATCTATTCAGATACCTAGGTACCTATGAGCTGTGATAGAGACAAGAATACTGCCACAGTTACCGGAGGAAGCTGAGGAATTATGACAGGTATACTCGTACTCACTTAGGTAGCGGATTATTGATTATTACTTCATGGGGAGAATATAATACGGTCTGGGCCCTGGCGGTACGGAACGCGTAATACGGCGGTGATGATTCCCTGAGAGGGTCTCGTCCTCATTCAAATCTTTCTTCCACTCTTTTTGACTTTGGAATTCCTTCATCCTCTCCATCCCCTCTTTTTGTGTTTTGTGGAGTTAAATACTCAAATTGATTGACTCGATCTCCCCTCTTCCTTGATATTAAATCTATTTGTTCACCCCTCCTCCCCTCCCCGCCCTCCTTCATTTTAATTAATTTCCCTCGGTGTAACGATTCGCTCGATCTTCCACCAATTGCCTCGCCCCGCGTTCGCCGGCAACAAGCTCAAGACTATTTGTTAATTGCTTTTCCTCTGATTGTCTATCACCGAGAGTGCCCGCAGCAACCGCTACTATTCCGTCGTGACACCGGCCGCGGTCACTGGCCTTTAATCTTGCCCTGTCCCATCATAGTACCTTACTACCTAGTCAACCTGGGCGTTCGGTGTGCCCTCCAATCGCCTGGTCTGATCTTCTGCCGATAGCTGCTCGTCGCCCGATTCGGAGCCTCGTGGGCTTCTATTGCCGCCATGCCGACATCATCCAACACCTCCTCCCCTGTTAAGCGCCCGGGCCTGGGCCGTCGTGCTGTCTCATCTCACGCCGTCGTCACGCGCTCCTCCTCGTCGACTGGCGAGCTGTCCCTCTCTCACTCATCTCACACCCAGAAAGCTCCTCATCGCCCCCTTCGTCCGCATCTCGTCGGTGGCGGCCATCGCACCCACGGTCGCAACCCTTCTTTTGGCAAGAATCTCAATAAATTACAACGTCACCTTTCCTCCCAGCACATTGGTCCCGAGGTCTCTGCACGGTTGCACCAGCGCAAGAAGTCTGCCCCTGTCACCCCAGCCGCGAGCCCACCCAAAGGAAGCCACCACGTTCGATGGGATGGAGCGGTGGACGGACACCATCAAACCGCTGCCTCTATGAAAAGGAATAATTCGACTCCCGCTCTGCGCCGAAATACCTCAGGCGTTATCACTAAAAAGGCCCTGGTTACTGACCGTCCACAGTCTAGCTCGGGAAAGAAGAAATCTGTCGGCTTTGAGCTCGCTGACTCTTCCGACAACGACGACGGCGACTGGGAAGATACAACGCAGTCACCTGAGAGCACCCGGCGTGGCTCTGTCGCCCAGTCCAAAGACAGTGTGGAAAATCCGGTTGTACTGGTCGACCCCCTTACATTCGTGAAGCGGACGTACCCTCAGTTCCCTCGAGCGACCAGTCTTCCCGAATCAACTAGTAGAAGCTTTCATGAGGATCAATCGTCAGGGGATGACGACGATCAAGGGTCACAGCACGAAGAGAACACGGAAGATCAACAGGAGGATCCCGAGCCCGTGACTGACCACGTAGACATCGCAGCCCGCTTGTTAACCCCATCCCACTCCGCCAAAGCGCCACCAGCAATGTCGTCTATCTCCGTCACCGCAACCCCGGCTCCAGTGGATACAATATCCCGAAACACGTCTCTGACCAACTTAGCTGGTCATGATGCTCTGCGGCGTCCCTTATCCTCAGCCAACATGACACAAGCAAGTACACCGGCCGGCCACACACACGCAACGTCCTCCTCGATCGAAGGAGGCGTCTCAAGATTTATCGTCAACAATAAGACTGGCACGTCTCGCACCGACTCCGATCCTAATACCCCATCCTCATTTTTACCGCACTACCATCCGCAGACCCCACCCTCCCCCCGAGGTGGTACAAGCTCGAAGAAGACACGAGCCTCACCTCAATCAAGACTACCCGGCACAGAGCCCCCTTCCCGTACCCAGCAGAAACTCTGGTTACAACGCACTGCAGCATTGAACACCTCTCCCCCGGATTCCCATGGCACCTCTACTAGTGTTTCTCCTGCGGCAATGGACCCCACCTATATTGCTACAAGCCGTCCAGGTCCAGGGCCGTTCGATGGAGCTCGGGGGCTCGTAAATGGCTCCTCGAGAGCTGGCGGAGTTCTTCATCAAAATGAAACCAAGCATGTACGCAAAGCCTACGAGAAGACATCTCTGGAACTTACAGTAGTCCGAAGATTCCAGTCTCCGACCGGGGATAGCTTTAAGCGATTGAACGCCATCTTGCAAGGCGCAAAAGGCTCGACTTCAACCCATGAACGGAATGCTTCGCTCCCACACTCAGTCAGATCAGCACCTGCATCGGTTCTTCGGGATAGACGACAATTACCAGATAACGATAATAATGGTTCTCCAGACTATCAACAGACCATGACTCGAAGACAGCCTGACATACATACTTCTGTTTCCCAGACAGACCTCCAGGACCCTGAGAACCTCGTAAATGATCCAGTTGATTCAAGTCAACAGCACAAATCCCACCCTTCTCACCGTCTCCTCTCAACATCTGAAGAAACCGCTCCCGGTAGTAACCCCTCAGCAGAAGAAGAGCCTGACGACTCATTCTTCGCAAATCAAAACGAGTTGATGATTCGTCGGATGTGGGAAAGTCGTGAAGTTGCGTCTTCGAGTTAACTGTACAATAAATATCTGTCCTTGTCCCTCCTTTACCCCCTCCCCCCCCAGATTTCCCTCATAATATTGTCTCATTTCTCTTCTTTCTCTTCAAATTTTTTTTTTTTTTTTTCCCCCCCTCTCAAGCGATACCGGAGTTTAGGATTACTGCATCTCGTTTAGCGTGCTCGGTTGTTTTGAAGTCGATCTCTGTTCCCTGTTCCCTGTTCCCTGTTCCCTTTCCATCACCCTTCTTTCTCACTCCTTCCATATTCTACAGGAAAGTGAGAGGGAAATGTAATTTCTCTTTTCCTATTGTATTTAGAATATTCCCCTCTTTCCTTTTCACTAATTTCTTCAAGTTGCTATTTTCTTCATTATGTTTCCTCCTTCAATCCGTCTTGTCCTCAAGTTGTTTTCTTTTCTTCTTCTCTTTCTCTTTCTGCGTGTCATTTTATTATTCTTTAGGCATAGATATCCTCTTAATGTAACTATCCATATCTTCCACTATTCATAACTATTCATTATCTATTACTACTACTACTACTACTACTACTACTACTACTACTACTACTACTACTACTACTACTACTGAATATAATATAGAAGGAAGAGGCGCAGTTATACATGTTCTAATCCTTTACAATACTTGGAAAAGGATAAAGCAAAAATGTATAAATAGCAATACTTCTCTCTCTTTTTTAGTGGTGGTGATAAGCTATTCAGCGTCATATACAATTAACACATCTATCAGAAATGACACGAAGCTTTTTTTTTTTTTTTTTTTCGGAAATGAGATGAAAGCCAAAAAATAAAAATAAAAGGACATAAAATAACACAGAGGTATATTGAACATGGTTATGCAAATATTTACTTTGAAAAAAAAGAAAAAAGAAAAAAGAAAAAAGAAATAATGTATATTTGATAGACGTTAACGAGGTGTGGCTACCTTTCTTTCCCGGCCTCCACGGGAGACACCACCTCTACCACCACGACGGGGGGTAGGTGTAGATGGGGGAGCTTGATCTACACGGCGTGCATGGTGATGAGATTGTTGTTGTTGTTGCTGTTCGCGGCGGGAAGAAGCGTCGGATGATTTCTGAATAGTGTTTGTGGTAGTAGATCCGGAATCATTCCGCTGCGGTTGAGGGCCGCCTTTTCCGCGCCGCTTGCGTCCAGACGATGAGGCGCCATTTTTGCTTCCACGCGCAGACCCAGATCCGGACCCAGATCCTCGCCCAGGGGGTTTCTCCCGACCTCCATCCTCTTCACCAGGTTCAGGAAGCCCCTGGACTCGTCGGCTTTCCTTATCCCACCACTCTTGGAACTCCTGTTCGAGCTGGATATCTTCAAGGTTATGCTTTGCGGTTGCGGCTTCGCGGAGCTCATCCTTTTCTGTTTGCTGTTGCATGAGAATGGTGGCTAGAGATATAGAGTTGGGTGAGTCGGCGTGGAAGCTCGTTTGGTAGGGTTCTGGGCGGGGGATATGGCGGATGGATTGGATGGTGGGTTGGAGGTTCACGGGTGCAGGAGTGGATGCGGGGGCGGGTGTGGATGTAGATGCAGACGCGGATGGATGAGATGATGTGGGAGGTCCGGAGAATGAGGGTTTGGAAGGTGGGGGAGTAGATTGCGTGGTGGCAGAGACACTGCGTCCCTTGATTTGCATGGGGGTTGTAGCTAGCTCTGGCCTGGGAGGCGGCGTTCTGGCGACAGTTTGTCGAAGGGTCATGGAGGGCTTTGAAGCGGATCTGTTTGGTGTGGGGGATGTGATTTCTTGTCCATTTGTGTTCGGTAAAGGCACTGGTTTGGTTGGAGTAGTGATTTTCCATGGATTTTGTGGCGGCATTTCCTTTGCCTTCTGCTGTGCGGTAATCTTTTCTTGCATTTGCTGCTGCTGGATTTTCTTTCTTTCCTTTTGTGATAATTTGGGAGGAAGGGCACTGTTGTTTTCCCGCCGAGTAGATATGCCTAGACTAAGGTTTGAGACGCGAGTTTCAGATGTTTCGCTCATGATATCCTTCAGGTTCTTCTTGGAGGCAGATATCGCTGACGCGCTCCATGGCCCTTGTGACGGGTTAGGGGAAGAAAGTGACTCATTGCTCTTTAGCTGGAGTGATGCTGCCTGAAGTTCGGAAGGGGATCTAGTAGGAATGGTATTTTGTGGAGAAGCCATTTGATCATCAAGGTAGCTTCGATTTTCAAAGGATGCGCCGTCTATTAAACTGGAGCTGAGTCCTGGCGTATTACTCCATGAGCGAGGTTCGCTCTCGTCAGCCAATTTAACCCCACGAACTGCGGATTTGCCTTTGTCGCTTGGTGACAATAAGTATTCGTCGTCCATTTGAAACATCAAATCACCGGTTGATTGCTTCGATTTCAATAATGGGCTGGGACTAGTTATCCCCAAGCTGTCTTTCATAGGATCAAACTTGGGCCTTTGTGTTAATGGGGATGCCCTCTCATTGTTTATTGACCGAGCCTTCCCATCATAGGCATCGATTCGATTCAGGCGTGACCGGATCCTCATTGAGTCGATGCGCCGTCTTTTCTCCGCTTCTATTAAAGAGACTAATTCGGGATATTTTTCGAAGACATACTCATCGGAGTTCCGCCCTCGTGATATGGGGAAGCTGGCTAGTTGATTGTCATGGCAAACTAGGTCGAGCATCCGGAGCAGATTTTCATCAAGTTCCCCCAAAAGCCTGCAAAAAGTTGTTAGACTCACGGGGTCGCACAGTAAGTAAAGCATGACTCACTTGTTTGCTATCAAATCTTCTAGATTTAAACAGATATATTCTAGCCCAGCGTCTTTGAATTCCGATACGTAGCACGGTGCAATGGAGTTGAGGAGATGGCACACATTTCGCGTACTCACTGGGGACTGTTAGTGATTGACTTAAAACGTGAATTGTAACTACCAACTTACCAAATTTACCGAGCACTTTTTGACAAATTTGGGCCAGCCTATCTATCATTAATTCATTGGCAACAAAAGCGACATCAATGACTAGATCAATGAAATCGTCAAGGTCCTTTGTGCGGACTTCGTCGAAAAGTTGATCTTCGATATCCGCATACATATATCGAAGAACAAAGTCAAAGACGGCTCGATCAATATGCTTGAGATCAACATGAACCTGGTCCTCTGGGTTCTTACGGCGTGATGACAGCCATCTCCCGCCTGAACGACCGTAGAACAATGCACTGAAGAACGGGCATCTTTGACAGATTACTTCACTATGTGCACGCATTTCTTCACCATTGAGTTCAATTACTACATCCCCGCTTGCGAAAAAGGATGGGTCATTGATCGCATGCGAAAGGTCGAGCTTCAAATCTTTAGTGGGTTCAATCATAAGTCTGGAAGCCCTCTCTAGGGCTGGAAGGTGCAGCTGTGTAGCGAGACGCATCACTTCAACGCGAACCTGGCGATATCTAGAAGAATTTTCAGCAGAGACCCTGGCCTGGTGCCAAATATCCAGTACGCTATCGGTATACAAAAAGAAAGCCAAATTTAGGAGAGTAAAAGTATCAATGCCGTGAAAAACGATTCTTCTCTGCCCCTGGGGATGATGTTCGACAGTCAATAGGTCAGGCATGGAGAAGTGGCGGTTTCGCCGAAAACTGTGGAATGCCTTTCTCAGTACTGGACTGCGCCCTGTCAACAGGAATTCGTGGATAGGAATTTGTATGTCAGAGAGGGTTGTCATCGCATAGACCATTCCAACAGTCGTTTCAAGGGATGTCGGTTGAAAGAAGGACTCAATATCAGAGGAATTCATGATAGCCGTCTTTATAGCCAGGGAAGGCTCAAGATCCCAAGTACTATCGCTAGTAATATTGGCACTGGGATCTGACGCCATGGATGACTTAGAGGCTCGGAGTGAGGTAAAAGGTGACAAGGCCAAAATATCTTTCCAGAGAGTGCTAGGGCCAACAGTAATTTGCTCTTTAGTCACATCACACTCGCGCTGAACGGCTGCAAAGGCGCCAAAGGCATTACTGGTAACGCCAACAACTCGAGATAGCCCGGGAATACGAGCAAATTTGTAATCTTTCGATGATCCATCCTTTGACCCTCCACGTTTCTCTTTTCTCCACGCGGAGCCGGAGGTTGTGCAGATAATTATGGAACCATCCTGGCCAACATCGACGTCTTTAACTGCCATGTGAGCCTTTTTAACGGACCAAACGCGCACCGGTGAGGATAATGAATTTCGGATTTTAGATGGATTGGTTGTCGATGTTAGGGTGGGAAGACTTTCAATTTTATTTACCTGTGTTGTGAAAACCTCACCAGAGCTTGACAATGCACAGATAGTGTTACCACCGGCCTTGATCTTGACGATACGGTTGGCAGACGTCTCATACCGAGTTGTCATGAAGCTGTCCCTTATGAATCTTGGACTGTGGTCTAGAGGAAACGCAAGTCTGCAATAGCCGTAATGAGAAAAAACCCAAACTTCGTGATTTTGGAGTAGAACTGCAGTGGCATGGTCGGTAGCAGATACACTTTGTATGACAGTACTGAAGAGAGAGGCCCCTACACGCCGGGGTGTCGTTTGCATCTCAAGTGACCGGGCATCGGAATCCACGAGCCCGAGTTGGCCCTCGTTTTTACCAAATGTATATAAACCAGAGTTGCTAAAAACAACAGAGTGAATGGCGGATGCTGCTGCACCTAAGATGACCTCTTTTTTAAAAGGGTTGAATATCTGTCGCGGAGATTTCTGAGTTGGCACTTCGTCTCGACCGCTAGCCCTTGGGAGATTATAGCCTAGTTGACCATACTTGTTGCTTCCCCAGCTGAAAATTTCACCACTGGAAGTTATTGCAAGAGTATGATCCTGTCCAAGGGTAATCGATATGACCTTCTTGTTCGCAAGTCCGCCTGTCTCTATACAAACGAAGCTAAACCTGGTGGTCTCATCCCCAGTTCCTAAGCGGCCACCTGGGCCGTACCCGCATAAAAATAGGTTTGATTCGGGGTCGTTTGTGAGAATAGCTGTGTGAAGCTTTGACATGACCACGCTCTGAATTTTGATCGGCCTGCTCTTGATCAAAGCTGGTAGGTCGTTCGTAGAGCCGTAATCCTTATCTGTCTCTAACGTATCATCATTGAGCCGTCGTTCTTGAAACTCACGATAGAACCGCTGCAAAAGATGCTCGGGGCGTTGGAGAGTTATTCGTTCAGGGAACTGGCGATCATCCTGATCTCCAACACCCAGGTTTAAGTTTTTGTTACTGCCAAACGTGTATACCTCGTCGCCAAACAAGTTCACCCTTGGTTTGAGAGTACTCCGACTAATGTACCCATCATCACCCATCTCGTCTCCGTGCTCTGATGCGTTGGAAGATACATCACTGAGAGTATCAACATCCGCCAGTAGACTAAGGTAGACTTTGCGGGGGGAAACAGCTTGTTTAATATCGCGGGATGTGATCGTAGCGGCGTAGACGTCGAATGGACTATACCCTTCTCGATCCTTGATCTTAATCAAACTGCCACTCTGATGGCTTGGATTGCCCAATTTACTTGGATTTGTCGCATCCTGGATGTCCCTAGCCATTAATGCTTGCGCGATGGTAGCATTTCCTGCATACAAAGCTCGATGGAGAGCTGTCCATCCGCTCTCCCAGTCTTGCGCATAAATATCAAGATAGGGTGCACTTAGCAGGGCCGTGGCGAAATATAATGCACTTGGTTTGGATGAGGAAGCGATGAGATGAAGCAGTGTTCGCCCGTTTTGATCTCGTGTATTCAATTCCTCCCGGGAGAGAGTCTTGCTGGACCGCGGGATATTACCTCGTTCTGAGCCTGGTGTCCCAGGGGATGTGCCAGTCAGTTTTTTACTTTTCGACAATCCACCTAGCGACGAGGATATCAGTGCCCCCGGACTCCCTGACTTGAAGCTGGAAACGCCTCCAGGTCCGGGAGTTCGCGGGCTACCAGAGGTGTAGCTGGCATTTGCCAGAAACCGCTGGAAGCTCTCAACGTCATCGCGAAGAAAAAACTCCCAAAGCTTGCTACTCATGTGCCCAAACTTGTGTTGTGTCAGAACCTCTTCTCAGCCCAGGACCAGAGCGTCGATGAAACCACAAATGGCAGACGGCGCGCTGGCAAGAATCCGCGGGCGAACAAGAGTATTCTGACGTGGGAATAGAAGGCCGATAGCCACGGGCCTATTCCTGTCGGGTCTCAGTATGGCTCTAGTTGTAAACGTAAGCGCGAGTTCTAGATGGTGCGACGGTAGGTGAGATATTAACGTGTGCTAAACGCGAATGCGTGGTGGTGATGACCGTGATGACAGGTATTATTTTATGATTATCTCCGAGTTTAAGGGCCGCGGGGAGGAGGGAGAGGGCGCGAAGCAGACGGGGGAAGGGAGGCGCGCGTTAGCCCAGGTTAACTTCGAAAGTCGGATGCGATTGCAGTGATAGACAAACAGTGGCTGCGTAATGCGGAGGGGACGAGGGGTAATTTGTCGCAATTGCTAGAGGGGTCGATGTAGAAATTCAAACACACAAGGTCCGTCTCTCACTTGGTGATGCTGTCCGGAGGGAGCCGTGGATAAGAGAGACCGGCGGTGACCAATCGGGAGTCACGCACCCCTCCATGCCCCCCGATGAGAGGTCGAGGACGAACGCTTCAGCCCCTCATGCACCATTCCAGGGCAAAGTTTCATCTCTCGGAAGATCCACGATGTTCGCACCCATTATACAATCGTTTTCCGAGCTGCTAGGTCCCTTATAACAGGATTAAAATCCCTAATAACCTGCCGCGGGGGTGGGGGGGGGTAAAGGTTCGGGTTGATTATTTCTTTCTTACAGAGACAGACAGGATTATTATCATTTGGGTTGTATCATGGATGCATAGAAGGTGATAAAAGTCTGTTCTTATTGGTGACTATGTGGACTCTCTCTCTGCAGACTCTTCCAGACTCTTCTCGAGGTACTTGATCTATCTTGGTGATAGTTTGTAGGGGGTTCATTCATTCGAGGGCTCTTGTAGGCACAATAAAGGTGACAAATGCTGCTTCAAAACCCTCTAACGGATGATATATAAACATACTCTTGTTTTACAAATAAGATAATCGAGAATCTAAATATATCGGCATACCTCTTGATAGTGAGCGCTCACTAAAATCTCCTAGAAATTGGCAAAAGCCGAACAAATTAATCACGATAATTAACTACACCCAAACCAACGGGCTTGATGAATAACGACTGGAAGGGTAGTTCACTAAAGTTCTACAGCCTTTAGAAACCTATAAGCAAGTTGCTTATCATACTTCAGATTTAAGAATATCAAGCGCTATGGCATCCGGAGGGGAAACTAAGCAACTCCGCGGCGTATCGTCATGTGCTAATCTCAGCGTCTAGAAAGAGTTAGAACGGGGTTTTTTTACGTCGACTATCTATTTCCCCTCCACCCCCTCTCTCTTAGTTTCTAGTTCGAATACGCGGTAAAAATGAATGTCATATGTAAGACACAATACTCGATGCTTAAAGCTGACAGTCGGCTGTCCAAGACAAACTGGGACCCCGGGGGGAGGGGGATAGACTGTGGGAGGGTCTCTTTAGACTTGACATGAGTGGGCTAGGCCGAGACCCCAAAAATAGAATCTGCTCTGTTAATTAATTTAACTTGCCACCGCAAAAGGGTTGAAATGCTCTATAAAGAGATGGATGAAGCTACCTAGCCACTGTATGTATGGTAGCTATACAGAGGATAGACAAATGGGGAAGAGAAGGGTACTGATAGAATTTCTTATGGTCATATGCATAGTTGAGGATCTGACAAAATCGTGGACACAAAACGCCCGCTCTTTGAAAGAATTGTACGTATTGGCTGGTAGTTTCAAAAATAGACAATCATTCCACGGTCTAGTGACCCCCTGCCTCCTTTAGCACTAAACTGGATGGAAGATATATGAAAGAGCACTAATCAGCTAATATGAGGTGCACATGATGAAAGAAGGTGATAATAATACTACCTAATAATATAATAGTATCGTGGAAAGAACCAGCAAGTTTACAAGTAGACTATTGCAGCCCCTCTTAGTAATTATGATAATAAATTGTACAGCTGTGTCACCACCTGGCGCCAAAGAATGATGTCCAAGTCAATACTGTATGATTAACTCAACCTCCTACGGTGTGGTTATCTGTGATTTCGGTATCTCATAGGTAGAGTAGTAGTAGCGGTGGAGCGGGGGGCCCCAGCCAACAATTCGGCAGGCCTCCTGAACAGCCGAACAAGGGGAGGGAGAGACGAGGACTGGGTAAGTGTGGCTGATGTGGACGCGCGCCAACAAGGTCGATTCCTTCTGCAAGGTTGCGAAGTCGCTATCACCAGCAGCCCTGAGCTGCACGTACTGAGCTTCCGGAGCAAGTTAGGTATTTGGCGGACTTATCTTCTCCGCTAGTTACCATGAACCAAAGAGCAAGTAAGCTTGACGGAGGATTTGTTGGAGTATATAATTAGCTTTGCATTGCAACAAGAATAGCCTAAGAGGGTACTACGAGGCATGTCCATGTCCATGTCTGCTCCAGAACCTAGGAGAGGAGGAATTCCGGAAGGTACAGTGCTTTGGCAGATTGTTGCAATAGGCGTTTTGCCTCCACCCTCCAACAGAATAAATGCAAGCTAGTGCAGACGAGGCAGCCAGTCCCAGAGCTTTGGAAGGTGGTCTGTGCTTCAGAGCTTCTCTGACTGCATCTTGTATCACCTTTCTGGCCAGCTTTCGAACAGACCCGACTCGTTGATTAATCACCCTTTTCGGTAAGAGTTACCACTACCTTATTAATGGTTGATTAATTCTCTGGTTTAGGTTCAGATTCGCTGCAACAATATAATGGAGAACGATGAAACAAGATTTTGAAACTAAAGGGGCATGGATCATCGAAGGGATCGATCATGACTGCTTTTTTTTCATACTGACTGGAACTGATCTGCCTCTTCGCAATGATAGAACGGACTTTTGTGCGGATTCAGTTAGACCCCTTAGGTATTTACTAGTCCAAAAAAAGGTAGGCAGCAACTAGACTAGTAATAATCACTCCTACCTAGTGGTAATAATAAAAATGATCTTTTTTATCCCCCCTCCCGATTGATGAGATCTGTCAAAATGTAGGTACTTTGCATTTGAAGTCTTACAACTGTAATTCTTAAAACAAAACATGCAGTATTGAGGTTTGGAGTGAGAATCCGGATTGAAAAACCATACCATAATAAACATTTTGGCCTACAATACAGCGTTTTTAATTGATTACTCAATATAGAATATAAATCATGAATTTAATATTAAAGTTAATCACCATGGAAAATTTAATCAGTTATTCCGGGGCAAGATATGTAGCATAAGATATTAAGATAAAGCGGCGGTGTCACTTTCGAATTTGATATATGTTGGATAATTTTATTTCATAGGATTTGATTCTATGTGGGTTTTAGATTTTGCTTTTGGTGGCTTGAATGATGTGGATAGTTGCTAACAACTTTTTTTACTCATAGATTTGCACAAAGCCACTCTATATCTTTGTCTCTCCAGGTACTAAAGGGTCAGTCTTGACTTCTATCACCAGACCGACCCTGACCCTTATGAAGTAATAGATCCGTATTCTTAACAAGCACATCGTAGCTGTCTGAATACCCAGCCTCTAAAACTATGATTGGCAATATCCTTCAACGAGGATAAGGACTCTGGACCTTCGCCCTTATACTTGAGTTAGAAATGATTGTAGATAAGTAACTGCGGGCCGAAAAATTACCCGATGTTCCCACTCAGCTACATCTAGAGATTTGTTTCCCTCTGAAATGGCTATTGAGAGTTGTTTTCTGGCTAACAGTAACTAAAATGGTTTACTTGCCTTCCAGAGATTTTTAGAATGGCACCAATGAACACTCCAACTCCCACTAGCTCAAAGTTGTTTGAAGTCACTATATTTTGAACTTTTGTGTCGACCATCTCTTGTACTCCCTAGCTGGTGTGGAGAAAGTGGGGAAAACGGGGTTGTAAGTAACATAATCGGTTCTCTTCAACCTCTCCAACTCATTCTAAAGTAATCTTAGACAGGCTTGGTTAGTGGCAACAAACTGATATCTCTCAGAGAATAGAGTACAATAATCTGAGGAGGGAAAACAAAACCCCAGAATAAAAAAAGCTGTCAAAGGGGGAATGCTACAAGGAAAGAGCGTTGATGTTAATATCTTGAATAAGGATGGACCTGCATTAATCTACGATTAAGACTTCCTTGTTTGCTTTAGGTGAGTAAAATAAATACTAAGTAGCTCTATGGCCATTAGGTATTTACTGTATTGTCAAATATAAACAATCAATATTAAATTTTTTTTTTTTTTCCAAAAATAATCAATGTGTAGTAGATGCTTAAACATTCAACTTTGAAGTCTTAATAATCTGGTATTGTGAATTCCTTTTAAAATATGTATAACTAATTAAAAGGGGTTTAAGTTTTCATAGGTATTTAAAAGCTTTTAGGAGATAAAAAGTATTATATCTATCTAACCTTGGAATAAATGCCCTTGTTAACGCAAACTAAATATCTAACTGCCTAGTAGGAGTAGGGGGGCAGCTTTCTTTAATAATTGATATTACTCGCAATACCGTAAAATAACAGATGGGCTATCATCTGACCCACGGCATTACTTTATCAGGACTAGCCCCTTGGAATGGAACCCTTATCTCATCTTGTTTTAATACAGAGCTGTGACAGTACCTACATCAAAGACTGCAGCTGCTCTTCCTTGACCGCCTTCCATTTGCTGGTAGTTATCTATTGGATAAAAGATGGTCCGCTCCCGATCTTCGTGTATCCTAGCATGACAATCAATCTGCACCTGAATGCAGCTTGCGTCGTGCTTGAAGAGGCAAAAAACAAAAATACTGCTAATAATAATAATAAGAAGAAAAGAAAAGAAAAAGGACAAGAAGGCTTGACCGGGGGGTCCCTTACTGATTAATGTTCCATGCTCATCTTGGGATTGAGCAATTTATCTTTAACATTCCATTTTAGTTTTAGGGTGTTCTTATCGCTCGTCCCCAGGTGTCAGCCTGACCAGCACTTTGAGTACTAGTCGAGTCACCAGCGTGCGTCACAGACCCTTTGCCTCTTAGCCGCTTGACTCGCTGTGCCTTGTATATTACTACTACTACTGTAGTTAGCCACACCCTCCTTCCTCTCTTTTAGCTCACGTTCCATCATAACTCTCTTTTCTCCTGACCACAACAACCGATTTCTTCTTTCTAAAATTCCTTCTCTGCCATTTCATCTGCCCATGTTCATCTGTAGGCTTGGGGTGACCATGAATCCCTGAATTGTTGCTTTTCCCACGACGTGAAGACGCCGTGCACCCCCCCAGCCTGCTTGTCAATGCGGAGAAGCTCCCAAGGTTGTCTAGACCGCACACTCTCGACATCTTGTTGCCTGAATACAACAAACGATGACATCGGTGCCTACCTTTTAGTGCCCCAGACAGGATTATCCCGTGGCCTTGCTGTCGTTTTTCCATTTCCTTCTTCTTGACTCTTTTGGGTTCGGGCTTTGCAAGGTGCAGATCGACTGTTCGCTTCTTGGGTTCGTTAGTATGGCCGTCCGCAGCGGCTCCGTCGCCTCTCCATTTCCTTCTTGATTTCAAAAAGAAGTGCATCACAAATATTTCTGGATTCGGTGTTCGGTATTTAGCGAGTATCTGAGATATTCTCGCCAACGAACGAATCAACCATGCATCAACATCCTCGGTCGCCAGCGCCTGCTGCACCGACCTCTTCCGCCCGACCTCGTTCCCAAGACCGCAAAGAACCCGACCCTCGTCCAAATTCCCCAGCACTTGACCTGAGGACACATTCTAATAGAGGGCTGGGGATTGAAACTGAAACTGAACCGTCAGTTACAGCGCAAAATATACCTCCTGGAAAAGAAGCGGTCGCTAAATTAAATCAGATTATCTCAGTATGGCCGCAACCATTGGCTTGAGCAAGCTCTTTTCTTCACCTCAGTTCCAAAGATTTGGCTAACCTATTTTCTCTTCATTCAGAATTACCATACAAAAGCTGCTTTGATAATCTTGCACTCGCGTGTCGAACTTCCACCCTCATATAATAAAGGCTCTGACACACCTCGGGTGAATCGCTGGGTACGCTGTTCTTCTCTTTTTTGGGGGGGAGAGAAAAGACAATCAAACTCCTTCGTTATTGGATTAGAGTTATTCGCTGACTTTAATTCCGTTCATAGTTCAATGTTGAAATAGAAGAAACGGATGTGCTCCGAGAACAACTACGAACCTGGAGGGCGTGTGACACCAGTGACAATCGACCGCCACCACTAATTATCGAAACATATTTAGATACAAAAGGGCTTACAAATAACCAAAGTCTTGTTGTGTTAGACGAAAATGGAAAACGGTGGGATGTGTTGGAATCACTCACAACATCTAATAGTGCTCATCCAGTCAAGCCTCCTTCGACTCGCCCTGATGATGTTATTCTTGAGCGCTGGAGGGTTGAACTAGGTGATATGCCAAGTAAATTGCCTACTGATCTTGGCTCTATATTGCCAACTGTATACAAGAAGAGCATTGTTCTTTTCCGATCCTTATTCACATACTCTAAATTTTTACCCGCTTGGAAATTTGTCAAACGCAATGGGAGAGTTCGGTCCAACCCAGCTTTACGGATCAAATACCGGATTTTGAATGGGCGAACTTGCGGGGAAATGTCCAAGCTTGATAATTTGACCATACCCTTGTACGAGGGCAATAACAAGGTTGTGGATACGTATAGTTTCGGCGTCACAGATTCCCCGGCTGGTCCGTTTTCTGTTCAAGTCACATATCGGACAAGCTGTGATTTCAGGGTGGATGACTCGGAGGCTTTGCTAAGTTCGCGATTTATGGGAGCTGACGATGAGATTTTTCGGCCTTCACTACCATCTCGAGGGTTGAATTTGAAAACAAATACTGCCGAAGTCGGATCCGCACCATTAGAAAAAAGGACTGTTGAAGATCCAGATCTAAGTCGGGCGTACGGTAGCTTATCAACATTCCACCATGTCGGCCCTACGACCGGTGCAAGTCCAATTTCTGCTCTTCGCGCTGCAAGAGAGTCAGGTGCTTCATCACCATCCCCACCAAGCTCGTCTTATCGAAAGGCACTTACTACTGCCAAAGCCAGCCCTGCAGGGCGCGCCGCTGTTCTTGCAAGTGAAGGAAGCCCCGAGGTCGCTCGTCGGCCTTCAATTTCGTTTCAACCTTTCAAAGCGCCACCTCTCTCCGCATCCCCGTCACTAGTTGACCCTCCCCTTGGCGCGTCTACCCGAACAGCTGGGGTTGCCCGGGCCTCGTTCTCTGATCCCAGAAATATGCCGCCCCCATCAATGGCAGCGTCCGCACGCAAGATCTTGCAAACTGCACCCGAAAACGCAATTGCATCATCGAATTCTGCATCTCCCCGCCCAGCCCCTATATCAAGATACAGCAGCGCCTTTAGCCACCGTCGAGGACGGCCGTCTTCAGGAGGTATCAATAAGATTGAAGACGACAACTCAAGTGGCAGGGCCAGTGCAACATCTTCAAGCGCTCAGCCTGGCTCCGGCCTACTTGCGGAAGCCACTGGGACAAGTGCAGAGTCTATCCATGCCGACGATGAAAAGATTACAGAATTCTTGAGAATGCTCGATTTGAAAAAAGATCTCCTAAATACTGCAAACCCTCCTTCCCAAGATCCTACTACACGCCGGACCACAGCTACCTCTGCTGCTTTAGCTCGCTTTCAACGTATGCGGGAGTCTAACGCAGCTCTCTCTGACTCAATGTCATCTTCCTTACTTCTGCATCGGTCTTCTAATTCCTCAAGCAAACAACTCCCAGGGGTTCCACCTATGGTTGCTGGTACATCTATTTCAACAGCTTCATCCCCTGGGAAACCTATATCCCCTCACACACCTCACACACCCGCTATACCATCCCGCCTGAGCTCTCATAGTATCGTTGATTATAATAACCCTGCCACTAATAATCGAGCGCTCTCCCGTGGCGATTACAACTCTCCGCCGGAAGAAAACACTAGTGATGCTACAACTGTTGAACATCACCCTTCCGCAGTGACTGCCATTCCGATACCTACATCGCCTCCACCACTCTTTCCTCCAGCGTTCAGTCATTCTATTTCAGCCGCCCATCGCCGAAGCCTCGCAGCCGTTGATGATGAGGAGATTTTTAATATGCGCAGCGTAAGTTTAGGAGCGGAGGAAACCCACACCACCCTCAGCGCAATACAACGGCAATATGAAAATGCTGGCGTGAACGTGGCTCGATCGCAAAGCGAGGCACGCCCGACCGGAGGCGATGATCCAAATATCGCGCCTAGCTCGGTAGCACGTGGCCTAGGTGCTCACCGGGGCATATTGCCCTCAGGACAAACGGCGGCCTCCTCATCATCTCCAAACCAACCTTTATACCAGCGACGCTTTAGCCACTCTCGTGGCCGAGGATTTTCTGGTGGGCCTCACTCTCTTAGTTCTGGCTCTAGCAGTGCCGCCCGTGGCGGAATGATCCCCCCTTACCTTGTGGAACGTGATCACGATCGCGAAGGTAACGGTAGTGGAAGCAACAGTGGAACGTCGATGATTGACGATCGCCGAGCTGGTCGTCGACCAAGCGCTGGCCGGAATAATCCCTCCCAAGCTATCCAACTTGAAGAGGATGAACCATTATTGTTTGCCATGAGTGACTTCGGTGCTTCTCGACGAAGTTTTGAAGAAAGTCGACATGGCAATCATGGGGCTGACTCGAGTGGAAACACTGGTGGCTCGAGACGAGCAAGTGGGAAACGGGGTGGTTTCTCAAGTTTCCATCCTTGGGCTTGAGAATCCTATCCCCCTTCCCATCTGGCCTTTTTACCTTTTTGTTTCCCTTTTTTCTTTGGTTTCTCTCTCTCTCTCTCACACACACTCACACACATTCTTTCCCTTTCTTCTTTTCCAAAAAAACTAACGTATCCCCAAATCTCGACTGTTTACCTGCAGCTTATGTTAACCGACTGTTATTTCATATACGTTCTGATGTTTCAATGTCCCTTTTTTTTCTCTTTTGATTTTCTATTTTAACTCAGGGTGGCTAGGTACCTACTCTTATAGACTGATCTGATCTGCTAGCAATACTACAGGGCGACCGGCAAAGGCGAATAGAGAATGACATGAAGAACGTTGTCCTTTCTTATTCATTTGTTATCATGTTGATTTGTTTCTCTTTCAAAACATGTTCATTATTGGGCCCTTTTTTTTGGAGTGACATAGTGGTTTCCCTTTTATTTTTATAATGGCTATTGATGTGGCCTTTAGTTATTTATTTTGTCCTGGTTCCTGCCCAGGTTTTCTTCATTTCTTGATTTTCTATTTTTCCTCCCTGTTCTTCAGATGTAATTATGCAATTCACTTGATGGCCATGATTCTTGAATACTATATGCCATGGAGGGCGGTTTGGACTATTTGCCTTACAAAAATAAAAATCAATATCAATTTTCCCAGGGAATTTATTCTACCATATACTCCTACCTTTTTTCGAATGGTACTAACTATACATAAAAGTGATATCATAAAAGGGATTTGCTTGTTACTGCTCGACCAAACCCTTCATTTCCCAGTAACAATTGCTAAGCCCCGAGCCTGAGAACATGTAGGATAGTCATTTCAAGGTACAGTCCGATATCTTCTAGGGGGCGCCTAACCGAATCAGCCTTACGCAGATTCGAGTTTACCACCATCAGAATGCACTAGGACCCCGGACGGCTCGGACCACGCTTCTTGAGTATTTGAATTGGATTGAACGTTGTCCCATAACAACTATGGACAATCGTTTCTAAGCTTGATATCCGACTGAAAAGAAAGTAGCATAACTGGCAATGCTTTAGTCGTCCATTACCTCATGAGGCGTGCTGGGGCCTCGTGGGTTGCATCAATTCACATTCTCCGGAAAGTATTACCAGAAGCACTTCTCCGCTCCTTTGACCGGAAGTCTGACGAGGATGGCCTAGATTGTTTGGCGGGTGCAGCCGTTGTGCTCCGCTTCTTTCCTTGGGGCATAAATGACATTTCTTGCTCTCCTACGATCGCAGTGCGACGGGTATGCTTTTCTTTAGTACGCATATTCTGAGCGCGGGAGCCGAAGGAACGATCCCGGGCTGAATTAGCGGAGTTTGAGGAAGAGATTTTTAATTGGGGTTGAGATCCACCGGGGCGTCTGTAAGCTGACGCTCCTGCAGTCGAGGTCTTCTTTGGCTTAACGGGTCGTCGTTCATCCTCGCTTGAGGACTCGGAATCATCACTTGAATTTGGTACATCATCAACCTCCTCCTGCTCGACGGCAGTAAGGCCGCGCTCTTTTCTCTCGGTGCGTTCGGAGGGGTGGTTAGGGTTATGAAATTGGTATTCGCGAGATGTCTCATCGATAGCGAAATCCTCGTCTTCGAACATCTTCGCGAAACGGCTATCGGTTAGCACACCGCTTGCACTAGGTGCGTCCGCCACAGGGGCAGGTGCATCGGCCATTTCTTCATCGTCGCCGCCCTGTTGCAATACGCGCTTGGCCCGACGTCGTTCGTTCTTCTCTTCCAAATCCAGCAGTTTCTCAGCCAGTTCTTTATTGACCTTGACGGCTGCCTTCTTCTTGCCTCTGATTCTACTTTCACGTTCCTGTTCAATCTTTTCCTTGACTCTCTTGGCACGCTCTTCCTCCCAGATGTAAGGGTTGGTGATCAAGCGGGCCTCTTCGTACAAGCGTTGAGCCACAAAGTATCCGTGCATATACGGTCGTAGGAGGTTAGTTCTGCCAATTAGATGATCCAAATTCAAAGTCTTTAGCTGAGGCAGGGTCAAAAACTTGTAGTTGTCGTAAATAGAGCCTGCTTGACCAGCAGTAAAAGCGTTAGGGTCGTTAGGATCTTCCGCCATCTCCTCAACAAGGTTATCCAAGAATGAACACCACCGGGGGGCGGGCCCAAGCTGAGGAATAAAGAACGAATGTTGTTGTCTCCCTTCGTTGGCAGTGAGTATCATTCCACTATCCTTGCACCAGGCAACTGAGTTAATATCGACTGCCGGCTCAACTGAGGTCCAAGGGGCGCCATCTCGAGGATCCCAAATCTTAATGATCTTTTTATCGGCGGACATAATCTTAGGTTCCATCGTTTGTTCGCGTGCAGATGTCGACGGCTGAAGGAATTTCAAGGTATGGACAGGGAAGCCGTAGCCCTGGTCTTTCTTGAGGAGAGGGAGGGGCGACCGCAAATCGTAAAGATAGATGAGGCCATTTGACGATCCAGTACCCAACGTCAATCCTGAACGGTTAAATTCTAGCGCTGTAATTTCCGACCTTGCATCATCCGGTCCGATCTGGGTTGGGGGCAGAAGTACTCCAGCCCTGCCTTTCGCTCGTGGATCCCAAAGCTCAACTGTGCCTAAGGAGGTACCAAACGCAAGAAGGTTGTGACTCTCTTCAGCAATCGCACCCGTATTAACTGCGCCTGTGTTGATGCCCCCTTGCAATGCGCCTCCTCCAGCTGAAGTAAAATCGTCGCCACCTACATCGATCTCGAAACTGCGCATGTAGCGTCCTAGCTCTAAGTTCAGGCGAAACACCTCACCCATACCATCTGCATTCACACCCACAGCCGGGATTAGAGCGTCCGTCGACTGTCTATCGTAAACCAAGTCACGCCCATATCGCGGTAATCTCGTCTTGTAGTGGCATCCAGATGGAGTGTGGAATTCGAGCGACCGGTCGGATTGGAGATGTAAGGATTTAGAATAGTCGGACGAGAGCAATATGAATGTTGTATTGAGAGCATCTGTATGACGAGCCCATGAAAGAGATAACTGAGGGAGGTGGTGTGTATGGATTTGGGGTTTGTAAGTTCCTACCAGTAAATTCATTAGACATCGAGGAATCCGTTTGATAAGATGGAACAAAATTTTTCTTAACCAACCTGTACTCATCACCCACTCTCCATCTTCGCTAACGCGAATACATTGACTTGCCTCCTCAAACTCGAAATCCTGTAGCAGTTCGATTCGATTCGCATATTCGGGGTCATTTTTCAGACTGCGCTTACGACGTCGTGCAAGCCATTCAGGAAGTGGACGGGCTGTGTTTGAACCAGATATCGTATAAACGGGTACTTCCGACTGGTTTGAGAGCTTCATTTCTGCAAGTGATGCTCTATGAGTGAGGGGGGAAATATCGGAGCGTTCAGAGAGACCCAAATTTAACCTCTTTTTTCTTTTTTTTTTTTTTTTTTTTATCAAATGTTTTTTTTTTTATCGATAGTACCACGTGACGCGGCGACGTCGATCCCCACATGATTGGCTCACGCGGACCAAACCAAACCTCCGTTGGGTTTCGATAGGATCAACTTAACCGGCGGAGTCGACACTCTGCCTACTCTCAAACCAAGCCTATTGATATCGCTCAATTCCTATCTGCTATTTGCCCAACGGAGCTATGAAAGGCTAAATTTGATTTCCGCGACACTTATTTATTCATAGTATTGTATCTAAAGGGACATGACCCTGAGCAGTTGGCCTAGTTGCTGACATTCCGAAACCCGTCCGAGTGCGATGCACGGCTGGCTGAAACATTGTTATCTGTTAAGGTCCCTTTGGAAATGAAGCTGATTTCGCTCTCCAAAGCTTTACTAGCCAGACATCAGAGTGCCCTGAATCTCCTTTGGGGAACTCTATAAGCCATGGATTTCCCTGGAGGATCCATCACCAACATACGCGTTATTGTAGGTCTTCTCGCCCTTTAACTCCGGGACGTCTCTAATGCGGCATACCAGGATGGATTCTCCAATATTTACTGGAGAATTTACACTGAGGAGCAAAGCAGCGCCACTGAGGTTCCCAATAATGGACCTGCTATCCTCAAGCACATTAGTCGCCTCAAGGAGCTTGAGCTTCGCCTCCGGAGTCAAGGTTGCCTGGTACTGAGTTACCCGAGGCGGCTGGGGTTGCTAATATTCTCCGCTACCCCGGAATTTGAACATCTAGCCTCTCTATCCCCAAATGAGGGTCAAGATGAACCCCACAGACTTCTTGTCGGCACGATACTATTGAAAGGTTTGTGACACCAACGGACCTCCTTCCATCGGCGATCCATGTTACGCTAACCTGTATATGTAGTCTGGGCATCTGGGTGTGTCACCTCAAGTGATATTGTAAAAGGCCTATCACCAGAACCACCAGCCGCCGCTGCGGCCTCTGCAGGAGGGCCCCAACGAATGCAGAACGGTGCTGCACCACCCCGGCGACTGGACAACTTGGGGGGAGCTGCTGCTATTTATGCATCATTTATATCTGCTGTAACTGGTGCATTTAGCCTTCACCTGATCCGACACAATAATGCGATCCCGATTGGGCCAAGGACTCTTTTCACCGTTGTTGAGAGCGATCTACATGATAACTTGAATCCTGCCAAAGATTCACCCTTCATTTCTGCCCTAACTACGCTTCAAGTGCAACTCACATCCGTTGGTAAATTGACCGTTACCTTACAAACCATATCACAAACTGGTCTTACCCGGCTTAGCCAGCCCGGAGGTCAGGTGACGGGCTATCATGATCTTGCTCCAGGAACCGACCTTTGGCTCTCCCCCAGCGGTTCAATTGCCCGCTTAGTAACATCTAATCCAGAAGAGAAATATTCTTCTTCCCTTCGCGCAGAGAGCAACTGGAATGATAAGGTGGGGTTAAAGCGGTGGAAAGCAAGTGTCCTAGAATGGCTAAGCAATTTCGGACTACCCACCAGTTCCGTTCACGAAGAAAGTTGGGTTGAAGTCGAAGTTTGGGAACCATTTTACGCTAAACTATCTGGGGAGGCTTCTAGAACGAGTAACGAAACCCCCTCCGTTCCTCTAAAGCGTATCCTTTGGCCCGCGATATATTGCTTCCGAAGGACCAAATCATCCTTTTCAGGATTTGATAGCACTCTAGAAGAAGCTTTCCCCATGACTTGTGATCCGTTGGAGTTTGCAGAGAGTTGGTGTTCAACAGACATACCAAAGGGTGCTGACACCAACCCTAAGCCCTCTTCCGACTTCCGACAAACAAACCATCAGGGAACGCCATCTTCTGGAATAACTACACTCCCTGATGGAATCGAAAGCCTCTCCCGAGCTTCATTATATCCCGAACTCCAAGCCGCAGGTGTGGTGTACCCAACACCACCAGATGGGGCCACCGGGATAGGGCAGAACCCTGCGCCCCCATCTGATGTCTTTGCTGAGGACTCAGACTACAGCTTGGCTCTGTTACCAGGTCAAATAAAGCAAAAACTTGATGGGCCACTATCCATCAAGGGCCGCTCAGGCTCCGATGCTCCCATAGGCTTTGGGCCCTCGGCTGGGCTTGTAGTCGGGTCTGGGCTTTATGATACAAACGAAGATGATGACTTATTTGGGGATATGAATGAGAGGGACTTTGGGTCAAAAGGAATTACGGATGCTGATTTCAGCTTCTTTGATGACCCAGGTTTTAGCCACATGGACCATGGTGCCGATACTCATGATATGCTGGAGACTCCTGAATTTGCCGACTCAAGCAAGCCAGAGATACTCGACCAACCTGAAATAGACATGCCTGCCCCTCATGAATCCCCAATTACACAAAGACCTTCATCTCCGCCCCGTTTAGAAGCACAGGCAACCGAGCCTCCACTAGCACAGCCTACCCCTGAAAATAATACTGCCCAGCCTTCGTCTCCGGACGACAGAATCCAAACGATCAGCCCCCCTCTCAGTCCTGTGGAGGTTAAGAGAATACTTTTTTCAGAGTCGAAAGCAAACAGTCTAGCTTCCCAAAGGGGTAAAGTTCCGAGCTACTACAGTCCAATATCTTTCAAACCAAATCTCTCCTCCTGGGACCAAAAATATGGCACGGATGGCAAGTTTTGGTTTACTGTCACTGGCACAAGCATGCCGAAAGACCATTATGTTTCTTCCGGTGATATTCCAACTATTGGTCTCCCTCGCCCAGGCGGAAGGGCCAAAATAACAGGCAGTTCTTCCAAAGTTCTTGATAGCCATACAAGCCCCGCAAGTAATGCCGCACATGCGGCTTCCTTGAGTGGTGATACCAGCAGTGAAATGGGTGATGATAGTGATGACAGTAGTTTGGAAGATGATATGACCCCAGCGGTCTTACCATCGCGAAAACGAAAGCGCGCTCGTTCCGACACGGGAAGTCTACCAAGCGTATCTCATGAAAACCCCATAACAGTGCCTGATCAGGAAGTAGCTATTCCTAGTAGGCCTGAGGACTCTGTATTCCTGGGAAATTTTCTTTCGACGTTCTCTGATTGGACAATTTCAGGACTTTTCTCACTGTCAGAGAATCAAATCTTCCCAGCACTTACCCCTCGAGAACTACATGTCCAGGTAGCTCAAATCTTAATTGACCAGGTCACCCAGTCATCTCTCGATCACAAGCTTGATGGAGACTTTGGCATCTCTTGTCTGGAGAATCAACCATACGCCCTCCTAGGGTTGCTTGAGGACACAGACTTCTTAGGTGGAATTGAAAAATTGGATATGAACAGCTTTGTGTCGCTACAGGATAATAGTAGTGCTTCGCCTCCTGCGCCTAGCGGGCCTTCTATGCGCCAGCTAACCCAACGCCGAGAAGCTGGGAAAGGGTGGATATCAAAAATTCCACCACCACACTTGCGCGTTCGCCGTGGTAAAGATTTCCTAGAGACGCTGCCAGCTGCGGTTTCATTCTGGGAAACATTTGGCTTGGAGCCCGCTCACGGGGCCAAGGATATTTCAGCCTATTGCATTCACCCAAGTGTTGCTACAAAGGCAGCTGATGCATTTCTCGAACGGCTTAGCCTTCTTTACACTGGCTGTAACCTCGGAAGCCATAAGAGGGGGGACGGTTCTGACGTGTTTGACCGCGGACTTGGGCCCTGGGATATTAGCTCACCGGAACAAAACACCTATCACTCCACGATGCAGCGTTTAAGGACAATATGTGAGGAACTAGGTAAGTCTCGTTATAAGCTTTACTCTATCACATACTAATATCCTGTAGGATCTGCGCTTTTAAATAGCACACCGAGTAAAGATAACATAGTTGTCTACATAATAAATCCATTTCCGCATGCTGCTGCATTGGTCGACATATGTTCTGCGTTCTGGTGCCTGGTTCAAAAATATGTTTGTGACACCGAAAAACAGCAAAACCGGCAACTAAACGAACTAGTCTTGCAGATTATTCCTGCTCACTTTGTCACATCAGCCGAGTCCTTAGTTGTACCTCCACAAGCAGAGTATCTGAGCCTGGCATTTGAAGTGTATAGCCGTTGCTGCCCTTCTAAGCAATCGCAAACCGGCGTTATGAATTCAACGCCTCCAGTTTTACTCGCCGATCCTCTTCCAAGTTATATCAGCTTCAAGCTTGCATCTGAAAGGTCCTCCCCCCTGCAAGAAGGAAAATGCCTCCATGTGGCCTGTTCTAGGAGTCAGGATCAACGCTGGATAAGTGTGGCCTGGTCGGATAATACTGGCACATTGCAGAGAACCGCGTCCTATTGCCTTCGTTACCGAAATTCAGTGAACGCCAGAACAGTTTTTAATGTTCGGAATGAGATCTGGTCTGCAACCAAACAAATCATGGATAAGAATAAAGCCAGGTGGAGGGTTATCATTGTTAGCACTGAGAATGTGGATCAGGAAGAACACGATAGTAAGACCTCAATTTATATAACCCTGTTATTACTCTTGCTAATAAGTTGCAGCCTGGATAACATTGGCCGAACAATACAACAAAACCAGAGCCGTCCCCATCGAGCTAGCCATTTTCAGCGTCAACCCAACCCCTGACTTATTCCTGAGCCCTCCTATCTCTCCAATACCGATGAGTGTCCTAAATCCGTCCTCTACGCCCGCCGCTACCCCCAACCCCAGCACTATTCTCTCGCCGGACCAATTAGGGAATGCACCCACCCCCCCTGGTGGCGGGAACGGGCTAGTAAACCCTTCTACCCCGACGGATTGGCTTCTTGAAATCGAAACTGAATCTGTACTTACCGACATCTGTGACGAAACTTGGGGTGTCGTGCTATCACATCGTCTGAATAGTACATTGCACCTTACCGAATACCGTCCCGCACTGGTTAGTGGATACCTCCTTCGAAGGAAAGGCTCCACAGACAGTGAAGGCGCGTTCACAATGAACGTTAATCTTTTGTACACGCAACGGCCATCATCTTCATATGAAACGCTACTCCGAGAGGTTCTAGGAATGTACCGCGATCTTGCTACTCTTGCTCGAGCTCGGGGTACACGTATGGTGCAGACCGGTACTCTTCCTTGGCACATTGCTACAGCTGTAAGAGCTCAGGAAATATTGAGCTATGTTCTGTGATCCAACGAATATAATATTCCTCTCCATGTCCTTATTTATTTATTTTTATTTTATTTTTTTTTTCTATTTTGTGTTCATACCCTCCACAATAGGCGGTAGATACGGTGGCGTTTGGGTTATGGTTGCTTTTTTACTTTTTCTTCTCTGGTGTATATAGGTGGCCCGCGGATAAGATATCCCAATTTCTAGCAGTTGTGATTATTTATCATTCAATACTTGCTTTAATTCTATTACATTATATATTACCTATCACCAAGGCACGATATAGGAAGTGTGTACCTAGGTTCCTAAGGTAGTAAGAGACAGTACAGCACCGATAAGGCATCACATGACCATATCGTATCTAATCGCAACGATAAAGAATTGAAAAAGTTTTTTTTTTTTAAAAAAAAAAAAAATGATATGAAGTAAAGACTTTCCACACCAGACTCGAATGATATCTCCCTCTCACTAGATCATTGCAAAATCAATTAAAATAATCAAAAGAAAACAAATCAAAGTTTGAGTTGAGAAATACAATTCCCAGCACCTACCTACCTAACTCACCTATACCTTTTATCCATCTATCGCACACAACAACCACAACAACAATATATATTACCCCTCCTCCTCCACCACCAAAAAACCAAACCAAATCAAATCAAATAATAAAAATCCAAAAAAAAAAAAAAAAAAAAAAATCATGGCCGACCAATCCCAACAACCCCAACTCACAATCCCCCAAACCACAACCGCCTACCTCGACCTAGCAATCACACTTTCCCTACACGCCTGGCCAGCTCTCACTCTCGCCGTAACCTCGAAATGGGGGGGACCAACCTCAAGCGACAAGCGCGACTGGCTCTGCGGCGCCATCTCAGAGATGTTCGCTGACCGACCCGAGACCGACGCCGAAGATCTCGAGGACATCCTGATCCAAGTGATGAACGACGAGTTTGACGTGGTGGTGGACGATGAGAGTGCGGGTGTTGTCGCGGTGCAGATTATGGAGCTCAAGGCTTTGGCGGAGAAGAGCGATTTCGCGCCTATTCGTGAGATGTGGGAGGCGTGGCAGAGGAAAGGCGGGTCTGGTGCTGTGGAGGGGTTTAGGAGGGGGGAAGATCAGGATCAGGATACTGATGGGAGTGAAGATGATGAGGGTGATGATGATGATGATGAGATGGATGTTGATATGGGGGAGGCTCCGCAGTTGGTGAATAGGACGCCTAGGGAGAGGACTGAGCCTGAGATTGATGAGGATGGATTTACAAAGGTGGTTGGGAAGAAGAGGCGGTGATCAATCAATCCTCTTTTATCTTCTTGTTTCTTGTTTCTTCTTAGTTCCGCTCCTGTTTCTTATATCATATTCGTTTATTTTCTCGATATCACTTTATGCACCTGTTTAGACTGAGCGGCAAAATATAGTATAAGAAAAAACAAGAGGCCTCTCAAAATGCTTGAAGATCTTAAAATAAATACCTCGATGTAATATATTATCTACTCTACGATTTCATAAACTATAGCTCTGTGACAAAAGACTTTTGATATCCAGCAAACGAGGCAAAAATGGGTAAATCTATGCGAAAATGGATAAAATAGGTAGGACAGAAACATTCATCATCATCAACCCGTCTAAGGCTAGTTCCATGCCATACACTTGCTGCCTCCCTAGACCACCTTGCCTATAAATCCGGCGGATCCACCGCAACAGCAACAAAGGAAAAAAGAAATATCAAGAATCGTTAAATATTCGCGGTTTTGGCCGTTTATTCAGCATTATCGTTATCAAGAAGCTTGGTGATCATGCCAATGGCAATGGTTTGTCCCTATTAAAGAATCATGGTTAGAACAAGACAGAAGAAAATAAAGGGGAAAAAACATCAAAATTAAAAAAGGCAGCGTACCTGGTCACGTAGAGTGAATCGTCCCATCTGGTTGTAGTCCTCGAAACGTTCAACACAAACAGCACCGGCAGTACCCATGACTTCTAGACGCGCGATGATAGTCTGGCCCTTGCTAGCGAACGGTGGGGGACGCTTGCTTCGTCGTCCAGTGCCTGGTTCACATTTATGGAGCAATGCCGCGAAGGTTACCTCCTCAACGGCAGAGTGCACGTGCATAACGCAGTTAAAGCCAGCTGTAAGAATGCTCTTGAGGTCAAGAATCCTGATCTTGGCCTCAAAGGCAGCGACACAGTGCACGGGTCGCTTTGGAGAGCACATCACGAATCCCGGAAGGAGATCTTCTTCTTCAACGCCACGAAGACGCATACGGACCTGGTCACCGCAAGTAGCTGTTGCGATTTCATCTTCAGTTTCACCGTAAAGGGCGGCAATTTCGACTTTGGTACGGTTAGGCATGATAATGCAGGTGGAGTTCTTCTTGATAACACCAGATTCAATACGGCCTTCAACCATAGTTCCCATGTCTCTGTATTTAGCGCTGATTGGCATCATGAACGGTGCATTGATTTTGCGCTCAGGCAACTTCATTTCACTAAGGTACTCCAAGAGCGAGGGTCCGCTGTACCAGGGACAAACGTCCTTTGGAATACGGTCCTTGATACCCAAGGTTCGCTGGGCGGAAATGGGCATGGCGGTGATGTCGCCCTTCTTGTAGCCGAGATTCTCTAAGTACTTTGAGACCTTGACTGTGCACTCATCGAAACGAGCCTTGCTCCATTCGACCGTAGGATCATCCATCTTGTTGACTGCAATAACCAGCTTCTGCACACCTGTGTTTCTTGCCAAAAGTGCGTGTTCACGGGTCTGACCGCCCTTTTCGAATCCAGTCTCATACTCTCCCTTACGAGCAGAGATGACAAGAACACCCACGTCAGCCTGAGAAGCACCACCGATCATGTGGTGAACATAAGACTTGTGGCCAGGAGCATCCAGAATCGAAAAGTGCCTTTCAATGGTACCTTCGGGTGAGGGGATGTCCATCTTAAAGTGAGCACGGCCAACCTCCACGGTTTTGCCCTTGGCTCGCTCCTCATTGGTCAGATCTAAGGCCCAGGAAAGATACCAGGTCTCTCGTCCGGCTTCCTTAGCATCTCGTTTGTATTTCTCTAGGGTTCTTTCATCCACCATTCCAGTAAGGTATAGGATGGATCCACCGAGGGTGGACTTTCCAGCATCGACGTGTCCAATGAAAACAATATTCATATGCTCTTTCTTATCACCATAAATTTCCTTCAAGGTCGCTTCGTCAACATCGGCTGCCTGTTCCAGGGCTACCGCGTCGGCATTGCGGACAACCTTTGGACCATCACCCCGAGCAGGGCTTGACCTTCCAGGGCTGGATCGGCCGGATGGAGTGGGAGAGGACTTGGCACTGGTACCCGATTTCTGTTCCGCCTTCTTTTCTGTCTTTTCAATGGCCTTGGTGGCCGCTACCTTAGCGGCGGCCTCGACAGCAGCGGGGCCCTTAGCATCGACGAGATTGCTGGACTCGGAGGATGGAGTAGTCGACGGAGGGGTGGGGGTACCAATAGAGAGGACCTTGGTCTTGGGCGCAGCAGGGGAGTTGCTAGCACCGCCGATAGACAGCACCTTAGCCTTCGGAGCGGCAGCGTTGGAGGGGGTCGGCGCAGGCTTCGGGGAGGAAGCAGCAGGAACCTTAGGTTGTTGCTGAGTCACTGGAGCAGCCTGACGGGGTTGCTGAGAATACTGCTGCTGCTGCTGCTGTTTCTGGTAACCGCCGTATTGCTGATTGTAGACTTGGTTGTTGTTGAAGCCACCAGGTTGCTGGTTGTACGCTCCATACTGACCATAGGACTGCTGTTGCTGTTGCTGCTGGTCATAGGCGGGGTATCCACCATAACCTTGCTGCTGGCCATACTGTCCGTACTGGGGATAGCCACCAAACTGCTGATATGACTGTCCAGGCACAAATGTAGCAGCTCCGGGCTGGAAAGAGGCCGCTCCAGGGTGGAATGAAGCAGCCTGAGGTTGAGGGCGCGACTGTGCGTTCCTGTTCAAGTTAACACCCTCGGTCTGTTTCGAGAGTTCATCCTCCCAGGAGTCAGGGGTTTGGCCGGCCATTTTCAATACGCTTGGGGATTAGCTATACAGACGACCAAACGAGGATGAAAAGACGATAAGAGGAGGGAAGAGAGGAAGAGGGAGAGGAGCGAGTAAAGAGGGGCGTTTCCTTCCCAGGCAAGTTTAGTTCGTGTGGATTTTGCACTGGATGACTCAGCTGCACCTATCCACCCCGCCTTCTCGTAGAGTGATTCGCTAAAAAGGGAGGGCATTTTGAGGCTAGACAAGAATGATAAGATACTAGGTAATTCCCGGGGATAGCCTCATCCGGGTAGTATGGTTTTATTCCAACTACCGTATCTAGACCTTTCTGTGGTGGGATGGATGCCTCGCTGATGGAGGATTTATCATGACCTGAGGCATCCACTTGAGCCACCGTGGCTTGTTATCGATAAGCAACATTCTCAGGGGCGACGCCACAGCATCCATCCCACTCTCTCTTTCTTTCTGTTTGACTCTCTCGATCTCTCTTTTACTTGCTCGTTCTCTCTCCAGATTCCCCAATATCATCTCTAGTAGCCTTGACAAGAACTAAGTGGAAAGGCGCTTCGGTGCCATCGTTGTAACAAAGATGGATGCATTCCTCACTCGAGTACACTTCTCTGTCCCATGGCATGCAGGTTTTAAACTAATTTTCATTGGTAGCTCACTCAGCAGGCAATGAACTATGCCATTCGGTACTTTCATTCCTCTTTCCCATCACTTTTATGATCAATAGAGTTCGTGTTCCTTCTAATTGACAGCTGATCCCTTTAGCTCAGGAATTGCCATTACAGCTAGCTATGCTATCCGTCAATCTTCGCGTTTGCTTCAAGTGGGTTCATACGTCATCTCCGTTGTGGCGCCTTAGAGGGTCTTGGGCTAATTGTGATATGTCTTTTGTTTTAACCTTTTCTGCAACAAACAGAGTGTCGATAAGGGTGAAGAACGAGATGAACTTATTGCATTGCAGCAACGATTGGAAAGCAAGATACAGGTTAGTGCACCTGGGAGCTCATCTGGTAGTTCGTATTCTCTACTATGAGATACTAAACCGACCTCATCAATAGGTTATCTCGCCTGCAATCGACATGATCGAGCTCATGTGAGTAATGTGCAAAGAGCAATGAAAAAAAGAAATGTTTTCCCATTATATTTCTAGGTATAATGTCTAACCCTAATCCGGTCGCCAGCGCCGCCCGAGGCAACACCTCTCTGGAATCTGCAGTTTCTCTGACAAAATCTCTTCGGTTGGCCATTCAATCACTCGGCCAGCGACTAGCTGCCGCTGCTAATTCAGAAGAGTTCATCCAAAAAGGGGGGAAATCTGCCCGAGATCGCGCAAGGAGCCACGAAGTGATTAAACTTATCATTAAGGAGATCAAGAGACTTCTAGTTCGTATTGAGGATGCTGTCCCTCTTATGAACCTAGCAATCACCACATCGGGTGCTAAGCTATCCACAAACCTACCAACGACGATCTCGCCATCTCGTTTGCTTCAGGCCAGCACTTTCCTCACCGCCGGTGATACGCAGTACTCGATGTTCCCTTCGCAGGCAGTTCAGATTGGTCCCACCTTTACGTTGTCAATGTATATGCTCTTTGCTAGCCATATTCGCCCTCATGATGAAGAGGGAATTCGTGAAGCGACTTGGAAGGAAGTCATGCACAAAGCACGCTTGAAGCTCCGACGAGTGCCTATGGATATGGCGGTTATCCCACAACAAGGGAAAGGATGCCTGCAGCTCCCCGCAGAGGCAAGGATCGATGAGTTTGCTTATCAAGTTTTGATTGTCGAGGATTTGGATGATGGGAGAGTCCATACGTATGAAGATGGCGAGCCTCAGCCTCATAGCTATGAAGGCGTTGATGATGCTGGGGTTCGGGAAATTATCCCCATTCATCAGATCTCAAAGATTTTTTACGCAGACACTGGCAAGATACTCAATATTAGCACCGAAGGCGAAACTAATAACCCTGTTTTGCTATTGAAGAGGGATATCAATGCCATTCCTCCTCGACGTATGGTCGAACGAGAAACTCCTGGATTTACTCCCACATATGATGGATCAAATCATCAAGACGGCCAGTTTGACGAGCTCCAGGCGCAGCTAGACGCCCAATTGATGGGAGCTAACAGTGATTATACGACTCCTAGCTTCCATGAGAGTTCCATTCCAGACGAGTGGCGACTTCCCAAGGATCTTGACCCGGAGTGGATTGCATTCGAAGTGTACCACGAAGACGATTTCTCTGATACCGAATCAGATGGAGACGCCTCCAAATCCCCCGACCCAGAAAAAATGGCAAAGCTATCACTCAACCAGAGTCATCATAATTCCCCTTCATTAAATCCAAACAAAGAACGAGGACCACCTCAGCCCGTTTCTACAACTACAGTCTCAAACCCCTTATTCAATCACATCCGAACCTCACTGTCACTCCTCGAGACCCTCCTCCGTCTAATGTCCCTCCAACAATTCCAACAACAATCCCACCTATCCATTAGCGACGAGCTCCTAAACTTCTTCCTTGAGGAGTCCTCAACGACTGGTGCCGGTGGAGATGAGCAACACCGCCAACGTCTGCGCGCCGACGCTAGGCGTAGAGTTGGCTGGGATCCTTATGATGAGAGTCCCCTAAAACCCCGAGGGGAGGATTACCAGTATATTGAGACCCCCAACCGCAGCCTACCGGTTTACTCGCGAGAAGGAAGTCAGTATCCTTATTCGCCCAGTGACATCGCACATGGGTACCACCTTCGCTCGCGGGAGAATACACCCACACCAGACACCCCGCCACAAGCACGGCAATCCCCATCCAAAAAAACAGATCTAGGAAATCGTAATGCGATGCGCAGTTCATCGGCCTATACTCATGAACGGTCAAGGAAGGGCTCACCTCTATCCAACTAACTAGTATGATTCTTTTGCATGGAGTCTTCCAGGGAGGGACTTTTGTTTTCTAAACCTATTGAATGTGTTGAGGTTAAGTTTGCCGTTTTGTTTGATACCATCAGTTTCGCATATTAAAGAAACTAGTTATGAGATATGAGTGATAAATACTCTCTTTTAGGCTATGACCCCACCATTTTAAGAGTCTGTTGATCAGAATCTGTTTCAAAAATAAAAGGAAATATGTCTAAATACCTCTGTATATATATTTATTTAACTATAGTATATATGTGTTTGTTTAACGTAAATTAGGAAGCAATCTTCAGCTTAAATCATCCAGCCAGAGGAGAAAAGGTATATTCGATAAAACACCAAACACGAACTACCCGATATCAAGAGGAGTACCGCTAAATACAGGAGGATAAGAACTTAAAGACGGAGACAACCATGGCCTCCAAAATTAAAGCGAGGCGGAAAAGTAAGAAAAAGAAAAAGAAGGGAAAGAGCGACACCCAACTCCACTTCCAAGGCTAATACTTTAAAATCCCTCAAGACCAGCCAGTGGTCGGGTATTTAGTTAAGAAGAAAAGCAAAGAGATAGAGAGACGGAAAGAAATGTGCAGGGAGAAGCTATGAAACATAATCTTCAGAGGGGGTCGGGCTTTACTCCCAGTCATCGTCACTGTCATCATCTTTAGACTTCTCCTTGGGACTGGCAGGGGTTCGGCTGGTCGCGCCGCTGACAAGGTCGTAGCTTGACTCGCTATCCGCCTGGGAAACCTGGTCATTGGACCGACGCGGCTCGTTGGGTTTCAAAGTATTATTATTGGTGGGAGTTTGAGCGGTCTCCTTTTGCTTACCGGAGACTTGAGGTGTAGATGGAGAGTCGGTGTCATCATCGGAATCGTCATCCCAAGCAACTTCTTCATCTTCTTCAACATTGGCTCCTATTAGAAAGTTAGTTTATTAGTTTGAAATGAGCTAGAATAAAAAAGGGGGGTTGGAGGGATTATGAGAGGAAAGAAAACGAGGATAAACATACCCTTGAGTAGCTCTTTCCGCTTCTGTTCCTCCGTCTCAATAACAAGACGAAGGAAATAATAACGACACCAGAATTGGGCATATTGTACCTGCTCAGGCACAACATTTTCCATAGCTGATCGCAAATCAGGATACTTCTCCAAATCAGCAGCAATGGCAGCGGTCTTATCATCAACATTAAAGGATTCCTTGAAAACCGGCCACTGGTCACTAACGGGGTCTTTGAGGAAACTATCAAGGTTGGAATGAATCACATGCAATTGTGCTTCGAAACGGGTGGCATGAATCACTCGCTTCCCCTCTGAGTCCTTACTCTCAAAGAGCAACTTGCTTGATGATTCCTCATCCGGTGGCACAATGCTGACCGCATCCCGCAGCTTCTGACCGATACTCAAGCCGAATCGCAGGATCGCCTCGTCTGCCGCCTCCTCAGCTTTCTCAATCTCTTTTAACCGTCGGGACGCTTCCGCTTTAATCCGAGAAAGTAAGCTCTCGCCCGCCGCTTGGTCAGTAGTCGGAGCGCCCTTTTGCTGTCCCTCGTGAGATTCCCCCGTCCCCTCCGCACCAGACTCCTTGGTGGGCGTTGCCGTCTCGTCTGTGCCCTTCTCAGTAGCAGTAGTTGTATCCGATGATGTCCTTTCTGTTGCTGTTGTAGTCGAGGTTGCGGGAGCAAATGCTGTACTTAATGATAGACCCCGCGTGCGTCCCACAATGCTATCTCGTAGCTCAGTAAAGCCCTTTGCAGCTTCCTCACTGGCCGCAGCATACTCTTGTCGGGCACCCTCATAGTAGCTCTCTCCTTGCTTGCGGACATTGGACCATAGTCCTCCAATGCGCGTACCCCAGGGACTCGCGGAGAACGCGCGGAATGTCTCTTGCAGCTCGGTGTTGAGGTCAACAGCTGGTCGGTCGGTCGTGGCCGTGGCCGTGGCCGTCTCGTCTTGTGATTCGTCTCTTTTGGAGGAGTTGTTGGTGGAGAAAATCTCTCCCTGGATGTGGTCATATATATCCATTTCGTCTCTCTCTCTTTCTCAGTGTGAGTGGGTGAATGAGGGAGATGTTGTGGAGATAGATGCCTGGGGAGGTTGAGGATCGTCAGACGCCGACCGACCGTGAACTAACCGTTTTCGGGTCTACAATGGCCCGACCCGCCACCCCCGCTAAGTGGCTGCTTTCGATGGAGACGCTGAGTATGTGACTGTAACTAGTACTGGAATTCGGTGTTTGTTTTTATTGTCTAGTCTCGTAAATCTCATGAATCTAGTAACACTACTATATACACAAATATAATAAGTCTATCTAAATATTTAGTCTCTCTATGTCTCTGGCAAGCTATAAGGTTCCCCAATACTATCTTGGCTGCTCATCCAAAATGCCGGAAAAGGAATGCTTTCCATCACGCTAGAAGTTAGAATCTGGCTTCTCGATAGGATTCCCTGGGGGCCCGAATCTTGACCTGCCAGACCCGGCTTATGAAGTCTGTCTGCTGGTTGCGAGGACTCGACTTGCACTACCACGTCCCGAGACTCAGGGCCACGTAGGTTCAACCTTGCATGTTGTGTGAGGGGCGAGGACTCTGGGACAACTTCTGTTGTAGCTTTATCTAAATCCTGTGACTGTAACTGAGATTGGCTTTGTGTTGCCAGCTGAGATTCAGGCACTGGAGGCGCTTTCATCGATGGTGGGGATAGAGAAGCAGTTGCCATGGTGTGCAGACCGTCAGGGTCGTCAGGGAAGAGTTCTGCCATCTTTTGAGTATTTATGGTAGGGACTGGCTCTAGAGGAAACTGAGTGGCTGGCTGAAGCCTTTGATAACATATCGATGCATCGGACATAAGGTTGCTTTCAGAGAGTAGAGATCCTGGCTCGATGTCTTCTTTGAAGAAAGGAATTGGAGGGAGCTCTTGGGAATCTGCATTGACAGAATCTGGATCATCCCCATCATTTGCGACCTGGTCGCCACAGTTGTCTGTGTCTTGATTATGCGGTGAGTTTGGGAGAATAGGCGAGTCATCTTGGAAATCACCGTAATCCGTTTCTGCATCAGTCTCATACACCACGGTCCTTGGGGGAGGTGAGAGTCCTTCGGGAGTGTTACCCCGGTTGGTTTTTTTAAGGGTTATTTGGCTTAGGGGAGGCGACTCTGCCTTGTGAAAGGAACCAAGTTCAGGCGACTCCTCTTTCATATGGGAGTATTCAATGCTGGGAGATATGCGTTTTCGTGAAGATTCGGTAGCGCTACGAAATTGGGAGGATGTTATGACCGTAAGTCCAGGGCTTTCGGGGGATTGCGACGAAGGTATTTCAGGTCCTCGGGTCTTTCGAGGTGTTACTGGTAAATCTGGACCTTCTTCTCCCCAAGCTTCCAAATGCTTTGTTTTCCCGTTTGAGCCTGGGTCGAGAAGCAGCTTCCTTTTCTTGCGGTGGCTAGAGTCATCCCCAAAGGGATCCTGGTCTGATTGCATTTCCTTACTCCTCTCGTGAGGTAGTGTCTGAGACTCCGGGTTTTTTTTGGGGGTAATATAAGTATACTCCAGATTGACATCTTCATCGGGCACTCTCAGATAGCGTCTAACATAATCCATCTGAGTAAGGGTCTTATTTCGGGCTTTTTTATCCAGAGACTTGTCCTTTTTATTGACCCTAATGTTGTCGCCACTTTTCCTGCGTCCATTTTTCAAATCATCCCTATTATGGCTAGAGGATCTCTTCTGTCTAGAAGGGGCACTGCTCTCCGCATCCTCTCTGAATCTAACAACACGGGTATGATTGGCTCGTGAAGCTGACAGTGACCGACAATCGATATCATGATCGAGGCTTTTTTGATCATCATCAATTTTAATCACCTCACGGGCATTCTGTGGCCGTCCAATGTAGTCTAGGTCATCATCTGATTCCAGATTCTGCGACACCGTCACAAAATCGATCTGCGTCAAGGTGGTTTGATCTCGCACATTGCGCGTGGGGTTCTTTTTCCAAGACCTACATACGGATGTCGAAGAGGTCGGAGTAGCAGCACAAAACCGGGTAGACGATATCGCTGAAGGGTCTGTCCTGTCGGGGGTTCGAAAGTCCTCTGAGTTTGCTGTCGCGTTTGCACTTTGGTTGCCTTCGCGTCCCATCGCCATTCAAAGTAGCTGACTAGTTAGAGCTTTGTATCCGGGTCTTCTCCAGAGAGCCTGGACAAAGTATCACGGCAATATTCTTAAATAATGCCGAGGAATGAAGTATTTTATCATGATGGATCTGTGTGTGCTCTGAAGGTTGGTAAGTTGGTGCCTCTGTCACAAGTACTGTTACCTACTCTGGTTAATTTGGCCGATGTAGATACCTTAGGATATTCGCAATGAAGACGCGACGACGACGCGACGTAGGTGGTCCGTGCACGCGCGTCTCATGAAGAGAGCAACAGCGAGCCAACCAAATTCCTTGTGCCCCCGAAAGGCAAGGTAGGCATACTCCAGGTAGATATGACTTTTGCAGGCTTCCTCCTTATTAAAACAACAAAAACAAGTCGAGATACCTATTTGCAGGTATATTATCCCTATGGTGATGTCCCCAGTTTCTTTTGCCATGCTCTTTGACGCGAGAGTTGACTTTAACCATATATTGATCTGAAACTAATAATCGGTCATCCATGGATAATCCCGCGATCTAGCTGCATATATCCAGAATCCAAGTCTTAACCATGTTTTATACTGGTTAGGCAACGATTCCTCCAATCTTTGACGGAGTCCTATGGGCTAATGCTTGCGTCACATAGTCACGCCATATGGGTTCCTGAGCGTCCAACCACTGTTGAGGATAGTAAGGGCCACGTTCCCTACGAACTGGAATGTAATATTGCATGGAAGAGAGAATGTAGTGTAAATGCGCAAATAATCTTCAAATACTTTCGCCTGATACAACTATGAATTTGATCCGATCAACCTTTTTGCCCAGGAACGAGGCTTGTGTTTCTGAAATCCACTTCATATCATCAATACAAATAGGCTAGGCTACTCTTTAGAAGTGTCCCTAGTATGCATTTTAACAGGGTAATCCTTGGATAAGAAGAAGGAAAGCAAGGAAGCGATTGGACGGCCTCGACAATTGTATCGTAGATGTTCAATACTTGAGCCTTCACAACGGGATAACATACTAGCTTATTGCCAATTAAAACGACCGGTGCTCATTACCACATACCGCCCTCATGATCATAAAAAGGACAGGAAGGAAAGGAGGGTGTATAAAGTTTATCATTGGAGAGGTTCTTATGCGCCGAGAGACGGGTTTTACACAATGCATCTCCTTTGGCCATCTCCTTATTTTCTTGTCCTCAGAGAGCTTTTCCTGCTTGGTCCATATCGTGTACGCCAGTGTTACAGGTGGTTGAATGTATCGACAAGCAGAGACGGTGGGAGAATCTAGGCTCTAGGTGACTTGGATAGATGATGCCGAAGATTAAACCTAACCTTATTGAAGGAGGGTATGAATCACTGGGCGCCTAAGGGAGCTCAGGACAAGATTTTTTTCAAACATGAATCAAATACAACTATTATCATGTGCATATGCTAATATCCAACGCCTCAGCTCACGTCATTATGAAGTCTCCGTAATTGTTGGCCACCACCATACTGGGAATGACTGGATAAATACCCCCAGAATCCAATGCAGGCTAATTGGAAACCGCACGGTATACCATTGGGTTCTTTCAGGAAATCCACCTCTACGACGAAAGAAGACTCTATTAACCAACCGGGTAAATAATTGACAAGTCTACGGGAAATAAATATGGAGATCAATATTTCCGACCTCAAAGTCCCTAGCCAGTGTCTTGCGGACTTTTCACTTGTCCCGGTGAGTTTATGTTTGACTATAAATTTCCTACGAACATAGCGCTTCTTGTTACAGTGTCGCACTCCATAAGGGGGTACCTAGAGGTATCATGCATCAGTTAGAAAATCTAGGATATACCAACGAACTCGCAACCCTGATATTTTCAATTCTATTTCAATAGAAAATCACGCTCTAACAGATTGAAAATTACTCAGATCAATTGCCCAACAAACTCATTCTCCGGCGAGATCGCAAAGGTGCAGCGCCTGATGGAGCAATCCGGCGTCAAGCATAAGATGCATGCAACTGGAACCACAGTGGGTGGGTGATAAACTCTTGTTTCATGTTTCCTACCTATCCTGCCTTTCTCCCCCCCCCTTTTTTTTTTCTTTGGACATTTACCTTTTTTTTTAAAAATGCCCAAGCTCCATACCTACCTTAGAAGGAAAGAGGTTCCCTTTTGATGTGAGGACGGTGAATACTCAAGATCCATACACATATACATCGTGTAAACCCCTGTCCTGGCCGAGCTAACCATATAATTCAAGAGGGATCCTGGCAAGACGTAGTTCACACAATTGGATTGGCACATTCGCTTGTTCACCAGGATAACATTGGAAGGATCCAGACAGATGTTCGAATCATTACAAGGTATGTCTAATTCCCTCTCCCCGCCCTTTTTTTTTTTTTTTCCTTCAAAAAAAAAAGCAAGGAAAAAGGCCTACCTCTTACATAAAACCGCCATGATTGGTATGTCATCTACTCACGTTGATACCATCTTACCTCTAGCACGGACAAAGCCCCGTCAATGGATGCAGCTGTCACTTCGGTAGAGAATATTTTATCAGAGTAACGATATGATGAATTTGCAAACGAGTCGAGCCAGTCCAGCTCCTTTCCGCCTGCTACGTATTTTAAGGTAAGTAAGGAAGGAAGGAAGGAAGGAAGGAAGAACTAACACCAACAAATATCTCGGCCTACCTGCGTACCTATTAATTAAAACTTCCTAATTCATTGATTTTTTTTTCATGTTGGTATAATTAGTTAGATGGCTACCTAGGAACCTACCTAGGCAGTTATTGGAAAGTTTGTTTTCATGTTATAATCGATGTATGCTACCTATCAATATGGAACCCTAGTTTTATTTCACTGTTCAAGGTGAATACGGAATGCGTATGTTAACATGGGAAGAATAAAAACATACTTAAGTTTACTTCCACCTTCGGAAGGGTAATAGGAATGAATAACTTGAACTTTTTAAAAGTAGGTAGATGAAAACAAGACTAATAGAAACGATCACGATAGGTACAACATATAGATACATCCTGACTAACCTGGCTAGAAATAACGGCGAACAGGTATATAATAGGCCCATGGTTAACTACCTACAAAGTAAAATGTAGTATTATAATGTTAAAGTCCTTAACTCGAGGACCAAGGGGGAAATAGTGGTATCACAGATAGGTAAACTACCCAGTAGGTACTCAGTACTAGGTATATATATATATATCTATATACATATTTCAGAAAAATGATGGATAGAAACACGAAAACGGACATACATACGTCCCCGCTTAAAAAAAAACTATAGGAATTGAAAAAGAAGGTAAAAAAAAAAAAACTATTAGAGAAGAAGAGACAGAAAACCCTGCCAAAACAAAGTCTAACTAACTAAAATAGGTAATAGGTAGCTAGAACCTAGGCTGTAGGAATGTGAAGGTCCTAGGTTCTAGCTAGTACGATTCTGCTATTGATAAGACGCACGGTCAGGGAGCGACAAGCCATCGTCCTCCCCGTCCTCCTCCCCATCAATTAGGTAGGTGTGTAATGTATATGTATGTATGTAGGTGGTGGAAAAGCAAGCTAGTTAACTAATAATGAACTAGGTAGGTATTGCTAAACTTCCTGCGAAGGAAAAGGTACTTACTACCTTGTCAGTCCCAAGTCCCAACAGAATGGGACAGGGTCGTCGATTTAGGGGGGCATACGCTCATTTTTTTTCCGGTGGCGGGGAGAAGCAGTCTTAGGTAGTTATCTGTCACAGATCGTCAGCTGGGGCAAACAAGATTTTTGTCATCTCCTCTTGTTGAGAGGGGAAGCTGTGGCTTAGTGTTGGTAGGTAGGTATGTATGTATGTATGTACAGTACATAACACCCAGAGGCCTGGTGCCTTCGTGATGTGAGTCCTTCGACCCGTTTCTTACATGGGAGTTTGAGTTTTTGACCGGCTGATAGACAGAGTTACCTGGGCTAAAGAAGACAGGGGTTTCCTCCCCCTTTCTCAGCACGTATGGTAGCGAGAGATGTGATGGTTACAAGGAAGGGAGAGAGTGAGAAAATGATAATCATTAGAAGTAGAAAAAAAAAAAAAGGGAAGCCATTAGTTGAGACTTGAGAGTAATAGTAACAATAATAAGAATAGGAAGAATAATAATAGGGATAATATAGGTACTTTCCCAATTCTGCTGTATACACCACATACTACTAGACTAGATAGGGAAGGATCGTAGGTTTCTTTTTTTGATCGACATGCAGAAACTGAATGGACTCTCCAAAACCTTGCTTTTCTTCTTATTCAGCGATCGGTAGTAAGTCAATTAGTTAGCCATAGTATGGTGTACAGCGTATAAGGCATATAAAACCACTACTTATTGTAAATGGCTGACAACACGTATTGAATTATTAGGTGAATGGGGGAGAACATGTATTTTTTGGGGGGAGGGGGAGCAAAAGTAAGAAAAGAGAAAAAGAAAAGAAAGGAAAAAAAAAAAAAAAGCAAAGTTAGAAAAGAAGAAGAAATTTAAATCAAATCGAATTAATAGACAAATGAAGAAAGAAAAGTAAGAAATACGAAGAAAGCAAAAAAAAAAAAAAGCAATAAGAAAGAAAAGAGATAGAGGGGCAAAAAAAGAAAGATAAGAGAAACGTAGTGACTTAAAACTCTATCCTTGACTAGAAATACTGCAATTTCGAAGGGATGAGGAGAAAAGACTCGACTCCAGCACATACCTACCTACCTACCTAGTAACACATACATCTTGTCCTCTCCTATCATAAGACCGATTCTGACATTGGTACCGGCACCGTCACATATCAGTTACTTGGCTGGGTATCGTATTTCCCTGCTCCTCACACTTTGTTTAAAATGACTGCGAGGTACGACTAGGTATCTCGATAGCATATGAGGGGAAAGGTGAAAAAAGTAGCCTGTTTACAACAGGAAAGGGCACATGACAACTAGAAAACATGCCTCTTCATGCTAAATCTCTGTTTCCTCACAACTCGATTGAAAAGAAAAAAAAAAAAGCAAGTGTCTACAATATCAATCGCATCACATTGCATCCCTGGGTAGCATGCAATTTTGTCAGCAAGGAAGCTTGTTACATGACACGGTTTCGGGAAGCAAAAGGTGGCCAAGACTGGATGCATGGCTTCATGTATTCATGCATGATGATGAAACAGTTGAGAATCCAAACCGCACTTGCAGTTATGAATGAGAAGGCGTCCCGGTTGCCTTGTTGGCTGGATTGAGGCCTTAAATACCTCCTAATATGTGGATGGAATAGATCCGGGCTAACGACATGGGCGTTGGCTGTATGCGGGCTAATACTAGGTAGAGAGAAAAGTAGGTGGGTAGTCATGGGTTCGGTATGTAATAATTACCCCTCCATGGATGGGCTTTCAGGCTCAGATCAAGCTGCAGAACAACATCAATTCAGATTAGTAGTTGTTACAGCGCTTGATCGGTTGCCTGAGTGGTGGGAGAAATGAGTATGCTAGTACCTACTAGTTACCTGCGTGATACCTGTAGTCAGAGAGCGTAGAAGGTTTCCATAGACTTCGAGTTTGAGGATTAGAAGTCTTTTTATCTAGTTAGGGTGAGGTCATTGATGGGCGCAGATCATTCGTGTCAATTAACCATTCCCAAGACATATTGTCAAATCCTAAATATAAAACCGATGCCGTCAACTTTATCCTCATCGCTTTGGAAAGTAGTTGAATTCAATTGAGAAGTATCACTCAAAAATTTTTTTTTCTTTTTCGGACAACTACACCGCACACTAGTTAATTAATAATTACTTAGGCAAGCCCCAGATCGGCATCCTCAGCCGCCGTCCGTGCATTTACATATGTTGAAGAATGTTACTTTTCACCACAACTCTGTTTTCTTCAAATATGAGAGGCCTCAGTTACTCACCGGTTCAACGGGAGTGATGTTATTTGGTTACCTTTCTAATTTAAACCTTCTTGAGGAGACAGTATAGGCAACGACCGTATTCCCGTCCACATTGTGAATTCTTGTAGGCCAGCTCACAATATCGGTCCGATGTTCCCTTGATTCTCGGGGTTAGCGCAGACTGGGGTCAGGAAATCCTTTTTGTGTCCGCCCCGGAATTGCCTGAGATCATCAAATTGCTTCGTTTGGAACCAGGGCAAGCCGACCAGCGATCGCTTAATGTGGACGCGGACTTGGGCGGACGTTCCTCGATCAATCGGTGGTACACAATAGGCCGTGCTTGGCCCGCTGTGCGGGGTATCATATGGATTATTCGCGGGTAGGAATGGTGTTTATTATGGCGTAGTACTTAAGTTTTTTTTTTTGTTTTGGTTGATGAGGCAAGGGAATCTCAGAGATTACACATTTTCGAAATTCCGACGACACGATCGGATCGGGAAATTGGAAAAGGAAAGGGTTGGTTCTCGCACTAATTTTCCGATCAATTATATCAACATCTTATCTGGAGTTTGAAGCAAAATGGCATTGATGCATGCAAGTGTGTTGTCGCATTCCGTTTATGACTTTACCGTCTAAACCATGCGTTTCCTATTCAGGTGGTATGCTGAGAGTGGTATCGTAGTCGACTTACCCTGTTTCTCCCGTATTGTTCTCATGCTGTTCCCAGGTACCAGTGGTAGCAGATAGATAGCACAGACAGAATCGAAATATATAATTTATCGAACCCTACCTCAAACGATTGTTTTATTACTGACGAAATGGCCCATAGCGTGGGAGTATCGATCTTGGTTTGCATTCGAATATTGCTGCATTGTAGGATATGCATGCAATCAACCCAGAGACCGGGATAGCCGGTGCAAGGCTTATTCTTTGTATTTGGGCCAACATTGCAATAATTGTGATCATGCACATTCAAGAAGATGAATAGCAGCGACTTTTGAGCTCATCGATCCCTTCTTTTTTGACGCGATGATTCGCTGGCTCTGAGCGCGAGCCCTCCGTCTTTTAGGTCCGATGCTAATAAAAACCACTAACGCAAAGCCCGCTCGAGGTCCAACGCAAGAATGGGTCGAAGTCAGAATTCTAAAGGAGACTGTATGCATCTCGAGAGGATGAACTGCAAAGGAGAAGTGAAAATAGAGAAGCAAATTGGGAAATAAAATATTCCTGGGTTGAAGTCACCTCGTGTCTATGCAAGCCAATACTGGAAAATAAAACAAATAGAGTCCGCAACGCGGCCTTACCCCCTCTTACCTACTTAGGACTAGTTGAACAGCTTAGGACTTTAGTTACTCAGAGTATATACACTTTACCTAGGTATGGTTCCGTCGTTACCTAATGAATCAATTTCCCCTATGAACCTTTGAGAAAGAGAAAACTTGCCTGTTGTGGTCACGTCATGTCGAGATGTTTTAGACTTCTATTGTCCACTAGTCGATGCCTATTCACTCCATCCACCAGTCTATTTATGCTCTTTAATATTCCCGTCCGTTCTCCCCTCCTGTTTCAACTGAAGCTACCTTGTCGGGAGCCCTGAAGCCCCTCAATTGATTAGGATAGTTAGTGGCTACCTTACTAAAGCATGGGGGCCAACAGGTGGGCTGGCTGTAGGTAGTGCCTAGTCAGTTGTATTCACCAACTAGCAGCGAGCAACACGGGTAAATCATGATTATTAAGAATTATCTATCTCGGGTATTTGCGTATGTCGCTCACGGCGTGCCTACCTACTAACTCCCTCCCTTGGTAATAATAATTCCTACAGACATCGCCTAAATCTAAGTGGTGTTCATTGATAGTAGTGGTAGGTACACTTAGGTTGTACTAAGTCAGGAAAAAAAAAAAAGAAAAAAGGTGTGTACCTTTCACAGGAAGATATACTAGGACCCCAAGTCCAACCGATACCCAAAGCAACGACCGGGGCACACTTCTGAGGAGAAAGAACCTTCCGGCCAAGCCATGTTTTGGGCTGATCACACCTTGCTAGGATATGCCTTGTAGTTACACACCTACGAGTCTCTCATTGTATGGTCGGCCAAATCCTTTGCATTTCTCCAGCGAATAAGATTGATTTTTTTACGGTCCCGTCATTTCAAACACATATGTTGCATTCAGGCTATTATTTATTTTTATTATCTTAAACGGGAGTGAATTGTCAGTTAATAGGATCCTTATGTTGGTATTATGGGGATGAATAACAATATATAACAGGATATTGATAGAGGAATTTATCTAGGTGAACGCGATAACCACTAGTTAAGTACTCCAGAGTATGTCATCCCTCCCAAGTGGAGTTTTTATGCTACCTACATATTATATTTATTTCGTTTTTTCCCCCACACATTATTGCAATTCTACCCATGGTCACGTAATCTGGGTCTTGTCACATACCTAGGTATCTGAGACAGCCCGAGAGAGACAAATACGTACTTATTACTAATTTCATGGTGCTCAGTTTTTAGCCAACAGGATCGCATGGAAATCTTCCTTGAGTTAATTAGGCTGGTGGTTTCAGATCTCTGGCTGAGGAGAGTGTATCAGACTCTCTAGGTGGGTAGGTTACGGGTTATTGTTGCGGGAATACAATAAAACATTACAAATATTTCATGCTGAAATCGAAACGGCTACCTAGTACTGAGGGCAGGAGTAGGTCCCAGTTCGCGGGTGCTCAGATACCTACCGAACTACTTCAAGGTTCAGTACTTGGGTACCTAAGAGGTATCCTGGATCCTTTTGCTTTCCCTTCGAGCCAATTATAGTTGAAATAGAAGAGGGACGAGGCTTCGGAATTAGAATCCTTTGTGAACCACCACCATATCTAAAATATCTCAAGGTTTCCGGAGCCAAGACCCGGAGGAATATTCAAGATTTGAAATGTGGTTCAAAAAGGAAGAAAAAGCAAATACAAGAAAAAGAAAAGTAGAAAATAAAACAAGAGGGGGAAAAAGGAAATAAAAAAATAAAAACAATAATAATAGGGGAAGCGGAGCTCCAAGTGGGACGGGGAATTCCCACGCTGGTGGGTCGATGAACCGGCAGGCTGGATACAGTAGTGTTAGTACGTTTCGCTCTTCACATGGTAGATGGAAGTCCCCAATAAAAGTCAGAGGAATATCTTATATATTGATGTGTTATTATTATTGCTTAGCTATACCCAGGATTTCAAATAGCTAAGATTCACCTATTGAAAATAGGGATAGTGTTGATAACTTGATTGTTGCATATTAATTTATTTAACTTCCCCGGAGTCATCAGTTAGTCATGTAAGTAAATTACGGACAGAGAGGACTTCCAGATGTAACCAACAGGGTCATGCACAACCAGTCGCTCTGGGTCTTAACCTAGTTGTTGGATAATAAGAAGCCTGTGGATGGGTACCTCTTTCCAGCAGCTTGGCTCCAACAGTAATTGGGTCCCAGTTTTCTGCTGAAGATCATTCAAGTTTTATCTTTCTATGTCTTGTACGACAATACTACTGCATTTTACCACTAGAACCTACCAGAATCTTACTCTGGTACCGGTAATATAATCCTAGTAGTACCTGAGGACAAAGAATAATAATACTACTAATTAATATAATAAATAACAAGGGAAACTGACGGGCATGAGCCTACCTCCTTAGTGCGTTTCCACCCACGCCGCTTCAATTCATTTGAAGAAAGTTAGTGCCCAAGGGACACGGGCCGCGAGACCGGGAAGTATGGGTGATTACCTACCTTCAGTTAATAACAAATAATACCTACCTAGGCATCTTCACTTCAGCGGAGGTTCCAAGGTTTGGAAGGGCCTGGCTGGTCTGAGAATAACCCCGGTTGGTGTATCAAAAGTATACCTAGGTACGGAGTATGGAAGCTATCCTTCCTAGCGGTAACTATTCCAGCAACCTGGGACGCTTGTGCTTTCTTTCTCGAGAAGATTACTCGTTGTATTTGTCTATTTATTTTATCTTATTACTTAGAAATCTTTTTCTCATAAAAAGAAAAAAAAAAGAAAGAAGAAAAAAGGAGTGTTCCTTTTGCCCGTTATGAAAAGAGCATTCTCGGAGTAGGTAGGATATCCGATGGTTCCCATGAAAGAAAGTATTGTCCTTTACGCCTTGCTTGTATGTACTTTAGGCCTAGAGCGGACTCTAAGAGGACCGATGGTTCATTAGCTTGACGACTTCAAGTTGGACCGGAGAACTAACTATTCCTGTGTAGTATGTAGTTAGTACCCTATCAACAGGAAAATGACTACACTCCCCTCCCCCTCTAAATTTTTACCGAACTAGGTCTGCAGAAATGGGCAGCTCAACTCCCTGTTGATGCATACCTAGCCTAGGTCTGTAGTTTTGCAACGTTCCCAGACCAACAAAAATATTAGGAGGATCTTATGGAGGGGTAATAAGGTGGTACCACTGTACGTATGGATGGATGTATGTATGTACTGGATGCTTCGAGGTCCCGGTTCTTGGTACTTTTCGTCGATCAGCCCATGATACTATTGGCTCTTTTTGGTTGATGAAGAGCAGCCACCAGGGACGAAGCGTCTGAAGAAAATGACCTATTCTTCTTCATATGATGATTATTATTAGTGGCCTGTAAGTCGAAAACTCTTTTGGGCCGCCGCCCGAACCGCCCGTCTGGGTCGCTTGGTTGATTTGGGACACTTGACACTTCCGGTATCGTATTTACAGCTGCAAGTACAAACTAGTTGGGTTCTATGGGTCTCTCTGCATTATTATTATTATTACTCCTCGTTAACTCTTTTCTTTTCTTTTCCTTTTTTTTTTTTTTTTTTTTTTTTTCCAACCCTCATTTCATACTTGTAAGATGGTGAAATAATAATAATAATAGTAATAATAAAGAAAATTAAAAAAAGAATTTGCAGTATTACAAGTAATTGTCACACAACACAATAATGATGCTTGAACCTTTAAATGCCAATCTTTTTTTCCTTTTTTTGTATCTTTTCTTTTTCTTTTTCTTTTACCTTTTCCCTTTTTCTTTTTTGGCTTTTGTCTTTCCCTTCTTTCTTTTCTCCTTCCCTGTTTTTTAGGTTACCTCCTCATCTTACTAAAGTCAAACTTAATCCAGGCTGTCGGTTCTGGAAAAAAGGAATAGGAAAAGACAGCCGGTCCCCATCCTATCCATTTCCTCGCCCCCCTAGGAACTTCCTTACCCACTTTCCCCTCCTTCTATGGCTAGTAGGACGCAGTAGTGAAAGTGCCTTGAACGATATATATACATGTATCTATCTCCGGAACCATATCGTGGGTGACCTTCGATTTTCTTACATCCGGAAAACCCAACCTATCTTCTTATACCCATTGATCACCCATAACCATTACCATCTCTCCCCCGCCTGCTCTCGTCACCTTAGCTGTAAATACCACTCATCTTTGAATTGCCTTAATAAATAAAGAAATCCTATATTTATTATTATTCCTTTCTTTCTCTTTTCTTTCCCTTTTTTTTTTTTTTCTTTACCAAAACAAAATCCTTTTGATTCCATATTTTAATTTCATTTTCTCTCTTCCTATCTCTCCCCCTCTTCGACGGTATTTTCTATTGGCTTCGTGACTAGACAACGCTTCCTCCTACCTGCCCCAAGTTGAATCATAAATCACCAAAAAAAAAAAAGGCAAACCCCTCTAATGTCTGAATCCAACAGACCACCAACGCCTGAAAGGCCCTATGTAAGCAATTCCCTCTACCTGTGGCTCTTGCCTCACGTTGCAATTGCTGCCCTACCGTTCTACCCCATAGATATCGCGAATATTCTTCTCTGTTAAAGTAGAGTTACTAACACCACAACTCAGGACCCCCAAGATGATGAGTAAGTTTTTGACCATATGTGTTTTCATGGGTGCCCGGAGGAAAATACACCCTAAAGTCCTCTTTTCCTGTTTTCTATACGCTTTTTTTTTTTTAGTTTTATCTCGTGCTAAAATAGCCGGTGTTAGCGACACGCAGTCCGTGACGGACAGCATTATGGATTACCCAATGGAACACGGAAGAACCTATCATAGATTCCATGAAGGAGGTTGGTGGAACTTTTTGACATAACGTATCCTATAAAAAACATCTTCTAACTCGAACCACTAGCCTATTTATATCCCAATGATGAACAGGAGATCGATCGGCTAGATTTGCAACACCACCTGACGAAAATCCTTACTAATGGGCGTCTATTTCATGCACCCCTGAGAAATCCAAAGAAAATGTTGGATATTGGTACAGGCTCTGGTATATGGCCAATTGAGATGGGTAGGTAGAATGATATTGTATATCATCTTGTCCATGCAATTTCTTCTAATACTCTTCCTTGATAGCAACGTTCTTCCCAAATTGTGAGATTTTCGGAACTGATCTTTCTCCCGTTCAACCAAACGAGGTTCCGGAAAATGTTCATTTTTATATCGATGATGCCACAGAAGAGGATTGGGTATGGAAGCACAATTCTTTGGACTATATTCGCACTGGTCACATGTCTGGCGCCTTCTCATCTTTCAAGGATATTCTGCGGAAGATGTACGATCATCTCGCACCAGGCGGATGGGCTGAATGTCATGAATTTGATACTAAACCAATGTGTGATGATGGAACGATGCCACCGATAGATCCTGAGAAATTTGGCACATTCGCTTTTCAGGATTGGTGCGATATGCAAACACGCTCTGGCATGGAATCTGACCCGCCAAGGCAGTTTCGCTTAGCCCACCGCATCGCACGCATGATGCGAGAGCTCGGTTTTGTTGACGTCCAAGAGCGTATCATTAAGGCCCCGATAAATCCATGGTCAGAGGATCCTTACCTTCAAAACGTGGGCAAGTGGAACCAGCTCAATGTATTGGAAGCCCTTTCGGGATGGTCATACAAGCCCCTGACAAACCTCGGTTGGTCCAAGCCTGAGATTGAAGTTTTCCTGGTTCAGGTTCGAAAAAGTATTGCAGACCCGAACGTTCATAGTTATTTCAACTTTCACGCTGTGATAGGTAGAAAGCCGCGTCCCAACGAAAGGCGTGGTTAAAATACTATAATTATAATGACGATAAAGAAGAAGAAGAAAAATTACCAATTCCTCGAAATTCCATCCCTGGAGTCCTTGTCTCTATGAGCCTGGGCTAGCATGAGCATAAGAGACTCTCTGTTGGGGATGAGTTCATGCATTTGAATGGCGTGGCGCGGGTTCTAGTTATCGAGATTTATGCCTTTTCTATTTATTTTTATTTATTTTTTTTGGGCTCCCACCCCATTGCCGATTTATGTTATTTTATACCATTTTTGTTGTTATTTTTGATGAAGGGAGGGATAAACGGAAAATGAAAGCGGCCCGATGGAAATATAGAAACACCTGGAGCTAGGGTTTATAGCTACGGACAGGATACTTATTGGAATCGTACATTAAAGAGTTTCCATTATTTGTCAAGGATATCTATTACCTATTATTGAATTGGCTGCCGGACTTCATTTTTCTTTGTAATGGTGTCGGGAAAAATATGGCCTTAGGCACAAAAGCCACTGGGCTTAGTCACCATCTACGGAACCTCTGAATTTCTATTTCCCTTTAAAGCCCTTGGAGCTCTATCCTAGCATTGCCTTAGATATACCCATTTCAGTCAATTGCCCTCGTATGGTCCCATTATCCCATGTCTCTCGGAAGACATGCCTATCGGCATGCCATCCAACCTTCATCCCTCATCGATCATGTGTGGATTAGCGAGGACTTGCTTAAATCCACCTTCCGGCGATTCGCTAACAACCACCAACGACGGTATGAGAGTCGGGTCCCAGGGCCATTGGAAGCAAGAAAGCGGTTAGCCAAGCGGAGGAATACAGCACTTGCTGGCATCGCTGGCTCCGGACCGTTGGATGATATTGCATGTTTGTTTGGGCGAAATGGACGTGAGCATATGAAGTGGACGGATGGTCAAGGACGGACGGTATCAATGGATACTTTAGGTAAGGGGATTCTGTGTTTTTCTTTATTTGGTTCCCCAATGGCCAATTGTTTCAAAGAATACCTCTGACCTATCGCAATAAGATTCACATGCACCCCCCTCGAAATCCACCGCCTCTCGTATCCCCTTCTACAATGAGAATATAACACCCCTGGAGTTTGGCGTGCCACCAAGTTGGCCTGCTGTCATGGATGGGGGAGATCAAATCAGTCGCGATCGCAATTTCAGGGAAACACTTAAAGAATATCACTCAATAGCGGATTTCAAGGACGCGGTTCGTCAATTCGGCATTGATCTCCGGCGAGAACCTGCTTATAGTCGATTGATTTTGGATCACCTGTTATCATATTTGGCTTCGGGCGAATTCGTTATTGAGGAGCTAATTCTTTTCTTGGATGACCCTTTTTTGAATATTCGAGGTGCGGGAAATTATCTCGCCACGATTGAGTATCATTTTTCGCATGGAATGTACCTATCAGACCGACGTCCTATCCTCGGGGCTTTCATAAAGGCGCTTGAGCTTGGTCTTGTTCCTTCAGATGAGTTATGCGCGATTATAAAAATCCTCCAAAGACTGGCGCCGAGGGCGGAATGCACAGGAAAGTCAACTGGGAAGCTCCTAACGAGTGTCTACCGGGACATGTGGGATGCCATTGGCCGATGTGACATATACCGACATAAGGATTTAGACAAGGATATTATTGATGTCTGGCTCAGCATCCTTTTGGCGAAGGGCACGCACAACGACTTACTCCTGGCAGGGGATATAGTATCGACCGCACCACGGACAGAATTTCTCAGCGTTGTTTGGGCCCCGAGGCTCATTATTCGATATCTTGAAGTTCCCCAAAAACGTCATTCTAAGGCAAATAGAGACTATATATCGAAGCTCTTGAGAAGCTCCGGTCCTGAGACCGTTACAAGAGTTATCATACATGTTACTGAGTTGTTGGTGTCTTCGAAAAAGAAGCACCTTCTTGACAAATGGCGGGCCTTTTTGCCCGGGCTGCAGGATCTCCAAGCAGTTGTTTCTTTGGGGAACTGGGCGCATGTGGAAACGTCATGCGACGCCACACCCCATAGTCCTGGACTATCCGTCGAGCATCAAATTATCCTCCGTCTTTGGCTATTACGGACACTTAGCAAGGCTCTCCCCGAAGGTCCACTCTGGAGGCGAGATTTGAGGGCGACTGATCCAACCGTCATCAATCTCTTTAATCTCTATGAATTTCTTAGGGAGGACAAGCACGAGGATTTTCTAAGCAATTTGATGAAAGGAATACACGAATTGGGCATGCCATACAATGGCCTGCTAATGCTTGCTGTTGATTTGAAGGCGGGGAAAAGTATGACAAAACCAACGAGAAGTACACTTAAAAGGCTTGAATTGTCAAGCATGTCCTTCTCTAACATCTTCGCGGATCTCAACGCCTACAACCTAACCATACCTCATTTTTACCCAGCCTTGGAAAAGATAGTTCGCCAGGTAGATATTACTAGTGCTGCTTTCGTGCAGCATGGTGTCCATATTGCGAGAACCGGGGACACGGAAGAAGTATGGAATTTAATCCGTCTTCTCCGTTCACATACTCCTTTGAAAATTGCCTTGGCCAAGTCATGGCAGCCAATCCCTGACCCGTCTGAAAAGGCCCTCGTCCGGTATTATCCGGAGCCCAGAACGGCAGACTGCCCAGATCCTCATGCCGCGCTCGAGATGATTAACCTTATCGCTATCTCGTTCTCCTGTTCCAAGAATTTCAGCCCTCGTCGAGCCTTTGAGTTAGTCCGTTGGTTGTATACTTTTCTCCTAAAACACAGCGCACCTGTGCAGCCGGCTCTGGTAAGGGCTTTGTACCATGCTGGTGTGGTGAGATTTCGGAGAGAGGGACTACGCGTCTCCCCAACACAGTATGCATATATCTTTGATATTGTCAAGAAAACGGAGGGACCTGAAGTCGTGAAGGCCCTGATGGATCCCTTTGGATAGGAAACATTCAAGCGCACGTTGTGGTAAAAAAGAAGTCTGTGTATTGTATGTATTGTATATAGCTAGACTTATCAGTATATTTCATACCCGAACTGGCCGACCGTATATAAGTTTGGCATGGGAAATCTTTTTTTTTTACCAGTATTCAATTACAAACGTGTAACAAAGTTTTTTTTTTTTTTAAAAAAAAGGGAGGGCGTCAAAAGAACAGATGATTCATCCATTATTACAGATAGAGTATCCCTTATGCATATTACGCGTGATTTAATGGATATGTAAAGAGAGATTACTCCTCCAAGTCCAGCTCCTCTAATCTATGAGTCCACTTCCATCAAGTTGGGATCTCTCGAGATCTCTTCCACGGTAACATATTTCCTCAAATCCTCCTTGCTGATAACTTTCTGGTTCAAATAGGCCGTAGTGCCCTTGGGGAAACGGTAGTTTCGTTCCTTTTGACCGCGCTCGTTGGGTCTGATGTAGTTACGCAGCAGCTGAGTGGGCTTGTCTGTCTCGATGACGCAGACGTCAACGTTGCTACCGGATCCCAAATCGTTGAAGATACCAGCCTTGATCGCCTCTGCTGCCAACTCGATTGCCTCCTCACGATTGAGGTTGGCCTTCCATGTGGACTCAAACACCGACATCGCGGCTAAAGAACCGGAACCCATAGTCACGTAGGGGAGTTTATCTGTGGAGCCATGTGCGTGGACGGTATAGAGGCCCACGCCGGTCGGGTCCACACCAGCCACCACTAGGTAGGCACCAATGTGTCCTTGGTATCGGAAGAGGTGCTGTTTTAGCATGGTCATGCAGGTGATCACTCGTGGGGGTCGGCCCGTGGAAAGAGAATGCAATTCGACGTTAGAACTGATTAGAGCGGTAGTAAACTCGGTGTCAGCCGCCGTACCAGCTCCGGCACACCAAATTTTGGGGGCGATGTAGTGTAGTTTCTCGCAGTTCTATACAGCACGCCGGGGAAGCAACATTAGTGGGAGGAGCTCTAGCTTCTTTCAACCCGAGAGAACAAGGAGCAAGAGGATAGTTTTCTCTCCTTTGACCTAGTCTTACCTTGTCTGCTACTATTGGTCCACTTGTGGCTCTGGTATCTGCGGCAATCTGAATACCAACAGTGTTAGTCCTTCAAGCAGCTCCATATATGACAGAGAGGGTCTCGAAACTCACCACAACACCATTATCAAATATGCAGCCAACAATTGTTGTACCTGTGCTTGTTGCTGTGGGGAGAGGCACTCCCTTGGCGTGAAGAGCCGCGTTACGGTTGTAGTTGGAGAAGTCAAAGCCGGCCATGGTGACGGCGGAGAAAACTGAGAGGGGGTGGAAAAGAACAAGGAGTGAAAAATAGATAGAAGCTCCTCCGAGGGGATGATGAATGGACAGATGGAGCGAAGAAAGAGAGATGCAAGACGATGTCGAGCTGGGAGCTTGTGAAGACGAACGAGTCGGAGAGTGACGAAGCTCCCGCCGCCTGATCTGGCAGCCTCAGGCACCCACAGTCCCGTGCCCAAAAGTACGAAGAATAAAGCTGCCTCTGTTGTAACTGGCTGGAGTTCATCATAATCAAAATAATAACTCTGTTGCTCTGCAATCAGTGGCGGCGCTTCCTTCCCTCCTGGAATCTCACTTCCATCCTCTGCTCTGAGCGGTTTCTTTCTATCTCCCTCCATTACCCGCCGGTTCTTTGTCCTCGTCATCCTTCTCCCTTCACCTGAGGGGAGGTGGTCAAGATTTTTGCGCAGTTTTTCAATCGGAGTCCCAAACAACTCCAACGTCGTTCCTTTCCATCCCCGCCACCGACTTCTCCTTCTCCCCATGCTGCAAAGACCAGGCTATCCCTAGGCGACAGTCCTCGTTCGATATCGGCCGACTTTCCAAAACTCATAATGGCCTTCAATTTGGGGGCCTCGAACCCCAGTACTGCTGAATTGGGAGCGGAGCTTCCAGATGTCTATGCGGAGGTAGGTTTACGATGTTGTGTTATTCCCCTAGTCATGTTTGCCTCTTGTTCGCTCATCACGATTGTAGGAAGTTGGCTTCAAGGGCGTTTCTGGTGACAGCAACGTTCAATTTCTCTCTACCCCATGGCCGGCCGAAGCCCTTCCCGCTCCAACATGCTCCCTCCTAGCTGTCGCAGCCACCAAGGGTGTGGTGGTTGGTGCTGGGCCCAACAGCCTAAGCATTGCCTCGTCCGAATCAGTCAGAGCAGCAATATCTACATCAGCTGGAGAGTCCAAAGTTTCAACAAAACCGTTCCAGCCGCAAGCGACTATTCCCCTGCCTGCCCGACCAACTCATATTGCCTTCGCATCTGGTGACTGCGCCCTCGTTCTACTTACAGAAAATGCAGCCCACCTTTCAGTGTTTGAGACTACCAGCCTCTTGCAGCCAAATCCACAGCCCGCATTGGCCATCCCTACAAATGGTGCTACTTTCCGAGCCGTCGCCCCAAACCCTGCGCAGCCGGATGACTCTCATTCTGCGTATGTTGCTCTGGTAACAACGAAAGGCGAGCTTTTGATTGCGGACCTTAAAGCAGGTAGTCTTCTTGCTGGGCCGAATGGGAACATCTTGAAGACCGGAGTTAGCTCTGTCTCTTGGAGTAACAAGGGCAAACAGCTCGTGGCTGGCTTGGAGGATGGAGCTGGCTATCAAATGACCCCGGACGGTACTCAAAAGGCTCTGATACCGCGCCCTCCGGATGTTACAGAGCCATGTCATGGTAAGCTAGCTGTGCCAAATAAATGTGTCTCATTGCAAGTCTGATTGTATGTAGTGTCTTCTGTTTCGTGGTTGGAAAACGATATCCTCCTCATGGTCTATACTCCGAACGTTGTGGAAGATGATATGGGACAAACACCATCGTCTTACTATTATATCATAACTAGAAGGAAACAGGCACCGTTTTTGTTCCAAAGGCTGCCAGAGGTAGCGTCGCCTTTCGGTATGAAGCGTGCCCCGGCTTACCAGTTCATTGCGCGCCTTCGAGACTATAAACCGCACCTAAAAGACGTCCTCGTTGTGTCCTCCACCGCATCTGCCGACGTGAGTTTGATTACAAGATCGGACCAACCACTGGCGAATGAGGAGAGCGCAAAAGCAACTGTCGGGCTCTTCGTCACGACGGAGCTCAGTGACGACGCGAAAAAGGCGAGTGTGCCCCTAAAAGATTCAACCGACGAGACTTCAGTGATCGGTCTAGGGATCGACCTTTCGAGCTCAGAACTCGTTGTGGCCCCAATACAAGGTGAAGATATCGCCGAGAGCTCTACCCCATTACCCAACATTCTGCTTCTTAACCATGAGGGTATGCTTTGCTCTTGGTGGTTCATATACAACGAGGCAATCCGCCAGAAAATTTCATACTCTGTAGTGGTAACACAGCAGCAGCCATCTGCTTCGCAACCGCAGGCACTGCAACAGCCACAGGCTCCGAATGTATCAGCCTTCGGACAGTCTTCTTTCGGGAGCTCGACTTCGCTTGGAGCAACTAGCCTGGGCGCATCGGCATTCGGCAAGCCACCTGGAGCACCTGCATTTGGCAGCCCATCAGCAATGGGCAGTCGCCCGACGCCCGCATTTGGTGCTTCTGGATTCGGAGGTCCATCCCAAATTGGCGGAGGACCTTCCTTTGGGTCTCCAAGTACACTAGGGCAGCCGGGACCACAGTTTGGTAAATCTGGCTTTGGATCAACCTCGATGTTTGGTCAGCCCTCAACACCTAAAATGTCTTTTGGGACACCTAGTGCAACCACCAGCGGTGGCTTTGGCTCGTTCGCAAGCGCGGGAGGGTTTGGGAGCCTGGCTGCGGCCAATACTCCCGGGGAATCACCATTCGCAAAGACCGCTGGACCGTCACCATTTGCAAAGACTACTGGACCGTCACCATTTGGTGCACAGCCGGATACTGCCTCAGCCTTTGGCACTCAAAATACAAATCAATCAAGTGGTCTGTTTGGACTAAGTGCAGGTAGTTTCAAGCTTGAATCTACTTTCAAGGGTGATGGAACCGCCGTTAATGATGGCCCTAAGCCAGAGAAACCATTTGGATTGTTCAGTCTCGGTGGATCCCTTGACGATATGGTATCTACCCCCACTAAACCTAGCCCTCCCACAGAATCCATGGATGATATGGATGAGACCCCGGTACCACCACAAGATACGCCGGAAGAAAAGAAGCCCGCCCCATCTCTTTTTGGCGCGCCATCTAAAACAAACGCCCCCCAAACCTCATCACTCTTCGGATCTCAACCACAACCTAGCAAATCGCCATTTGCAATGCTAAGTAATGCTGTGCCCGAGAAGTCAAGGCTAAGCCCTTCATCTTCTCTTTCCGAGAAGACAGCTATTGCTAGCCCGCCGCTGACGCAGGCTAAGTTGACGGACAAGGAGCCTAAATCTCTCTTCTCACTGCCAGAACCCCCACTCCCTCCCGACTCCACAAGCAAAGCTGCTTATGGACCAGGCGATACCTCTGCATCATCTAATGTCTCTAAGAGCTCGGTTGATGATGCGCCTCTGCCCCCAGATTTCACAACACAACCTAAGCCCATCTCCCCCGAGCCTGAAGGCGAACCGCCTTTGCCCCCGGATTTCACGGAGGAACCTAAAAAGGAGGAAACAGAGACGGCCGAGGATGCTCCACTCCCTCCTGATTTTACTATACCCAAAGCGAGTACATCTCCAGCAAAGGAGCCCATTCCACTCCCCGATGGGTCAGATGCGGATGAGTCCGAGAAAGACTTGCACACAGATGATGAATCTGAGTTCGCTGATAGTGGTGAAGACGTTACACATGACCTTGGTCCGCCCGGAACCAGTGCTCCAAGCCTCAAGACATCCCCAGAGAGCTCATTTGGCGTGGAGGCGAGTCCCTCTGGTGGCTTATTCGAGCGGCTCAAGGCTAGACCACAGCCACCACCATCACGGCCATTGTTTGGGGAAATTGACAAACCTATCTTCCCCGTTGCTCCTCTAAACAGTGTGACACCAAGGTCACCAAGTCCAGTTCGACCAAGTCGCACAAACAAGGGGCTACCAAAATTGGATAGCTATAGATCGATTAGTGCTCCTCACCGGCCGGGAAGTGCGCTTGCTGCTCGGAAAGTATCACTCTCCGAAGCCGCCAAGCGTGAAGCCTTGTTAAAACCTAAGCTTACACCTATTCATCGTAAAGAACTTTCTCAATCAACCGTCTCGCAGGATGAGGACTTTTCGCTTTCCGACGATGATGAGGATGAACGCCTTCGTGCAGATCTGGCTCGACCATTAGAGCCCGTCCCTACCCTTGATCCCTTTCTACCTCACCAAGACTATACCGGCGAGACAACTAAACCGGGCATTCCGGGACAAATCGAAAGACTTTACCGTGACATAAATTCTATGGTGGACACATTGGGTATAAATGTCCGCAGTTTAGCTTCTTACCTCGCCTATCAAAAATCGTCGACCAATCCTGATTGGATTAAAATTCTCCAGAGTGATCAACCGTCTGATATCCTTGATGATAAATTACTACTCCGAGAAATCGAAGAATTAGACCATGCCCTCACCATCCTTGCAGATTCCCTCGATCAACAGAGGGTGCAACGAGTAGAGGAAAAGCTGGAGAGTTGTCGAGAATTGCTTGGCAAAGATATTCTCAGCCTTCGCACTCAATGTGCTAGTGTTCGGAAAACCTTGGATGCATACACCGATACGGGTGCCATCCTCTCTGCCCCGCTGTCTGCTGAGCAAGCAAACCTTCAACAGGATCTTCGGTCATCCTCGGCCGACATCCAGACGAAGCTAGCAGACTTAGAATCAGCAGTATCCCTCTTACGTGCTAGAATCGCTGATGCTCCCCGGTCTGATGGATCGCGCAAGCGACCTACAGTTGAAGCCGTCACGTCGACTATTGCGACTATGATGAATATGGCTGAAAGTAAGAGCAGCGACATTGACGTCTTGGAGGTCCAGCTCAAGAAGCTAGGAATTGATACCTCAGCTCCTGCGGCTAGCCGAGAAGGGTCTCCATTTACCACCCCTAGAAGGTCCATGGGACGACGTCCCACCACACCTGGGTCTCAAGGATCTATTGATGGACCCAGGAGCGCTTACCATACACCCGATTCCGCTGCTCGAGGCATTAACTTCCGGTCCAGCATTAACGGGTCAGCTAAAGCCAGCCGGCTGCGGACCGTGGAAAGCGTGGGCGGTATTTCTGGCAAGCAAGAAACATCACAGTGGAAAGCCAAGATGCTACGCAAGCAGCGTATTGCTGGCAGTTTGAAAAAGGCAATAGAGGAGAAGAAATCTAAGATAAGGAGCGTGGATGACATGTAGGAGTATTAGATGTGTCCTATTTATTTTTATTTTTATTTTCCCTTTAATTTTGTCTCTTTCCTCTATCTACATTCATTTACCGTCTCGTTTCCCCCTGTGATATGAATGATTCAAAACTGTCACGGCATGGAGCAACTGGCTGGAGATTTTGGTGGGTAGCATTATTTGTGTACATAGATTCCATTATGCTTTTTGTTCTGATTGGATCTGCCTCCATTCTTCCTTATCACCTCTATATTAATTTGATGTCCCTTTGAATAGCCCCATCATTATTGGTCTTGCCACAACAAGCACGATATTATTAGATGATTGGATAAATATAAGTACAGGTAGGCAGCTGACATCACAGGATTTTTCCCCACTAACCATGACATCAACATCAACACAATCCCGCTCGCCCACCTTCACTTCAATATATTCTTTCATTCTTATGGAAGCTAGGTTTCTTGAAAACGAATCGACCAAAAGAAAAGAAAAGAAAAAAACAGCCAATCCTCCAAAGAGAACAATGTCAACCTTTACTGAATTAATATACTTCCACATCAAACCCACCGTGAAACCTGAAGATCCTTCGAATGAGGAAGGAAGCGCACTCCTTCAGGTCTTCGAAACTGCAAAACAACAATGTGGATATAAGAATTCTGCCTGGGGACGGACAATTGAAGATGAGAATTTAGTGGTTTGGGCGATTAGTTCGTGCCCTTCCCCCTCTCTTTTTCCATGTCTTTCTCAATCGTTTGAATCAAGCATTTCTTTCACTAAAGAAATATAATAAAGACTAATTAATATATATAGATTGGAAAGATGCACACCCTTCTACACAGTCCATTCATACCATGTTAACACCCCTTTTGAAACCTTCTTCACAAATTACTGTACTATTCACAACACTCCAACCATCCACGGAGAGCGAAGCTTTAATCGCTAACCCGATCACGGAGCTTTGTCCGCTTTTGTTCCCGAGCTCGCTAACACCCGAAGAACGGTCAGTGATAAACGGAGAGTTGATTGATTTCCGGAAGGCATTGGTGGAAATCGTGAAATCGGAGGAATTGCGGCCAGTTTCGTTTGCTGTGGGGCAGGTGGAGAGACCTGGGACATTTCCGCATGAGAAGAGTCCGTCTGGGCACGCATTTGGGCATATTCTGGTTGTCGGGTGGAATAGTGTGGAAGCACATGCTGCGTGTAAGGGGACGGCGGAGTTTGCGGGGGCGATTGCACCGATTCGAGGCAGGGTCATCGGGCCGTTGGAAGGGTTGGGAATGAGACATGTTCATTTCCAAAATGTATAATTCCGTACATCATATCTGTCTCTTCGTTCCTACCTTTGAATGATTGTAGCCCGGGCGCTGTTATCGTTGTTGTCGGGTGGGGGAGATATGGCATGGGGATTGAGTGATGGGTAAAATTGGGTAGGGTAGGGATGGGTAGGAACAATTGTTGATTAATATGGAGACATTAACATAACAACAGCTTGGTGAAAGAGAACGCGCTTTTCAAAAATAATACAACAGTGGAAGACACAATTGCACCGAAAAAGAAAAAAGAAAAAAGAAAAAAGAGAAGAAACAATTGAATCCACCAAGGCTACCATAATCATACGACTTTTTTCTTTTTCTTTTCTTCAAAGAAAAATGTCGTAAACACATACAAAGCCCAAGTTGCTCCTGAAATGGGATAAAAAGTAGAAGAAGATAGAAAATAAAATAAAATAAACCAAACACAGTTTAAACACTCACCCCCTTTAGATACGGTGTTTTTCGCTTTCTGTTGTACTGGTTAGTTATTCAATTATCGTGTATTGAGCTGGGATAAGAAGGTACTCACCAAGTCTCGAGTAAAGCATATACAGAGCCATCTGGTTGCACTCTTGAGTACCAGTAATTGTCACTAGACGCTCATTACTATTCTCCTGCGGCTCATTGATCTTGATTACGCTGCCGCTGAGATGCCGGATTTCGTTTATCTTAGCACCTCCCTTTCCGATGATAGCGCCAACCATATCGTTGGGAATATAAATCTGTTGAGTCAGCGGTTGACCAGGCATCACTCCACCAACGGCAGGTGTCGGGCCACCACGAGGCTGAGCAGCCTGCGGTGCACCATAGGGGGCAGGCTGGTGAGGACCAGCTCCAGCGTATGGGGTATTGGGGGCAGCACCGTAGTGCATGGCGGGCTGGGCTACTGGAGCAGGAGCAGGCTGTCCATGGAGGTAAGGAACACCGTAGGTACCAGTACCGGCACGGTTGGGATGAGGGTGGTGGCGTTTAAAGGTATCTGGATGGCCGTATTGACCACCAGTGGGCTGTGGGACATAAGGCACAACTTGCATGCCACCTGGGACGGCGCCAGCAGGCCCACCGCTTCGGGTAGCATATGCAGAAGCTGCTGGCCCACCAAAACGCTCGGTGAGTTGCTCAACAAGTGTAACGGCAACGTAGTATGTGGCGATGTGCACAGCATCAGCGACGCCAAGGATTACAAGTGAACGTTCAGTGGAGAGGGGAAGGCAGGAATCTGAAGCATTGAGGCGAGCTCCGGAAGCTTCTTGAATCTCACGAATTCGGCCACCGCCCTTGCCAATGATTGAGCCAATCAGGATATGGGGGATTAACAAGCGCAAGGGGTAAGTCTTGGATTGGGCAGTAGAAGGGGCATCAAGGGGTTCGTTATTGAGGGTACGAATAATCAAACCAAATGCCTGGTGACGAGGAAATTAGCAGCTTGGCCAGAGATATATGAAGAAAAAAGGATAGTTATGAGAGGAAAAGAGACAAGAGACTAACCTTGGCAACAGCATCCTGTGGGCCACTAACAGTCAAGATGCGCTCCACGGCACCGCGAGAGTAATCGCTAACAGTGCATTTAGCGCCTGACAAACGACGGACTTGGGATACGTTTTCTCCGCCTTTACCAATGACGGTGGCAGCCTCTTGGCTGGAAATTACAGCACGGATATGAATCCAGCTAGACTCATCCTGGGAATGTTGCTGGTCTCCTTGGGAGCCTGCTGGCTCACCATGGGAAGCCGTCGACTGAATCGGCTGTGTATCAGCAGGAACTCCCTTGGACTCGGGAGCATCTGTCACAACAGTATCACCTTGGCCATCAGCGCTAGAAGCCTGAGCGCTGGATGCCTCCTTGACATCTGCATACGCCTCTGACTCATCTCCCTTTACTACTTTATCCAAAGCTGGACGCTTAGCTTCTGGCTGATCATTGGGACCAGATGGCGAAGACGGGTCCTCAAGAGGCCGCTTGGTTGATTGCAATGCAGATGGAGAGGCAGACATTATGTCAACAGTGGACCCTGTTTTTGTTTCTCTTTTGACTTACGCAGAAAGTCCAAATATAAAGAATAGCTTGCTTGTTCTTTTCTTTTGCTTAATCTTGATCGACTATGTACACCAGGGATTCCCAATAAAGCGTGTGCTGGTGTAGCGATCGATTGGAGAGGGAAATCTGGTGCTTGGAAATAACTAGGGAGATTGGTGTGTTCGTGCACAGTGAAGGAAGTGAGGCTGATAAAGAAAAGGAACAGCCGACGGAGGTGGATGAGATGCTGGGTGATCACGGGCCTTGAATTTGGAGGGTAGGAATCTTCGCAAAAGCAAAGTTGTGCTAAAGCAGAGGAAATAAGGAGAGAGTAAAAAGAAAAGGCTTGATCGAACCGGGTACGATGAAACGGTGCAAAGGCTTTGTGATGGACGAGGATAAGGAGGTGCTTAGGGTCCGAACGTGATTGGGAGTTGACGAGTGAAGAGCGTGGGGGAGAGAAAGAAGGAGTGGAAAGAAAGAAAGAAAGAAAATATATCAAGAGCAAGTAGAAGACTTGAATGACTGCCAAAGCCCGTTCTAGCCTTTTTTTTTCCTTCCTAGATTACGCGACGTCTTTCGATAGAATCAATAGCAAAACACAAGGGCCGCCACCAGGTACGAGATGAAGCTATTTCAACTTCTTTATAGGAAGGGTAAATGAGAAAAGAGGAAAATTAAGCAAGCGAAAAAAAAAGTGTCCGAATAGAAATGAAGATGGAACACCAAGGAGGGCGGAAGGGGAGGAGAATGGGAGGAGATGGAGGTGACTGATGTCGTGGTGAGAATTGAGGTGATGTTGCGAAATGAAGTGAGGCAAATGTTGGCACGGAGGATGCGCTAGTCCACTTCAGGAAAGGAACCAGTCCCGTCACGTGGTCGGTCATCGAAGCTGCCATGTCTATGGCAGAGAAGTACTATGGTTCATTTTACTTTGCATCGTTGAACCTGGTGTTTTCTAGGCTCTCTAAAGATTGAAAGGCGAAAAACTCTCCAGTGTAATGGCCGCGACTGCGATGGAAGTATCGAAAGAAACAATCGATAAGGTGCAGCATTTCGCAGAGGATCGACAAAAGGCCGAGGACTTCTATGCTCACCAACCCATAACTTCCTCTGAGACCCAAGCATACGAGAAACGATTGGACGAAACCTTACGGGAGCTTCAGCTTCGTATCAAACACCAGGAAGATGGCCTGCGCAAGGTATGTCGCACCTACCACTCGAAGATATAGTGTGTTGAATTGCATTGCATGCTTACTTTGCGACCTAGCTGCGCGCAACGGCCCACACAATCGATTTCTCCCACTTGAACGCGGAAACAGTACCCCGTGTTGCCCAGGTGCGGCGGGCAAAGAAAGCATATGACTCCCTTCTACTGTCAGAGGTGGATCTCCCCAGAACAGATTCATCCCTACCACCCCTTCTTGCAATCGAAGAGATCTGTCGCATTGTCCAAGAAAGTAAAATTTCCGTTAGAAAAACAGCAGAGAACCTCTCCAAGACGCGTCAAAGATTGAAAATTGAAGAGACAAATCTTCGTGACGCCCAGGCAATCAGAGATGGTCTACAGAGGAGAATAGAAAGTATTACAAGAGATAAATCTCTAAGGAAGGAGAAATCGCCATCCCAACTCGCGCATGAGCACGTAGAAGCTCAAGGGGCAAAGACGAATATTTTGGATAAAGATACTGGTCGTATGCGTGAGGCCCTTCGCGATTTTTGTAATAGGACGCTTGCACCCTTGATCGCGGCTGAAGATCTTGGGGGCCCAGCGGTGGGAGATGCCTTGGATATTTCTGATGCTACGTTGGAATCTGGCTATACACGACATGGGAGACCAAAGAAGGCGGATATCTCGGAACTAAACGGACAAAATGCTAACCAGCACCGAATTGATGATATGATACGTCGCCAAACCGGCCAAACACCTGGTCAGCCATCGAATAAGAGGGAGACGGCGGCGCATGAGATGAACGAGCTTCTAGAAGCCTTGTTAGACGCCAGCTCATCTTATATAGAGCTTCCACATGAATCTGCTGCATCTAGGTTCTTAGTAAAAGCCAAAGTTGCCCAATTTCATCCACGCGATGCGCGGCGGCTAAGGCTTATTGATTTTGGACGCTCCTTGAGCGACTAGGCCTCGCATTTTATGACGATAGTCTAATACCTGCTTCTATCTATCATATTATCCGAAGCACAAGGGAGAAACCAGATAAAAGTTATAAACCCCACCCTAAACGGGAAAAACCGGCGCCTATTTACTATATAGTACTCAAGCGGATATCACATCAGCTGGCCACAATACAAAAGCAAAGAGATTTGATACCAAGCAAAACGCCTAGAGATGCTCTGAAGCCAATATGAAGGAAAGGTATGAACCCTAAACTATATCATCAAACCTATCATAAAGCGTGAAATCAATGTAAGAGACGATCGTAAACCATTAAATAGGCATCATTCCTATCCTGCTTGTCGACTGGCTGGATTTCGATTCTTTTCGCGGGGCAGCGCGACTGGTAGACCGATTTTTTGGCTTGGCTTTAGATCTAGCAGGCTTTGATCGTGGTTTCGAACTGCCTGACTGACGGCGATATCGTCTGTTATTATTCTGTCGCTTCCGTGACTTAGGGGTGCTAGATTCGGTGGGACCAGCTCGGTACTCGTCGGTCGAGTCATCATTATCTGCTGTTAGCTGTGTTGAGAAATATCGACTTGAAACGATGTTGTTATCTGAACCTAGGATGGTTGCTTGGTCTAGGATATCGTCACAATCACTGAACTCATCACTGCTGCTGATGTTGACAACATTGTGATGATTGGGATCCGGGACAATACCATCAGCATCGTCCCGATCTTTCTTTAACTCGTTGTAGCGGCGATGTGTGTCCCGAACAAGTTTCAATATTCGGTCCCCGTAGCGATGGACTTTGTCGGCATCTATGCCTGGAATTCCGAGAAGCTCAGATTTGTCTAAATTGTCTTAGTAATTGCTCAAATTAGGGTCATTTTTCAACCTTTACCTTTAGGAAAAGCTATTACCATCTCCCGCAAAACCGTATCGGAAAATGGTTGGTTGCGAAGCCCTTTTTTGAGTACTAACTGATCTGGGGTTAGCAACAATTTTAATGATAGGGTTTGGATAATCCCATAACAGAAGCCTTACGTCTTGACAATAGTCTTTGGCGTAAACCATGAAATCCTCCGCAACTGCCTTGTGGAGAGAATCCAGCTGGTCGAACCGGTGGTCCTGAGTGATTGGTGGGCCAGGAAGGTTCTGTTTGTGTCGGTCTCGTTTTCCAACAATACGAATTCTTTCGAACCCATCACTATCCCTGTCACTACCCGAACGGTCCTCTTTTGCATCATTATGCCGATAGCGAGCTAAGTGGCGACGGCTTGCTGATTGAACTGGCGATGAGACATTGGTAGATTGCGGAAATGAATCTTTGGTGGCTCCAGACCGAGTTCCTAGTGTCGAGCCTCGAGACTTTCCATTTGGAGAAACTCGAACATCAAGTTTTAACCGGGATCGGCCACTCTCGAAATCTGCGGCTCGACGTCCGAGCTTGACATACTGGATAGCAAATCCACTTCCATTGACTACATTATCCTCCTTTAGAGCCCCAGAACTATGAAGCCTGTGGAATAGCCGCTCTGTTTCTCCAAGCTCAAGATCCGAACCCTCGCCATAGCCGGGGACCTGCCTATGATCGGGGTTCTTGAATTTTTTCACCGACCCTCGAAGCATATTGATGCAGTATGACATGGTTACCTTTTCTTTTGACGTTTGAAAGTACCGAACAATCTTAATTGCAGCAGCAGCATGTTGGGAGAAATCTTGCAGCTCAAACACAGTGTCTGACTTGCAGTTGTCACAGGAAGAATTGCAGTCCTCTCGGCGAAAATTCTCGTTAAAATATGCTAGGATTTGCACTCTCCTGCAATCACTTTTGTTTTCACAAAACTGGACAACATTGTGTAGCATTTGACGCTGTCGGTTTTTCTGCTGTCTACTTCCATCACTTTTGTCGATCATGTGATTTAAAGTTGTTGTATCTCGATAACAATAATATAGGTAGCAGCCTGATCGTCTACCATCACGGCCAGCGCGGCCAGTTTCCTGATAATATCCTTCCAAACTTTTAGGGATACTGTGGTGTATGACGAAGCGCACATCTGGTTTGTCAATCCCCATTCCGAAAGCAATAGTCGCAACTATGACGTGTGACTTTCCCGACTGCCACCGTTGTTGGATTTGTGCTCTGTCTTTCGAATCTAATCCGGCATGATAGTGCTCGGCCTTAATACGATACTCATCTCGTAGAGATTTTGCAACCTTTTCACACGTATCCCGTGAAAGGCAGTACACAATGCCAGACTTGTTCCGGTACAAATTTGTGATGGTCTCTGCAATGCTCGCAAGTAGCGCCTGCCCCTTTTTCTTTGGGCGAACCTCGTAGGTTAAATTTGGCCTGTTAAAACTCTGAGAGAAGATCTCACATCCTTCCATGTTGAGGTTGTGAATTACATCCACTTTGACGTTTTCCGTTGCAGTAGCCGTGAGAGCCATCATTGGAACACCAGGCATCCGGGATCTAAGTTCTCCAAGCTCCTTATAATCAGGTCGGAAATCATGGCCCCATTGACTAACACAGTGAGCTTCGTCAATCACAATACGCGCGAGCTTTCGTCGGTCGTTAAGACTTTCCAACTTTCGATTAAGGGTTTGGCTTTTATTGATCATCTCAGGAGTGATGTATAAAAGCTCAATGTCTCCATCTACACCTCCACCAGCTAAAGTGTCTAAGATCCACTGACGTTCTTCATTTGGTGTTTCTCCATTTAGAAGGAAGGCTTTGATATTAACATCGCGTAGGTGTGAAACTTGGTCGTGCATTAAGCTGATCAGTGGTGAGATTACAATTGTCACGCCTTTGGTCGAACCGCTAGACACTACTGAGGGGAGTTGATAACATAATGACTTCCCCCCCCCAGTTGGCATTAACACGAAGGTATCTTTGCCACTCAATGTTGCATCTATAGCTTCAAGCTGATTTGGTCGAAATCCCCTAAGGTGGAACCTATCTTTCAAGGCATTTCTCACATCCTTCGACCATGGGCGCTGGTTCCATAGAGTGCTATGGCTTTGAGATTTTTGTGTAGCTGGCGCCCGTAAAGCATTGCCGGACATCTCGGCAAAAACCTTCCGGCTCTGAATTTCGTGATTTTCTTGAGCCAAATACTGATCGCCATTTAGAGAATACGCAGCATCAAGCATTTCCTGGTCGAAGGAATCTGAGTCAAATTCATCTTCTTCATCCAATCCCTGGGCACGAAAAGCAGGGGAACCCATAGTCCGCGTGAAGGTCATTTCATCTTCACTCATTATGGAGTCATCATAATCAAATTGTCTAGATTTTGAGCTCTCCTGAGCGGTCCTGGCAAGGGAAGTTGTTTCTCGAGTTGAAACTCCCGATCGGGAGCTGTGAGCGTCTTGCTCCGACCGTTTTTGCGATATTCCATGCCCTCGAGGCTCCTTCGAAGATATGTTGTTGCGAACAAAATCCAAGTTCGGTAGAGAAGCGGGCGGAACGGAACTTGAACGAATGGAAGCGAGCTGAGCACGATTGGATTCTAAGAAATCAAGGGCCGAGAATAGATTAGCTTTCCGAATAAGTAGAATCATCTCGGCTTCAATCTCTTCTAATCGTGACTTGACTTTTAGGTTTCGTTCAAGCTCCGGCATCGTTTGTGGGTTACGACCTTGCGAGATTGCCGTCATAAGTGACTGCTTTAAACACTGTCGTTCTGCATCACAATCCTGATACGCAGTCTTTCGTTTCATCAAAGATTCAATAGTCTCAATTCGTTCGGCGAGGATCTTATTTTCTGCAATGAGCTCCGGCGCGAGCTCGCCTTTCATTGCCTGCTGATAAACGACTTCTGAGTTACTTGTGAGGGTATCTTGTATGTGTGAAATTATTGTACTAAATGAGTCCGCTGATATGAGTAGAAACCTTTCAATGTCCTTATTCGCGGTTTCTGAGTTTGACGACACTGGGGGTATGCATGACGTGGGAGGGCTGGGAATTGTTTTTTCGTGGGCTGAACGGCTATTATTTGGTACATCGATTGATTCTCGGGGGCTAGGTAGTGGACGCTTTGTAGACGAGGTATCTACATGACCGTTTATACTTTGCCCCTGAGGAAGAACTGGGTAAAGTAGCTCGTCCGTTTGTAAAGTAGTTTCTGGCTTATCATTGATTAAGTCCTCGAACAGAGTATCATCGCCGTCGTCATCAGAGTCTTCGATAACACGGGTTGCTACACTATGCTCGATAAATTGTTCCTGTCTGTTGGCTGGAGACAATAGCATACTTGAGAACTCTGAAGACTGATCGTGTAGGGGGCGAGATTGATTAGAACGTGTTTCATCAGCTACAGATCGGAGGCGGTTGTTATGGCTATTTCGTTTTGGCGAAACAAGGTCGGAGGCGTATTCGTCACTTTTTCGTTTCTTTCCGCGCTTGTCAAGAGGACCCGTTCGTGACGCTGCATCCTCAGTCCAGAGATGAAGTGGCTCATCAAACTCCGCAGTCTCAGAAGACGTAGGAATCCGGCCAATGTCTCCTGTCAAGTCAATAGTATCTATGTCTTTGAAGGAGTCGGCGGTCGATTTTTCTTTCGATAGCAATGGAGTCTTGACTTGTCGTGAATCGCTAAAAGAGGGTAGAGCGCTCTGGGCCTCTTAATCATCCAATTATAATTAGCTCTAGTAGAAAGAAATTGCAGTCTAGGGAAAACGCTCACCTCTTGTTGGCATGCTCTTCGGGGTGCATATTTCTCTTCTTTTTGCTGGTGAGCTAAAGTATATAGGGCTACCGGGTTCTTTTCGAACAACAGCAGGAGAGTCCTTCGAGTCGTTGAGCATCCGAGGCTTGCTCGCGGACTGAGGGGCGAATTGTAGGCGCGCCATGTCTGTGTCAAGATCTACCTCGGACGCATCCTCCGTGCTCCTCTTCGCCAGTGCATCAAGGCCTGGTTGGGAGTCCTTAATGCTAACGTCTTCAATTTGAGTTGCAGGACGTTTGAGACCCGGGACTGGGTCGTTATGGGGCGGGTTTTGGCTGGCATTAATTTTGGTATGGGACTCCCACGCGGTTGGAGATAAAACAGGGTACAGCGAAGGACCTTGATCCAGCAGCCATTTGAGATGCGATTTCAAATTATTTTTAGTCATAGAGGCGTATAATTGCACTCATGGCTCTTTTGAAACTTCCACATAGGACATTCAGTGCGGATTTGTTGTTTAGATGTCCCGGGCAACAATAATAATGGTGTTGGGCCATCGCCTACCCCAAAAAAGTACTAGCACGCGTCTCGATTTTCTAACGCGTGGTCACGTGTGTCATACTCGGTAACGCTCAATTGTATAAAATAGATGATCAATGTTTGATCAACGGGGGCTAGACACTAGTAGGTAATTAAAAGAGCCGCTTAAACAAGTTTTCTACGAAAAAAAAAAAAAATATTGATTTGAACTATGTGCTTTATGGTTGAGTCCAGAAGAAGGGACCTGTAATGACAGGAAAAAGGGCCACCTGCTCAATCAAGGATAAGTACCTAAAACCCACCTAAAATTACTAAACGCTACATATATGCAGTTTTAGAATAAATGAATAGCGCCTACAATCTACAGTAATGAGAATTTAATAGGTAGAGGGAGAGAGGGGGAAAGAGATAGAGGGGGAGAGAGAGAGAGGGGGGAAAGAGAGAGGGGGGGGGGGGGGATGAAATAGAGGAATGAATCTAAGGATGTCTAAAGGGTTTTAAGTTCTAGTTAGTTATGGGATGATAAAATATAGAGACGGGTCATGTAGGTATTCGATTGTCGTTACGCAACAATGTTGTCCAAGACGCCCTGGATGAGAGCGAATTCTCGGTCTTCATCGACTCTCCAATTTGAAATAGCAATGCGACAAGCTTTCTTTCCTTCCCATGTGGTGCCGGAGACAAACATTTTAGACGACCTATTAATCCGTGCAGCTAAATCGGTCTTCGTCAACATATCGTAGTTCAAGACCTCATCTTTAGCTCTAAATAACACAACCATGAAAGTTTGATCAAGAAGTTCTCGTCTATCTTCCATGTAAGGTAGTAGATCGTACTTAGGGTGATCGTACAACCAATTTGAGATTTTCCTCGCTAGCCGAATTTGTCTCTGGAGCATCGTTTGATAGCCTTTCCTTCCATATGCAACCAACGAGGAGTAGACAGGAAGTGCGCGAAATCTTCTGGAGTTCTCAATTCCAATGTTTAACGGTGAAAGAATCGTTTGTTGAGCTGCCCCATCCCTGACCAAATAGGCCGCATTCGCATTGCGGAAAACATTATCTGCGACACCGGGATGACTACAAAAGAAGAAACCACAATCATAGGGAACATTGAGGAATTTGTGTGCATCTCCAGTAATTGAATCCGCTAGCTCGATTCCTTCGCACCCCCTCTGGATAGCAGTGAACTCTGGACTCAGTTCAAGAATCCGGGCAAAGATCCCAAAAGCCCCATCAACATGAAGCCAAGCGCCATATGTGTCACATATTTGGCGTAGAGCCTGCATCTCCTCGAAGCCATCGGTCGCAAAGTACCCAGTATTGACCTCGCCGCATGAAACAGCGACAATGGATACCATCCCTTCCCTCTGGAGCTCGGTTTCTAGGCGACCTAGATCGAACCGGACGGGATTGTTATGTAAACCGACATCTTTAACATTAGCTCGCCCGATGCCGAGTACACCAGCTGCTTTAACCAAAGACGAATGTGGCATCGCCGAGAGAACTTGGATTCCTGAAAGACCGGCTGCTTGCATCGTCTCAAACAGACCGGATTCTCCCACACTCGTGATATGAGCCCCTTTCTTTTTGAGAGCATGTTTTAGCACATATTCCCGTCCGCAGGCTAGTCCCAGGATATTGCTAGCCGTTGCACCTGTCGTAAAAGTGCCATTGTGCCAGCGGTCATCTAGTCTTAAAAGCTGGGCCAGGAGACACAGAGCGGTGTATTCAACGTCTGTAGCAATGGAATGCTCGGGGAGATGCACCTGGACATTTTGGTCATATGCAGAGACAATATTATCGGCCAAGAGAGCAGCAGGGGTAACGCCGCCTGTGACGAAACCGTAGTAATTGGGGTTTATGCTACTATGATTGAAGGCTGGGACAAGGTCCTTCAGGATGTGCTCCCTGGTTTTTTCAAACCCTATCCCATTGTCATCTAGCTGGGTAGGGAGTAGTTTCCGGGCCCGTTCCAGACTCTCAGGATCTGGTAGCACTGTTGTTGATTTCCCCGCTTGAGTAGCCTCCCAAAGTATCCGATGGAGTTTCCCATGATAATGTGCACTCTCTGTGATGTTATCTAGCTCCATGATGGCACACGTTAGTGAGGAGCGAGAAGGAAGGGGAGAGAAGATAAATACCAGTGATGCAGTAAGGAATTAGGTTATTAAATATAGATGGTGAGAGGGGCAAGCTTACATAGAATGCAACCCTGTGGCTTGGCTTTTCCACTCTCCCATGGTTCCGGGCAAGGTGTGGGAATTCTTCCAGGGGCAGTAATCGTTAGTGGGGGAGGTAAAAAGCAAACCCCCTCAAATCTGAGCGGGACCTGCACAACAACGACACCAACCCCATTAATCCCACCTACCTACCTACCTAGGTTTCTCTAATTATCCACGAATACTATAGGACTGAATAATCAACTGTTACATCAAGGAATAAAAATGGCTGCTAAGCTAATCGACCGACGGTTCCATAATATACCAGGTGTGTTTCATTAATGCAAAGCTAGTAGGGGTGATTTCGACCCCCACTACCTAGAACAATCGCTGACATCAGAGTGGTTGTCATCCAGGAAGGCTACGAGTGGCTGAGCTTTTCTTTGAAGTTCCAGTCAACTATAGCCAGCCAGCGGACGGAACACTGCGACTATTCGCTCGCAGTGTTCGCCGCCTGACAAAGCCAGTGGACACTAATAAGGATGATAAACCGCCGACTACTCCTTGGATGGTCTACCTCCAAGGTGGCCCGGGAATGGGCTGTCGCCCCCCTCAGGATTATGGTTGGGTTGGAACTGTTCTCGACAAGGGATATCAGGTTTGTAACCCTTTTATGTTTGGGCCTTATTACTGTATGCATATTGGGTTGTAAACGCCACGGGCTTCTTTGTTTTAGAAACATGTTTCTTACGGAAGGAGTAGGTCTTGTTTTTAGATCAGCGCGGCACTGGTATGAGCTCGACAATTACCGCAAAATCTCTTGCATCACAAGGAAATGCTATTAAACAGGCTGAATATATGAAACATTTCCGTGCCGACAACATTGTCCGGGATTGTGAAGCTATTCGGCGTTGTCTTACTATGGATTATCCTGAAGAGAAACGGAAGTGGAGCATTATTGGCCAAAGTTTTGGAGGCTTCTGTGCTGTCACTTATCTTTCAATGTTGTAAGTCATAACTGATTCTCAATCTCACGAGGTCGGTATCAGAAACTTAAGTTGTTCACGAACAGCCCAGAGGGTCTGACCGAAGCGTTCATTTGTGGCGGACTTCCACCCCTTGTCAACGGGCCGGACCCTGTTTACGCCAGCACATACGGTAAATTTGACTTCCACTATATTCAATGATTGGGCTGTCTAACCCATAGAAGAAAAGGTGATTGAGAGGAATAAGGCGTACTATACGAAATTTCCCGAAGATGTGGAACGTGTCAAACAGATCGTGCAACATCTAGGGGAAAATAGGACCCTAGCACCATCCGGGACCCTCACACCCGAGAGAATTCAGCAGCTGGGTATCATGTTTGGCATGCATGGTAAGACACCAAAAATCTCCCTCTGCAAGTCTAGTATAATTAACATTAGATATAGGTGGTTTGGATTGTGTTCACGGTATTGCACACTAAATTTGCTTCAAAAATTTCAATTGAGGTCCATGCTGACCTAGTAGATTTGATTCTACGTGCCTGGAACGATCTAGAGGTCTTTGGAGATCTTACCTACCCGACTATCACCGCGATCGATAGTTATGGCGGCTTCGATAATAATGTCATTTATGCTATCCTCCACGAAGCTATCTACTGTCAAGGGTGAGGCTAATACCGATTTGCAATACACTCAGCTCTTCGCTAAACGAAACTAGGGAAGCCTCAAACTGGTCTGCAGATAGATACCGTGCACTTGACCTTCAATTTGCCATGATGGACACCTCGGCTCAGATTATGTTTACTGGAGAGATGGTATTCATTTCTTACTACCCTTATTTGTCAAATAGTCTTGTAACTTATACCTCCCACAGATCTATAAAGACATGTTTGATTCCTATACGGAGCTGAACCAGATCAAGGAAGCTGCAGATATCCTTGCGTCAACAAAGGACTGGCCTACGCTCTATGACGAGGCTCAGCTTGCAAAGAATGAGGTTCCTGTATATGCGGCTACATATATGGATGATATGTATGTGCATCTTGAGCACGCTCGCAATACCGCTTCGAAGATCAAGGGCATTAGGCAGTTTATCACCAATACTATGTATCATAACGCTATCCGGAGCAAAGCGGATGAGCTTATGCAAGAACTGTTTGCTCTGCGTGATGATACGATTGACTAGGCAATTTGTGATATAGGTTTCTGTCTTGGGGTATGCGTTCCTAATACTTAACAACTCCAGCCATGAAATTATCAGAATTGTTGAGAAATTTCACGAAAGAAGGCAGCATATGATACAAACATAGTCGAGCTATTATTTAAAAATGCCCACTGCTTTATAGATTTAGTTGTGATATAGAGAGGGAGGTGGGGAGAGAGAGGCAATGTTGGTGTATGATGTTATATCACAAAATAGGAAGGGAGCCGCTTAGAAAACCTGGTAATATGTCAGCCTGCTTTATGTCGAAACGAGCTTCAGCTCAATAACCTACAGCACCGCCAATGATAAATAATCTCTCTTCCTCCTTCTGCACCCACTGGACGATTTTGCTAGCACTCTGTGCTAGCGCATTCCGATTTGCACAGGGATTAGCAACGCAATAGAGCTCGAATACCGGAGTGACCCATGCGAAAGAGCTTGATGATTGTGACACGCAGTGGTGAACTTTGACGTGGGTGTGTTTAGAGTGGACACTTGCGTGGAGATTATTGTATGTGGAAACTAGTCTACAATGTTTAGCGGGTTAGCTAGGACTCGCATGTTTGTACCCTGGGCGTCTTCACGTACCTTCGACGCCGGGAGACGGAAGAAAATTCTGGATCATATGACGACATAGTAAATTGGACATTTGCCCGTGACTTATACATAAAGTGATGTAATACTGTCCCTGGAACAATGTCTGTTGTACTTGGTCGGCCTTTTTCGATGGCTTCTTTTATGATTTTGATGCTGCCGTTTCTTTCCATTTGCTACCATAAGAGAGAGCTGTACATTAGTTCAAACTCTTACAACTAGGGGCAGACACTCACCAAGACGATGTTGTCTCGCATTTTTTGTAGCTCGAAGAAGCTTTCTTTATCGGTACTTATCAAAATGATCGCAACGGATTCCTCTTTGGTTGCCGTCTCTTCATCCACGGCAGTGGCATCTCCTCGGAGATCGAGGAAACTGACATACATATATAGGTAGCCGCTGCTGTTGAATCCTGGCAAGCACACTGGAATCCAGCTCTCACCGCCACCAGCTTTGACGGCCTCTGCTTCAAATATCATATTGAATAAGAGTTGGAGGTCACCAGGATGTAAGGAATGTTTTTTCGGCCGCACGACACTAACCAGTCGACCACCGGCCACCACTAGGCCGTAAAGAAGGTTGCTGACCTTTGTTTTTAAGAGCGTGTTATTGATCGTTTGGCGGTGTGCTTTTCTAATCCTTAGACATTCCAGAGCTGAAAGAAGGGTAGACGGCGATCCTCTAGTAAAGCTATCCGCGAGGGTCGATAGAAGCGTCTCGGAGCCTTGTAACGGTCGTTTGAGGTCGGTGGATGGACGTACAGAGAAAAGATGGCTTAAGGAGGGAAGGGTCAAAGTAGAAAGAATTTGCATGTACAATGCCTCAAGTTGAAGTTTGAGCTGAGTGTCACTTTCAAGCATTCGGCTGATTGCAACTAGGTGTAAAGGTCCTTTTGTTACCACTACGAATTTTGTAACTCCAGCAGTAAAGCTACTTAAACGGTCTTTGGCGTCTTCATAAAAAGATATAATGGTTTGGATAATGCCAACATATGTTGATATAAGGCCGCTGTCACCATGTCGTGTCCATATTGGCTTTCCAGCCGCGGAAAGTATAATGTAATGCTTTCGTTTTGCCTTCCAATTTTCAAGGACGCGCTCTGATTAATGACTCGCGTGTTAGCAAGATCACCAGCGAGTGATTTAACGGGGATCACTTACCCTCGTTCTCTCTTTGTTCACCTACGTCTCCAACTGGCTCAAACTCGCTTGTAAAATCATCTTCCACATCATCGGCCTGAAATTCCGGGAATTGCATTAAACCGCTGCCATCTTGTTGTACAACAGTCCCGATATCGGAAGACGCAAAGTCATGGAAGACATTATCTACGTCACCAAGCTCTGTGAACGGAACGAAGCTCCTGATGCTTGCAGAATCTCCAGCATCGCTTCCGCCCCTAGGAGAGGCTAAATGGCTAAGGCTAGCCTTCGCGCGCAAAGTTCCTGGAAGACTGCGAGCTGGTAAACCTTCCCTGCTGTTCTCATGGAATCCAGTGTCCGCCAAAGAAACAGCCGTGGTAGCTGTCGACTGTAAGCCCACTTGGGTTACCGGCGTAGTTTGCCGCGGCGTGCGTGGAGGAAGTCCTCCATCTTCTAACAAGCTGAGAGTATTGGGTCGCGGGGGAAGAGGTGGAGGAGGTGGAGGAGGACCTTCGGGGCTATCACTGCGTTCGCGGCTGCTACACCTCGCAGATTCCCCTGGCGGGGAAGATTTACATTCATCATTCATATGCAATTTAGCACCCTCAATAGATGAGCGCTGAGGGGGCTCCTTAGCTTCCAAATCCATGCTAACGGACCCGCGTGCATTGGGGAGGGAGTGGTCGCAAGGTGATGGCCGAGTTGGGTGGGGTTCAGAGGAGCATCCTAAGCAATAAGCATATAGTAAACACTCCAGATAAAAGCCAAGAGATCGCGCATAGTGATGCACAATTTAGGAGCAGGGCGACTAGTAGTATGTAGTAGTAGTAGTAGTGGCAGTGAGGGGCTAGTGTGAGGAAGGGAGGGTGAGCGGAGAAGCTCGTGCGGGCGGAGAAGAAGCTCTCCCGAGAACAGGTAGACAACCACCAACAGCAACTTCCCTTCTGCCTGGCACTTTTGGCTTCGTGGCTTCAGCAGCCATCAACCACTGCCCCTCGTTAGCCACGTTGTTATCCTACTGGCTGAACTCTATAAGCGAATTATGATGAAGTGCAGTTTGCAGATTTCTACGATATCAATAAATATTCGACAATCGCACCATGAGCCTTGATCCGAGCACGTTCCCAAGGTCCAATTCCCCCGCAAGCTCCGAAAGCTCTCTTACGCGCTCCCGACTACGGGGGAAGGAAGGTTGGTATCCCCCTCCACATTTACACTCTTCGAGGAAGTCCTAGACGCTAATACAAAGTTTTATTATTAGACACTTTGAAAAAGGACAAAAATTATCGCCGTTATGCTTCGAGCGTTGAGCGTGCCTTGTCACTCTTCGACACTGCTTTGCAGGAATGGGCAGATTATATCTCATTCCTGAGCCGACTTTTGAAGGTAGAGTGATCAAATCTTGTCGCTACAAAGGCAGGCTGACTGAATGGAATCGAGTTTCTAGGCTCTTCAAGCACATCCACCAGATTTGGCGATCGTCCCTCACAAGGTGCTCGTCTCGAAGCGGCTGTCACAATGTATGAACCCTTCATTGCCGTCAGGCGTTCATCAGAAGGCACTCGAGGTCTATACCTATATATTTAACTTAATCAAGGTCAGTACGCTGGAACTCTCTATCTTATTCTATCCTGATTACTTTCTGACCATTACGAATAGGCGGACGGACTTTCACAAGACTTGCCTTTGTATTTCCCTGGCATCGCCCCGACCCTGACCTTTGCATCACTTACCGTTCGCCCGTTATTCCTATCGCTGGTTGAAACATTCGTGTGCGCTTTAGAGCCATGGTCGATTCGGCCAGCATTAAAGGCGATCATTCTATCTCTTTTACCTGGCTTAGAAGAGGAGACAAGTGATGACTTTGACCCTACACTACGCCTCATCAATAAATTTCGCGATATCGCGAGTCAGATGGACACGCAGAGACCCGGGACTGAAGCGAACTCGAGTGGTCAATACTTCTGGCAATGCTTCTTTCTCGCGTCAATCACGAGCCCTAGTCGGCGCTCAGGTGTCCTAGCTTACCTGAACCGTTTTCTTCCAAAACTAGGCATAACGGATCGTAGACCGAGCAAAAGCGACCTAACTGACTCAAACGGTATGTCACCGGATATGCGAGCGGCAGTGGACTCGGTCATTCAACCAGAGCCGGGTTTGCTTATTCGGTGTTTTGCAACTGGTCTTGCGGACGAGCAGGTCCTCGTCCAGCGAAATTTCCTAGATTTACTAGTAACACATCTTCCACTTAGTTCGCCAATCCTGCAGTCCCGGATTACTGAGAATGACCTCCAAAAACTTATCATTGCGGCCGCGGGTGTTGTCTTTCGCCGAGACATGAGTTTGAACCGGAGACTCTGGGCCTGGTTCTTAGGCCCTGATCCTGTAAATGATCGAGCTTCCTTCGAGGCTCGTCGTTCATCATCAGAAACCCCCCATAAATCGACCAGCGATGGCCAAGAACTTTCGCAGTCGCAGTACTTCAGTCAGTTTGGCTATAAACCTTTGGTAAATGGTCTTCTCCGGATGCTCGAACAAGATACAAATACCCCATCAGAAAAGGCGAAGCCCTTCCGGATGTCGCTTTCACTCATGGATCGCTGGGAGGTTGGTGGGCATATTGTGCCAGCTGTTTTCCTCCCATTTATACGCAACGTTCAGGCTTTGGAGAAAACCGTTCCGAAGAACCATTTTATGGAGGTCTTCCGCAGCGCTACCTCTTTCTTCGACGGCGTTGAAAGTGGTATGATATTTTCAGAGCTTTTAAATTTAATTGATTGGAACCCGAGCGATCTTATCCACCATACCAACCAACTATTAGAAAACCTAGATCTTGCCCATTTTATCTTGGATAACTTCAACGTGCGAGAGGAGGATATGGTCATGATCCATGCCCCTCTCTTAACCGTGTCCACTCTCATAAAGATGAGCGAGCTGTCTTGTGGGAAATATTTAGCAACATCAGACCAGTTGCGGCTTGTGTCTAATGGGCTGTCTAAAGTGCTGAACTCTCTATCTGGACTACTCACAGAGAGGGCTTTCCTCAGAAAAACCGATTCCGGGAGCTTAGCGAATAACAACAGTCAATCTTTCTTGACTAAAACTGGCTCTGACGTTCTAAAAAATATACATAGCTTTTATGAGCAAAGCAGGAACAGTCTCGATCCGCAACCATTTCCTTTTATCCCTAAGGACCTTGGGGAGCTGATAATAAAAAATGCTCACGAACTAGCTATATCGGCGCTTGATGGTAGCAAGGATGCCGTGCCAGTGTCCGAAAGAATAAACCTCCTCATAGTGATGCTGAAAAAACTTCCTAAGTCGCGCATTTTGCGCGACAGGCGGCTCTATCTCGCTATTTGCAAACGCATCGAGAAAGCTAGGGCCGAGTCATCTACGCTGTCTTTTTCAGTAATTTCCTCAATATCTTCTGCTATAACCAACTTGTACTTTATCCAAAGACCTGGTTACTACATCAGCTATGAAGATGTCTCTGACATGATACCGCCGCTTGTCAAACAACTCTGGCAGTATCTTTCGCCCCTTAGCCCGAAATTCCATGTAGAGGCGGTTCGTTGCCTGTGGAATTTGCACTCCATTTCTTGGTCGGATCATCTGGTTGAATCGTCCATAACCTCGTTAATGTTCATCTCGCCACCCCCCCAAACATTCCAGCTTTCCTCAGAAGAACAGGCTGGGAGATATTTTGTTTTGTGGAACCATAGTCACCATGACACCTATGAGCTCCCCCCCAAGCATTTGCATGATTCAGCTCAATCTCAAGCATTCTATCACTCATCGATGCTTGAACGCCCCCTTTTCATCGTCCTGGATTTATTGTCCCAGGGCTCAAACCAGACGTCGCAGGTTGTTCAGCACTGGCTTCAGGATCTGCCGTCGGTAGCGAAGTGAGTCTGCCTGTCATTAAGATTTGCTTGATACACAATGCTTACAACATTTTCTAGGGTTTTCCGTATTATCATCGCAAGACTTGAAAGTCTTTTTCAATGGGAGAATCAGGCCGAGTTAGCCAAGGGTGATATTGCTGTGTGTCCCGATGATTATGTAGAGTGCAATTACCTATTTGAAACGGTCTATAACTCTATCAATGCGCTTTCTCATCCCGGCTGGGCAGCTTTGCTTACTCAAACAATGTCCCAAGTTGATAGGCGTCAGGAGACTATTGGCTCAGAAGGTTGGTCCTTATCTATAACATTGGTGACATTCTTCTTACAAAAGCTCCCAGAGAATTCAGAATCGCCGAGTCTTCACTCAATAATATTTCAAGCATCCCTTAAGGTTGTCACTGCGCGAAAAACGGCTGCAACAGCAAATCCCGAGGAAGTCAAATTGCAGCAAACCTCTCTTCTAGTCATGCGTCAGCTTCTATTAGGGCCCGGTGCTGAAGAACTGGTAGAGTCTGGTATCGACTCCTTGCTTATTGACCAGCTCTCTCTTGCATTAGATGAAGGTAGTAGTGCTGCTTTCCAAGGTGCTCTAATAGACACGCTCCTAGCCGTTTTGAAGGTTCGCTTCGCCCAGGCTTACTTGCCACCGCCTCCCCCAAGGCCCAAACATCAGCGGGTGAGTTCTCGTGAAAGGCTGACCAGCCCATCGCTTTTGTCCTTTACAAGCGATAAGGGGGAAAAGGCACCGGCCTTGCCTCCGCTTCCGCAGCCTCCTCAGCATCTTCTAGACTGCCTCCTTAAGGGTATTAGTTCTCCAAGCACAAGGGAAATTGTGGATAAATGGACAATGCTTCTTTGTGACGTGCTTCCCTTGTATTCTGGAACCATATTCCAGATCCTCTTGATGCTAGTGGAATGTTTTTGCAAGGAGATTAAGCTTTCCTATTCCAATCTTCGACTATCCTTTAAGCAAACAGAGAGCTGGCCTGAGGATCGCTCCGAGCACACAACCATTTCTCTGCTTACTGGGCTTGAAACATGCATTGCAACAGCCCACGAACGCCTCCTTGTTGAAGAGGCACATATTCCAGCAGCAAAGAGCCCTGATCAAACGCAAGGATTCTTTGGAAATATGGTGTCTGGAGTGTTCACATCTGATGCAAATCACTCCCGGTCATCTGCCGTAAACCACAGGCTTACTGTTCTTCTTTCCTTCCAGGATGCTGTGCGTCTCTGCTTTTCTATCTGGTCTTGGGGTGCAGTGGAGCGCAGTAGCCAGCCCCAGGACACGGAGTCGATGGCATCCTTTCAATATACATCTTTGCGTATGCGCAATCGATCCCGACGGATCCTCGAACATCTCTTTACTGCAGAGGCACTCGAGTGCCTTGAAACAGTAGTAGAGATCTGGATCAAGTCTGACACTGACACGTCGCCTTTAATATTTAGTCTACTTCACACCCTTGATGGATCTCGGCCAAAAATCGCTATTCCTGCCATTTTCAATGCCATATACACGCGAACTAATCCTGCAGCATTAGACCCAAGCCGCAAATCGACATTAACCTCTAATCTCACCGAATTTGAACTGGCTGGATTTCTGGTAACTTATGCTAGATCACTCGACGATGATGTTCTTGATGAAATTTGGGCAGACTGCACAACTTTTCTGCGTGATGTTTTGAGTAATCCTTTCCCACATAGACAGATTCTCCCTCGACTAGTTGAATTTGCTTCCATCCTTGGAGCAAAGCTGGAAAATACAAGCTTTGGTGAAGATCGGCGTATGAGAAAGGAGCTTGGGGTATGTATCCACCATCTTGCTTAATACATCAATAAAATACTTACCTCACCTAGGATGTGCTACTACGCCTACTCACTGCAATATTTACAAGCAAGCCTTTGGGTCTTTCCCAAGAGCCCGGGCAGCTAGGGCGGGCGTCGTTGGATAACGATTTCTCACCCGTGCCTCATACTGGCCCCGATGATATGATTAGCATTCTTGCGATCTCGATGCCATCATTTGTGACCTTATTAGCAGATTCAGATCGGATCAACACCGCGGTGTCTGGCATTTCCACAAACGTGATCGGGCCCCTCTTGCGCTCTCGTCTTTTTCCGAATAACCTCAACCGCAACTTCATGGCTCTGCTGCAACATGTATCAAAAATACCAACAGCTGCAAAGATCTGGAAGAAAGATGTAGCTGATGCCTTTAACGATGCTCGATTTTTCGGCTCGCCGCTTGACCTAGTGAAAAGTGGCTGGATGGGCCTCCTACGGCAATGGGTACTTGCCGACAAAGATCGATTTGCTGAACTCATGTCTCGTCTTACTCCTCCAACCACGGCCGGCATCATGTTTGGAGTTGGCGCTTCCGCTGCACGTCTAGAAGCTGACCGCAGAGCCCAGTTAAATCTTCGACGGATGAGCCTTGTTATTCTGTCTGCAAGTGATGACTATTTCATTGGAGAGCTGCCAATGCTACTTCAAAAGCTGGAAGATCTTCTCGCGGCTACCGTGTCTTCTTCCCCATCATCTACCACACGGGCTGAAATATTCATGGTCGTTCGGGCTCTCACGCTCAAGAGCACCGCCACAGCACTCAGCCAGTTCTGGCCTCTGATCAACGCTGAGCTTCAGGAAGCTATATCCGCAATCTCAGTCGGCTCTCAGCAGGATTTATATAACCCGTATTCATTACTACAGGCGTGCAAACTCTTGGATACCTTGCTTGTGCTTGCACCGGATGACTTTCAACTCCTCGAGTGGCTGTACGTTACTGATACTATCGATGCTGTTTATCCTCCCGACCGATCAGAGTCGGTGGCGCTTGCCGAAGAGGTCTCCCAAAATTTTGAAGCACGAAGACTGGCATCACCCACTGAATCTCCTAGAGGCGTAACTGAAGTACATCACGGTGCAAGATATCCGGGTCTAACGGCAGACTGGATACGTGAAACGGCAAAGGACGAAATTGTCGACCGGGTGCTCCGGCCTTTTTTTGACCAGCTCAGCATCCATGCCTTTGAGAGCACATATAGCATCAGTAGTCCGAATTTGGAAGCGTGCCGTGATGATCTGCTGGCGGATTTGTTCAACGAAACTACTATGGCTAACTAGAGCTCGCTTTGGTCAATTATATCCTCATTAGTTTCAGTCTTCATTTGTAATGTTGTGTATGGAATTCTAAAATATATGTAACAATACCTAGTCTAGCCGTGGGTATGAGCTATGATTGATAAAGTACAAATGATAGTTAAACGGGTAGAATTTTTTAATAATCATGTAGGCAAAGAAGCAATTGAGCATAGAGTAGGTCGACATTGAAGTACTGGGTCGGTACATACCTAGGTAGGCACCTAGGTACTTAGGCAGGAGGTAGTAGGTAGTAAGGTAGGTGCAGTGGTAGGTAAAGGACGTATGTCGGTAGAGTGCAGTGATTGGTTGGACCAATCAAAGGCTGCCGCCGGAAACACGAACGTCACTCCTAGCCTGGACTCAACCCAACTTAGGCTTCTCTCAGTTTCCCACCTTTTCCTATTTAAATTCGCCTCCTCAACTTCTCTCTCTTCTAATCCCTCGAATTGTAAGGAAGACCAACAGTCTTATACAATTTAAGCCTCAATGTGTATCACTAACAATAACACCAGCCATTTGACTACTTCATAACCATGAATGCGAGTATGCACAGGACGCTTTTCCGCTCCTCCATCAAAACATATCCTAGATTCGTCGCCACGCGGAGTTTCTCGGCCTCGCCTTTGATGAAGGAAGCTAGATCGACCTTGCCGGTTAAGAAGCCCGTTGGAGCTTTTCGAGGAGGGTAAATTTCTCCGGCCACCCAGCTACTACTGAGGTAATATTGTTTCCAAAAGCTAATCCCGCAAACCGGTCTTATTACTAGTGTGTTTGGCTTTCTCTCTGGCGCTCTTGTTGCTGGCGCTACTGTCTATTATTATATTTTGGGAGAGTACAGAATGTCGAATGAAATGCTAACGGAGGATATCATTGTATGTTTTTTCTTTTTTTTTTTTAAAGAAAAAAATTTTTCCCTTATTTCTCTTCGAGCAATCCTTGTTGTTGCCCAATAGAACTTAAGGTCGGATTTTATGAAGAAACTAACCAGCCAATCATTTTGATCAGGCTCTACAAACTGCTACACAGAAGCTTCAGACGTATATTGGTGAACTGGAGTCAAAAGTGGATCAAGTGCAAAAGAGAAAATGAATTTTATAAGCGGAGGATAGAAAAGCTGCGCTTTCACTTCTCTTATTTTGGGATATCTTTTTTTTTTTTCTTTATTCTGGGTTCTGAGCAGCATAGCTAGTTTGGCAAGCATTATTCTTTCGGTACATAATTTTTTTCTTTTTTTTTTTTTTTTCTTATTTTTTAAGAAATCATTAAGGGATGTTGAAAACTATAAATCTCTATTATAGCCATAGTATTTTATATCGAAAAAATATAACTATAGAGAGTTTGACACAATATCTTTGCTTTCCAATAAACAGAAAGTCCTACCTATTCTTGCCCTGGAATCGTGGCAGCTAAGAATATACAAACAGAACAAACACGCCTCTCCGAAATGAAAGCCCGCATTTCCTCCGAATCAAGTTATCTTTAAGCTTAATTAACATCTAACAAACACAGCATAATGATCACCTACCATCGAATGTAGAATTTACGTCCTTGTCTATTCTCTCCTTTTGTATCTCCTTCAGCCTTTTCCAAAACATGTATCACGTCGAACTTCTCCCCAGCGGCTCCTCCCACGCCACTCCTGGATGGACTTACGTACAAGACAAAGGATTCGACCCAGCAAAGGCAGCGATCACACCTGCACTTGGTAGGAAACGCGGCATTCGAGACCCTGCACGAACGGATGTGTCCTCAAGGCAAAATAATGTCATCGTTCGACACTTAGCGGAGCTTGATCGGGAAAACCACAGGGATACCACTATTCCTATTCCCGTCAAACAGAAGGACGCGGCTGGTAGAGGTACGTTCAATTAAATTAGATAAGGCCTCGATAACACCCAAGAAGCCTTTTGTGTATGGAGTGTATAGGATAGAAAAGGAGAGACTAATAGTATCGGGGGCGGCCCCGCCCCTGTCTTAGGAACAAGAGGCAAAGTCACCTCCAACGTGCGCCGAATTCTCCAGTCGCAAAAGACATTCCGGAATTATCTCGACGATGAAGAAGCTGCTTTGGCGCAGGCAACTACAAGCACAACTGTCGCAAGTACTGCGCAGCGCCCATCGATAAATAAAGTGACAAAGCCCACCGCTGCGGCGTTGAGAAGGAGCTCGACACCGGCCACCACCCCCAAACCGGATGCATCGCGTGGGAAGAAGGATTCTCTCGCATCATCGAGAAAAACATCTGCAGCTCCACCGCCTGCCACAGAATCATCTACAAGTGAAAAGAAAGAAGCGGAACAGCAAAACCAAGAAGAAGAGCATTCAGATCACCAGATCCTCAAAACTAAACACGATAACGACCCCCTCCTCCGCTCATACATTCCTTCTGCGCCCTCAGACCGAATCATGCAGGCTCTGATTGCCGAACCACCCCTGACCTATAACGCGTCGCGTGCTGGTCCACCGGTCAGCGGCAGGGCCCCTCGACATTTTTGCTGTATGTGTGGATACTGGGGCAAAATTCGATGCCGGAGGTGTCATTTAAGAACATGTGGCTTGGACTGTTACAAAGTTCATGAGGATTCGAGGTGTGGCGCTTTCTTCTAGGTTTCAGGAGGGAAGACTATTTTTGAATGACTTGAGGACATATGTGGTCTAATAGGCGGATTTCGGAAACGCTAAACGCATATTATGAGGGGCGTGGCTACAAAGGGGCCTTGATGAGACCCTAATCCCTACAGTTATACAGGACTGGTAAAAACCCGTCCTCTCAATGTCAAATGAGATTTCGAGTATATGAGCTCTCGCATCAACATACCGATATGCTACATATACATTCGGCCAGGGCAGAACTTGGCGGTCTCGTTATGACTAGTTTGATCAAGACGGCAGTCGGCTAAACTATGTCACTATGTCGAGACAACGCGTTTGAAATAAAACGCGTTAGAATATCAGGCCTTTTGAAAGTGAGCTGGGGAGCTCTGCCGAATCCAGGAACCACTCCCCCCCCAAATAACAAAATGTGTTTGATTTCTTCCTGCGATATCGATATAACAATATAACATCTTTCCTGTGGCCAGACTATCCATTTAGCACGGAGTGGCTGTTTCTAATTACAAAACACCACTAAAACAGTACAATCCTCATTGAACTATGCAGTAGATTCGGAGCGAGGAGGAGGATATGCGGATCTTGGGAATTTTGCGATATACTCTAGAGGTAGGTAAGGATTCCTTATGGAGCGTTTGTTATTCTCACAAGTATACATGTGGATATCATTAAAAGGTCAAATCAAATAAATCACTCATCGGACGGGAGAATAACTGCTTATCAGACATCAGACATGAACCCTCATGTGTACAGCAGTACAAAGGAGCTCATTGCTTGGAAGCCAGAATAGGGAAACCCTCGGCATTACTCAGTTTATTACATACCACCCCTAGAATAGCCCTCTCTAGGCCCCTTTAAGGAGGAAAATTAAAAAGAGTCCCTACCTTAATACCTAACCACGCTAATTAATTGATGGTGGTGGTGGTATCAGTATTCCCAGAGATCATCACCGCTTAGAGTGCCAAGAAATAATAAGCTTTTTATACACATGGCCAGTTTGGTCCCAGCTCTCTACATCTAATGTGGACTAGAACTTAGCTTCTTTAACTCCCTTAAATTGAGCTCTTCTTTTTTTTTGCTTCTGCTCTTTCCTTCCCTTTTCCTTCCACCAGAAGATCAACTATACTCCTCAACCTTCTTACATATCACACAAAATGAATCTTGCTCCCCGAAGCATACCTAGGCTACTTTTTCAAAACTTCACCCCCATCTCACCCACTTTGCGCATGCTTAGTGCCAGACAAAGAGATTGGCATCAGACCACCCCCCGTCAAACTTTCTGCCCCTCAACTCCACTAACAAAAAATACCCAACTTGACAAATACACTCGCCCACCGGCAGAATTCCCCCCGGTGCAGGAACTGACTCCACGCCTCCCGCACATCTGCCCCCTTAGTAATGAGGCCGACAGAATTGAGCGGTATCTTCGCGAAGACGGCCATCGCGCCTGGGGGTTTGTGGTCTATCGGTCTACATACCAAAGTGACGTAGCCTGGGACGAATTTATGCGCCGCCTCCTCGCAAATACTACGGAAAGGCTAGAATGGGCGGCGGGTCTTGATTTGCTTGATAATTTGGCTCTAACTGTGATTGAGGATTCAGAGAGATTTGATGGGGCAACTACGGCGGTGGTTCGGGACCACTTCAAGCAGTGGGCGACGACTATGTTACAGCAAGAACAGGGTCCAAATCTCAATTCACAAGAACAATATAGGGGTCGTAGGTCACAACGATACATGTTTGGCATTCAAGTTACCCAGGAGGAGTTAGATTCAGTTCTCGCTGATGATTCTGGGGAAAAGGGGTTTGTGCGCTTTATTCAGGCGAGTTGGGAGGAGTATGATCGGTACGAGGGTGAAGACATGCTCGAGGAGGAGCAAGAACCTATTGAAGGGTGTTCCCTGGAAGATGTAGGGTGGATAAAGGTTCCGTTTGAAAGTGGAATGGTGGTTCCTTGGTGTTACTTCCGGGATGACTGGAGCTGGGATGTAGAGTATCGTCGTCCACCGGAGATCACTTGTTCGTATCTTTGAGAATCGAAAATCCAGACTTCTACACTAAGATGGAATATATAAGGGATATGATTGCCTCGTTTTGTATTATTTTCCGTAGTTCCTGGCTTATGCTGCTGTTTTTGGCGAGGAGAGGGATACCACCCATCGACCGATTCCTCGATCTTTAAACCACTAGTATCATTCTTAGGTATTTTCAATTCACGGTGCAATTCTCCTATAACGTACGAGAGGATATGTAACTGCAGCAAAATCATTATCAATGAGATTGGGATTGGGGTTGGAGTTTAGGTCTCAATCATCACTCTGCAAGGCGAAGCTCAGCCAAGCTCAGCCAAGCTCATCCTCCTTTGTCTTGTTTTTTTCTTGGGCTGGGGGGTTTTCTTTTTTTAGCGCTTCTCCACCATTTAGCTGGCTAGCGTTTCACGCCTCGCCTTTCTTCCCTCCCGTCTCCCTGAGGGCTCACTCTCTCGCCACTTTCTATTTAGGTTCTTCTCAGGAGTTCATCCTTCGGCCCGAGGAAGAGTCATGGCAAGACTCCGGATGGTCGTGACTGCAGTCCTAGCGGGCCATGTGTCTCTATCATGGGCACAGCGGTTTACCAATACCACCACCACGTTTACAAAGTATGCTGGGCTGAGCGCGGAGTGCCAAGAGGCTCTGGCAACCGAAGTCACTTGCTCGCCGATACTAGACCTAATCTCCCAGGGGTAAATAAAAGTTTTCATCTGAATTATTTATCACGATTGACTAACCGCCCTCCGGATAGCAATGGTGACATGACATCAGATGAGGTAGCTGTAGTCTGTGTTAACGACTGTTACACCTCTTTAGAAAACGCTAGAATGGTGATCGCAGCTGCGTGCACGCTCGATACTGATGTGATTGTGATTGAGGATGCCGTATATCTAGGTATGAGTTAGCTAGTCCCTGTTCCTAAAGAGCCTAAACTTAAGAGGGGAGATTGACATGGCTGTAGCTACCTTTATCGTGGACCATTACCTATCGACATACCAGGTGTCCTGCAACCAGAACAGGGCAGTACACTGTGTTTCATTCCCTCTACCACCAGCTATCCAGGATTTATCTACACTCCAACGTACCTTCCGACGGCGCCGGGCACACTCACGGACTGTGTATCATATCGAAACTACACAGACGATAGTACGCTTCCTATCCTCAATTCCTGCCGCTTCGTTGCGTTTGCATACGATGTCACCATTGACCTGCTCATGGAGTGGAATCCGAGTCTTTCAACCACTGTGAGCACCTGTGCCTTGCAACCTGGCTATAGCTATTGCGCCTTGCTGAGTGAAGATTACGGTAAGCCTCAGCCATCAGCATATCTCTTAATTAGCTAAAGCTTACAAAAAAAAAAAGTGATCGAAGATAACGACTCCTGGACCTACTGCGTGCCCACCAACGCGACAGAGCCGGCTACCGTGCCAAACTGTAATTGTTTCACAGAGGTCTATGGCTACATGAATGGTGGTACGCATTCCCATAAAAATAAATGAGCACAAACGCAAGAAAGGGAGTGCCCGGCCGACTAACAGTACAATAGAATATACTTGCGCGCATATTAAAACTGATCTCGACATCACAGAAGCTCAAATGCTGGAGTGGAATCCTTGGCTTGCCGGTGATTGCGATACCGAGCTTTACGCAGGTCTCGATAAGAATGACAAGCGCGCAGTTTGTATTGGGATTGACACCTCTGCAACAACCACTACCTCAAGCACCCTAGCAGCTCCAACGCCAACTGACACTATTGCCGGCTACCAGGAGCTCTAACTTTCAGTCCCTTAATACGCGTGGATTTCCTTTTATGTTTCCAAATACAAATAATTGCTACATTCAAAGCATTTTATATAACTATACCATGTTTCTATGATCTCATGTAAATGACTAACTCCCTCTCTTTATAAATATATCTCTTCCTTAGCTGTTAGATGTGTGTGTGTAAGTGAGTTTACACTTTTTGGTATGTTATGGGTTATATATATTGTTTAGAATTTGCAATACATTAATCTTAATAGATACCCTTTTTTAATGCAACAAGTTAACCATACAATATAAAATAATGTTAAATGCATGCTGGAAATAAGAATCATACCTTAGCTACTGATCAAGAGGGCATTGCAAGGTTGTATCTCATCAGCCAGGTAAGGCAGTACAGTAAATCCCGAGCAGGCTTTATAGTGTACCTGGATGTCTAAGGCAGCACAGCACATGCGTCGTGCTTTTATTTTGTCTTCTTTTAAGGGCTCCTTCCATCTTTATTTCTTACTTCTCTTAACCTTCCCAGCTTGTCTTGCAGTTTTGCCACCTTTCTTTCCTTTTCAAATTAATTTTACTCTGGCAGTAACACAGCTCCTTTTCAATATAGGTATATATATATAATATATTGGTATTGTGTATTTTGTATTCTATTTAAGCACTATCAATCTCGTGGTGCAGTTTCTTCACCATCCTTTCATTTCAAATTATTTTACTCTGTAGTAAAACAGCTCCTTTCTAATATGGCTGGGCTCTAGCAATGTTACTCTTCTCTCCTCTCCTCTACCACCAAAATATCATCCAAAAACAAACACTCTGCGTTCGAATTATGCATTCTGAACTCCACGACATCCACCAGCGATGGGTGGCCTGTGTTAGCCGCGGGTGGAGTGGAGCTGATGGCGATGATCAAAGCGACCTGCTAGATACCGATGTTTGAACACGTATGTATGGTTCTATGCCTCCTCCTCCTCCTCCCACAGCTAACTTCCAGAAGGCTCATGATTATCCTTAGGATTCGAAGCCTTCACAGGTGCATACGCAAATTCACCAAAAGAACCCGATCTCTTCATCCGGCCACCTACAAATGAGTACCCTCAAATTGCTATTGAGAGTGGATGGTCTGAATCTTGGGCCCGCCTCGATGGGTCTGCGAGTCCACTACACTATGGCGATGGCGATATTTTACTTCAGTCATCAAAGTTGGCGGGTAACTAGGGGAGGGTGTTGCTGAAGTGTGTGGAATCGCGGCGCCAGTGGTCTTGTTTCATACCTAGACAATTACAAAATTTCCCCCCCCCAAACCTCCCAAAGTTGGCACTACAACTGACTAAATTGTTTTGATGAGGGGCTAAGTTAAGTATTTGGCTCGCTTCTGCTGAAGGGCAAAAATGCCAATAATGATTAGTTAACTGCCTTTGGAATTGTGGAAGCTGCTCGAATATGTCATTGCATGGATGGAGAAGATGGGACCTGCCCCTGCATAGGACATGAATATAGTATGTTGATGTCTTAAATTTAAGAGATATCAGTAGTATTTAAGAGAATGAACTTTGCTTGTCTAGTCTGTTGGGCTTACCATGTTTCTTTAATAACCTTTAAGATAACGCAGACAGAGTAAATCTGTAACTTGACTTACTAACGGTTCGAGATTGTACTGCTTTATTATTCCCTCTTCGCGATAAAACGGAGGCACGGGGCATATAGCAAATAAAGTTCAAGTCACCTAAAAATTTCAGGCATGAGCAACTCCTTACGAGGTGGACGGACATTTTGGAACTATTTTCCACCTTTAGTTGACTCGATATTCCTTTATTGACTTTAGGTTGCCGCCAGTAACACTTGTTATCGGTTTATATATTAATCTATCATAAGAGAGTTTACTCTAGGAACCATGGATGACCAAAATGGAGAGAGAAAAAATGAAAAAAGTTTGATTATCGAGAAAGGAAACAAATATAGTACCTACTAATAAGATTTCGAATACCTAGAACTTCCATCGAACCACGTACTTTAGCGTCACATCCCCTTTTAATAAATTCCTGCACGAGAACGAAGTCTTCCTCGCTTTCTGCTGATGTGATACATGCTGCAAGTTTTGTGAAACTGCTATGACGATCGCCGAGCAGTGGAGCTGATTTTAAATAAATAATGTTGAAGAAAATTCTCTAGCACATCTAGGGGTTTCTGGGACGTTTCGATATTGGCTAGGTACTTCTGTATACTACACGGCAAAAAGCTGTTCAATTGCAGCCTCCGTAAGGTAGTTACTGCTTGAGTGGGGGTTCTTGGAGCTTCTAAACTAGCCCGTATATTGAAGAAGAATATCTACATATTCAGAGAGAAAGGCACTCACAGCGTCATCTAGTCCAGTTAGAGGGGCTCCGGTTTTGATCAAAGGTTTTGACTAGGTGTGGGCATTGCTTGGGAAAGAAGTGAAGTTTTCTATCCATCTTCTCCACGCTGTTTTATATTTCATTTTTTGGCAACTCGATCTTGGCCCGGTTTGGGTATCTCTGTTCGGAACAAATGTAACATCTAAAGAGGGGATGAAAATAAGAGGGACAGAAAAAAGTCATCAAGTACGTAAATTTAGAATAGCTCAAAAACGAATATATATTGTATGTATACAAAAGTAAGATGAATCAAAAACTGTTCTAAAAATAGTCATTAGCACTTCATGCGAATCCCAGCCCGTAGCTCGCCCTCCCTAATCTCAAACATGACTTGAACACCAACGAATAGTGCTGCACAAGCTGAGGCTAGATAAACAAGACCGGCATAGCTTCCCAAGAGCTCGCTGAGGAGACCCTTCAGACCATCTAAGCCAAGTGCAAAACCGACTAGGTTTGCAATCATCATCATCAAGATATTTCCGACAGCACCGATACCGCAGATGATGCGGTAGGCGGTGGGTCGAGAGCGCCATCGATTTGCGGGGAAGAGGAGGGTTCCAATAACCTCAGGAAGTACAAAAAGCGTGATGAGCCATCCCCACATGAGAAGACGAAGGTTGATATCGTGCCAGAGAGCGATAAAGGTGAAAACAACTAGGAAATTGAAGATCTGACGGGACTTGCCAAAGATCGGGGAGGAAGATTTGCTGCTGTTGTTTCTGGGCCCAGTGGATTTAGGACGGCTGCCTCCACCGAGAGGCACGTAAAGATAGCGGACAACCCAGCGGTTGAGGGAGCGATGCCATCCTCGCCAGAAGGCAAAAGCCGAATAGTTGTTAGAGACGCAGCGCACCATGTTCTCCGGCGGGTCGATGCCATCTAGGAGGGCCCACAGACGAAAGAAACGCCAGGGAATGAGAAGCTTTAGCCAGATGATGTGAAGATTGAAGAAGGCGAGCATGCTGAGTTGGGCGGGTGTGTAGAGTGCCCAGTTGGGAGAGGCTTTGGAGATCGCAACAGCGTAGATGAAGTGGAGGATTAGTTCCATGGCGAGCAAGGTAAGAAAGAAACGGACACCGTAGAGGACAGTGCGGGTCTTTGTGAGTGATAGTGGGGCATATCGTTGTTGGGAGATATAGTCGTTAAATGTAACAATAGGACCAGCAAGATACAGCGGGGAGTAGAGTGTGTAAGCGAGGTAATTGCGGCCATTGAACGCGGACTGCTCGGCGGGGATACTGACCCGGTCACGCTCAGAAAGAGCCGCCGGATCAAGTTGCTTCTTCTTATGACTGTTAGACGCATAGATTACGTGTGAAGAGAGGAAATATAAAACGTACTTCAATTGGGCTTGAGGAAGGGTAATCAAGACTCCAGCAATAATCCATATTGAAGCTAATTAGCCTCAGGATGGTAATCTTGAACAAGACTTCCCATCGTGGCATTATTCCCCCAAAGCTATCAAGATAGCGTCCCCACTGCATGAGTGTTGGTTCCTGGGCAGTGTCTCCGGTTGGAGGTGTCAAGATGGCAGCAATGCGCGCTAGCGGAAAGCCCTGGCAAAGCTCATTGGCAAACAACATGGAGATGCTAAATATCCAGGTGGCAGCAGGGATATATTCCCGGGGGAGGGTTTTGGCGATTTTGTAATTCACATATAGAATGCTTAGGACCTTGAGGGCAGAAATCCCGTGGAGCGCAGTTATGAACAAAAGCGCAAAAAAGAAGTCAAACCGCACCCGTTTGGCGAGCCGGGCGTCTCCCGCGACAGAAGCAGCATTAGATGAGGAAATAGTATTGGCTGCGCCCGTAAAGTATTCATATCCGCGGCGAAGGAGAGGGTGGGCGATTAAAAGTGCGAGGAGGTAGGGGATATTGTCACGAAAGCCCGAATATTGCGCATCGGAGTTGTCCTAGTCAGGAACCAAAGGAGATTAGCAGAGGGTTTAAGTGGGAAGAACTGAAGTACTCACAACTTTCCGGCCTGGTATCCAGCCATCTGATAGCAGGTGGGAGTAGCTTGAATAGCTAGGGTGGGTTGCTAGGGATTCATTGCGTATCAGTGTTGGTGGCCTTTCTGGAATTCAAGAAGTTTTGCCAGGACGAGAAATTGTGCTCACCCTGCGAAACATCGATCACCGCTTTGAACATTAGCGGGACTGCCACCAGAAAGACCAGGTAGTAGACAAAAAACTCCGGTGTACCCCATTTGGAAGGGGATGCGCTGCTGGCAACAGTATTCGAGCGGGCATCTTTGGTTGGGGATCGCGTGTCGTCGGCAGCAACCTTGATGGGAGTGTTGGCTGGGACGGTGAATCGGGTATCTAAAGTATCGAGCGAGTATAATCGCCGACACCAGGAGAGAATTGAGCAAATCATCTCCACGGTATCATGGCACGGCCTGGTCTCTTGAGCGACAGGCGCGTGGCGTGGAGAGGACAGCGAGACGAAATGTGGAGAGAAGAGGCTCGAAGAATGGATCAGGGGCGGAGACCTCGGTTTGGTGGGTGAGAATGTCCAGTACTTGCATTTTCGGCCCAACCTTAGGTAGTTAGCTACCCCACAAAATATCTTATATGCATATTTATTAATGGTTGCTATTATTTTTGTTTTTTTTTCCTTCTTAGTATTACTTTTTTTGAGTTTGAATTTTCTATATATATTGGGTCAAGCACAAGTCCTCTATGAATAACCTATGAGTATGAGGTTCTATAGCTCATAAAGAGAGGATAGCGATTAGAGTACAGGGTAGCGGCCAGATAAGAGCGGACTAACCAAAGCATGCAAGCAGACAAGCGAGCTAAGTAACTAATAAACATTATCTAGCCTATACATAAGACAATGAATAAGGCGGCATATGAAACAAAGAAAAGAACAAGGAGAACACCAGTCAATGTCTGAAGTATATTCCTAGATGGATACATGGATTAAGCGCCCACTGGTTCGGTCCTAATTTTACAGAGGGTGTGGATTCTTATTCGTGTTGTTGTTGGAAAAGTACGCATGGGAATCGCTTGATCGAAATCCTGCACAATACGCCTATCCGACAAGGTCAACCGGGATGGAACTGTGTCTCCTGGGTAAAGGAGGCTCTGGAATCGCGGGGGACTGATACAAAGGCTTTAGGGACGAGTGTCACTAGATAGGACAAACTGCGCAATAACTTGATAGGTTATTGCCAAAAGAAAAAAGACCAGCACCGTTTCAATACTCGGGGCAACTTTGATATGAGAAAGGTCCTAACTTAAGAATTGATGGAGTTGAAGGAGACTATTATATCTCTAGCTCTTCAGGCATTGATTGTAAGAGCTTGTCAATTTCATTATCCCAAAGGAGTTTTGTGGTTTAAATTGGCATGCAAATGTGTACTCCTAGTATGATGGACACTAGCCACAGTTTCCCAATCAATTGTGGCAACAATATCATCTTCATAAGGAAGGATATTCAGGCTGCTAATATGAGCGAATACCAAAGGCCTGGCTTTGTTTTGTGGCCTAATAAGGCTCGGGATATGGGGGCCCAGTTTGTAAATGCTGGTGAAAGACTTAAATAGTATAAAACAGACCAAAGTGTAAATGTAAGAAAGGGCCAGGACACGGCAGTTAAAGTGGTCCACCATCAACAGAAGCATCTTCTGGAGGCTGAAGCTCTTGCATTTTAGCAACTATTTTTGTCAACTATAAAATAATTGCTTTAACCCCTTATTTCATTATATTTAGCCACCATTAATTACATCCCCTTTAATCCTTTCCCATCATAATGTATGACAATCCGGCATAATTAATGCAGGGAGGGCTTTTGGCACTGGTCTAGATATATGTTGTGATAAAACATGACTGCTAAAAGTGTCAATACCAAACTCTGTGGCTTGGATAGGGTGGATTCCTTTTTGATTTGTCAGCATTAAGGATGGAAAGTTAGTGCTTCAAGGATAATTCCATTCCGTATTTGCCAAAAAAAATTCTGGTATAACACAGAGTAGTATCTTGAAGATAATAACTGTGATGTGAAGGAATCTAAGTAAAATAAGTCTAGTGGGTAACCGGTTAATCCTAGGTACGCTTGAGGAATAATGGTACCCACCCTAGCAGGGGTAGTGGGGCTTAGTCGAAACTTGACATCTACCGACCAGGCCGGAAGAGGTAGTAACTATTAGTACTTAGCACACTCGATAGAACTTGTATCTGCTGTTGCTTCACTCACATAGACGGCTTAGAATCATATCTCAAACATGTCTACACAACGGGTACTGAATCCTACCATTCCCTCCCCTCCCCCTCTTTTTACCATCCAGCCAACGTCTCCGTTCCGTCCTCTACGTCATCCAATGTATACTCAGGGCTAACAACTTGTCATTCAGATTGCATTCAAAGTCCATGGTACAGTTCAAGGCAAGTCTCCTGCATTATTATTTCTATTCTATTTTTAATCTATCACTGCCCACCAATAACCCCTTTCGAAAATGGCCTGCTCTTATTAACCCAGCCGTCTCCTCAGGCGTTGGATTCCGGTAAGATATTACGCCCCCCACCTTTGTCTAGTTCCAGTTGTATATATTAACTCAAATATCACCATCCAGTGATTTCACACAAAAACGTGCAATCGAGTATAATCTGAAAGGCTGGGTGAAAAACACTCACTGTGGAAGGGTCAGTTCTCCCCTCCCCTCACTATTCTTATCTGAACTTGCCTTGCTCGGCACTCGAGTTATCGGTGCAGTCTCTAAACTCTTTGGACACAGGTTGAAGGGGAAGCACAGGGCGCTGAGGAATCGGTACAAAAACTTCTAAAGGATATAAACAATGGGCCTCGTTTCGCGCATGTTGTGAAGCTCGAAAAAAAGTCTATTGAGGTGAAAGAGGACGAGGAGAGCCATTTTGGTGTCATGAGGACCTCGGAGTCAACATATGCATCTACCTAAATAATTAAGTTCTTTTTCTATATATCTCTCTTGCCTTCTTTACGCCCACTCCTTGCATATGAAATGAACCTAGCGAGTGGCTGAACCACATAAGCAACAATACCTTCATTGCCATAGCAGGAAAAAATAGGCGTATCCAAAAAGTTCTAAAGCCCATTAATATGGAATGCGGGATTGAGCGAGATATTGCCGACATAACACCTAGTAAAAAAAGAAGAGCATAGTACTAAAACAAACCCCGAGATATTATCTAGGAACAGAAAAGTAGCTAATTTTCTTGAACGCCGTTTGAATAAAAATCTCGCCTTACCAAAACCAAACAAATATGCCAGCGCGTCCCTGTAAAGAGCATAATATGACGTCAGAAGTCAGGTTCAATGGCGCGAATCCGGAGTATTCTCGCGTTGTACCCCTTTCAGTGTTGACTCATGGGCACTGAAACCGATTTCCCCCGAGATCACATGGCCACCAACTAGATTGTTCTTGGGGGGGCTCCAAAAAAACCAATATACTGTATTCATCTGACACCGACCTTTTTTTAGTCAAAACACGCAGAACTCATCGCCCTCCACGAAAATAATGGGAAAGGATTTGAATTTGATTCTACTTGGATTTGCGAGGGTATAAACTCAAGTTTATAAGTATGCTAAATCCATCAAACTTTACTGGTGTCAATGTTGTGATCTCTAAAAGGCGCTCGCGGGTAACAGTCCTGTATTGTAATGATGGTAAGTGGGCTGGGCCTGAATGAATCGATAGAAAGGGCAGAGGTAACAGTTAGGTTAGGTGTGCTGTCCCACAGCCCCCATATGTATTTCTAAGCTACTCTACCTATGTTTGGAAGTGAGATGGTTGGGGCTCATTCGCTGACGAAATTAGAAAATGTCTTATTGGCTTGCCTAGCTTTTTCTGTCATCGATATTTTTTCGGCCCGTATGACTGTTTTTGTGCTGTTGACGGTGTCTCGGGGTTCCGATTTTTTCCAACAACAATGTTTTCTTTGACCGGTTGATCTAACTGGGTTGTCTAATAAGATTTTTTTTTTTTTTTTAAAAAAAAAAAAAAGTTTGTAGATGCTGATGTATATAAATAAGACTGGTGCCTGAGATAAGAGACATGTTTTTACTTCCAATAATCAATATTGAAAACATTTTTACTGTGCTCGCTTTCCTCTACACCCCCACTACCTACATAGGTATATACCTATACTTATACTACAATCGAGACATACAAGTCTGCAAGACTCATAACAAAACCACCCACTCCCCACAATCATGAATGCGTTCACAACTACAACGCCCGTTAGGGTAGTCGTCACATTACCAAAATCCTACCTACAGTTCACAGCTCGAGGCTATGCTAGGAATATGGCCTCAATTGGATTTCGATGTGGTAGCCCACTACTCGTGAATGGGTTCTATCACCAACAACCAAATAACACGAAACGATTCATTTCATCGACACCACAGACAAAGATCAAGGAGTTTTTCCCTCCACCTACTGCCCCTCAAGTGAAAGAGGTAGAAACAGCCTGGGTTCATCCTATGTAAGCACTACGACTGTTCAATCGGGTACCGAAAGGGTTCGGCATAAACTAGAGGCAGGCTGACATTAATTGCTACCTAGCTATACCGAGGAACAAATGCGATCCGTCACCGTTGGACACCGGGAAGCCAAAAATTGGGCTGACTGGGTGGCACTCGGGAGTGTTCGTGTCCTACGATGGGGCATGGACTTGGTCACAGGGTATCGACACCCAGCGCCTGGACAGGAGCACATGAGCAAGTTCCAAATGACAGAGAAGAAATGGGTCACTCGATTTGTGTTCCTGGAGAGCGTTGCTGGTGTTCCGGGGATGGTTGGAGGCATGTTACGACATCTGAAGAGTCTCCGACGCATGAAGAGAGACAATGGATGGTGAGTTTTTATTTATTCCCCCCCAATCCCATATCAAGCTAGATGTGGCGTCAGAACGCTAATCTGAGATGGTTATAGGATTGAAACCTTGCTCGAAGAAGCATACAACGAGCGCATGCATTTGCTCACTTTCCTCAAGGTCGCCGAACCTGGATGGTTCATGCGGTTAATGGTTCTTGGAGCGCAAGGAGTCTTTTTTAACGGCTTCTTCCTCTCCTATCTGATGTCGCCCCGCATCTGCCACCGTTTTGTCGGGTATCTCGAAGAAGAGGCTGTCCTCACCTACAGCCGGGCCATCAAGGATCTCGAGGATGGAAAGCTCCCCGAGTGGGAGAAGATGGAGGCCCCCGAGATTGCTGTCCAGTACTGGAATATGCCAGAGGGCAACCGAACTATGAAAGACTTGCTTCTTTATGTCCGAGCTGACGAAGCTAAACACCGAGAAGTCAACCACACCCTTGGAAACTTGATACAGGGAACGGATCCGAATCCATACGCCGCCAAGTATAAGGATCCAACAAAGCCACATCCAAGCAAGGGAATCGAGAATTTGAAGACTGAAGGATGGGAAAGGAAGGAGGTGGTTTAAGATGACAAGCAGTTGAAAATACGTCTTTCCTTTCCTTTATCCTTTTTTTTTTAACTTCTCATCTGGCTGGAACGGATGAAGGACAAAGCCAAAAAAAAAACAAGGTTTTTTTTAGCGGCATATTTGCTTTTTTTTTGCATATTGATTTAAAAAGAACAAGCGTGAAGATTTTATTCACTTAGAGATATTTCGGATAGATGATCCCCTCTCCTAATCATAATCATATGAAAACTATTACCATATCTTATCACCTCATAAACCACCTACCTGCCTGCCGAACTCTCATTCATTTAAAGCAAAATCCATTTAAATCCACTAGGGGCGGTGGTGGTATGGTAAAGGCTGGTAGAAACGCGGGGCTTCCCAGAACTAGAAAATGCCACTACGCCTAATATGGGAAAGTGGCAATATTGAGTCCTCCTCGGTCGTCAGGTACGCTTCATCTAACTAACTAGTTAGGGGTAATGGAAAAAACAACCCCTCTCAAAAATAAGAAGGATTTGCAAATTTGAAGGAAAAAAAAAAAAAAAGAAAAGAAATAAAAAAAAATAAAATATGTTTTTAGTACGGAATTGATGGTTCACTCACATGCTCTTAATTTACAATTACACAGGTGAAAGTTTCTTTTTTCAATCTGGGTTGTGTCAGTTGGCTCCACTCCCTTTTTGACCTATGGAACTACTATTAACAACTTCTTAGTTACCGCACATACTAAGCCTCGAAGCATTTGCTGCGTGTGGGAGCGACATAGCATGGTTGTAGGCAAGGGCTCTTCTGCGTCTACGGCCCGGCTTTGCCGCGGGCTGGGGCAGGGCAGGTTTTGATGTATCACGATACTCCCTCGCTCTTCCACAGAAGCAGAGCCACTATTTGGTTCATCTTAGAGAGGCAGCATGACATAGTACCTTAGGTACGGACACATTACTGAGCAATGCGAGCGAGGAATGGCTTCTCACTGGATACCTATGTACCAGCAGTGTGCGCATGTATGGTGTGGATGTCAGCAGCATGATATAGAATAGTTGGGTAGACCTAGTTGTGAGCTGTGCTCTACGATGTATCGAACCTAGCAACGCCCATACTCCTTCGTAAATCGAGCAATTGGGGTGTGCTCCAAGTTACGTCATAGCTACAACCCTCACAGCAAGCATGTCCATGTAGCCACAAAAATATGAAGCCTAGGACAAGGCGATATCTACCTCGTTGGGCTTATGAAAAGGTTCGCTTGACTAAGAAGGGCCTATATAAATGCTTCCATGGGTGAATTCTTCAGCCTCAACTTCTTGAATCAGCCAGTCAACAGGGGCGACGCTGCATCAGCCTTTCTTGACGACAACTGTTGGTGGCGGCTTGCGGGACGATCGGTATAACCGGGAAGAAAACATCCCCCGCATTGAATAGTGGGCCAAAGGGACAACAGATCAACTAGAAAAAAAAAAAAAAAAACAGGGTTACGTAGTGTGGCATTGATACCCGGTAGTTGGCCAAAAACTCAAATGGAGAGAACGTGTGAAGCAATCAGTAAGTAAGAGTGAACAATATCAAGGCTCCGATACCTCCGCTCTGGATACAGGAGACAAGTCGAGTACGCAAGCCTCCTGCATGATACCCGTCATGAACTATGCATGCGACTTCAAGCCTCAACATTCGATTCGGACTGAGAACGCTGCCCACCTTGATTATAAAAAGAAAAGAAGGGGAAAAAAAATGAACTAACTATGCATTCTCCAGTTCCTTAAGTCACTATACCAGTCTTATCAAGGCATATACTCAGGGTCAGACGCGAGACCTAGGACTACCTAGGTAGGCAGGCACTTAGTTATTACCTAAATAGATAGGTAGGTGCATGTGGTTGGATAATTAGAACTAGAGAGCATTGTAACTTGAAAACCCCCTTGTCAATAGTAGTACTCAATTTTATTTTGAGGGTCAGGGAGGGTACCGGAAATTTGTTTGGACAGGGTTTACGAATAAAAATGTTACAATTTTGCAACTTGGGCCTGAAACTTGAAAATACCTTACCTATTATTGTTTTCCTTTTTTGCGTGGTACACTAGGAAAACTACCTAGACTAGGTACCAGGCTCATATTATTGTTCTTTGCTTGTGATGTGTGGTTTTATTATTAAGGTTCGCCGGGTTGGCCAAACAATAATAATAATGAATGTACTGTACATACCTCCGTCCTGCAGCGGTAAGTACTGGGTAGGTACCTTAGTAGATCGAGGGATGAGTGGGGAGATGGATGGATGGGGAACGGAACCAGATACTACATGTGTTTGTTTTCTTATTACAGCTCAAGTAAATTAATAATAATGATACTATCAGACTCCAACATTACAGACTCGGAGTTATTTATCATTAAGGTATTATTCTTATTATTAGAGGGTCGTAGACTTGTAGTTAATACCTACTACATACCTACATACTCCGCCGTACATACATACATCCTTAGTTCGGAGGAATTAAGGAAACGGACTCCGGCGCTGTCAGGGGCTTGCATACAACTCACAGCAAAACTAAGAAATCTACTAGAAAGATGGATCATGGAACGGAGGAAGAAGAGAAGAATCAGAAGCTAAACCAAATTAAATAATGCTTCCGAAAAGTTTTACATAGGATAACGACAATAATAATAAGTAATTCTATAAATACTAACGCTTTTCTGCTCTTTTGTTTTACCAAACTTATTGACAACTCCACTAGTCAGTTGATTCTGTACTATTTTGACCCGCTTCTCCTTTTAGTGGAAAAAAAAAAAGAGTGAAAGCCCCTTTCGAACAGTCTAAAGGTTGATCAGTCACCATCTCCAGTAATAATTAACTATTCACGTTTCCAACCGAGGACAGGTCCCTTTTTTTTTTTTTTTTTTAACTCAACTCTCCAACCGTTCCTGAGCCGACGACCACCTGTCCTTTCCCTTGCTTTGCGATATATCTCCATCCAAACCGGTTCATGTTTTCTGTTGCAGGACTGCTTGGATCTACTCTCAATACGCCCCTACCTTAGTTCTCGTATGACCCGAACAAGCCAGCCGTTTTGATCGACGTAAAAAAAAAAAATTAAAAAAATTAAAATGGAGGATCCGGTCGAGTTTGAATCCATTGCCCCTCCGGTCCGAGCTTCCTCGCCCTCTCCCTCCATATGCCCTACGCCTGCCATCTCCTCATGCCCTTCTCCAGACCGTACGTTTTCTACCGTTTCCTCTTTATCAACCTCTTCGGCCACTTCCGGAGATGCTAGGTCTTCCGTATCGATCTCGACAAGGAGACGGGGATATATCCGACCCCAGGGAGGAGAGTTTGCGGCGTCCGCTCGGAACCGTGAAAGTGTAATGAACCTGGGGAGTATTGCTCACCTGCAATATTATTTCGCTCGCACGGGGTTGCTGGACGGCAAAGGTGGCCACGCACGTGAATATAAGAAAAAGAAGACAAATCTGGAAGAGGTTCCGAGATTACTCCTCACCCCGAATGCCAGGTTTATTGATGACTTGACTGCGAGCCCAACAGAGGAAGAAAGCCCTGATCTAGAGGAGGATGGATTGGACGAGAGCGATGAAGTCATGCTGCCCCCAACCGTGAGCACATACAGTCTTAAGACGCATTATATCCCACCTCCGCCCGACCTCTTGGAATTGAGGAGAGCCTTGTTAAATGCGGTTTGGAAGGCAGAGAATGAAATCGAGTCGATGGCTCAGGATGAGCCCTCCCCTGAAATGCTCCCCCCGCGGATTAGTCTATCGCCTGACGGTGGCCCTGAATCGGAAGAGGACTCGCAGCGCCGGGCAGATGTCGAAGCAGTCCAACGGAGCTGGCATGAGATCCAAGGCATGCGCATCCTCGATGTTGTCACACTTGCAATTCGTGCTGCGAAAATCTACTACACAACCCACGAGCACCCAGAACGATTGGCTTCTATCAAAAGTGAGCGGGAGATAAGACAGGACCTATTCAATGTATTAGAGGTCCTGAAAAGATGGGCATCACGAAGTTTCGCAGGTGGGTTCCGGGAGGATGAGCGAGCGGCTGTCATGGGCTGGATGTCAGATGTGCGTGGTATGCTTTCACAAGAGGCCAGGCTGGAGGAGGCTGAAGTTAAGGAGCGGGCGGGATGGGTCTGGATCGAAGGCAACTGGGAGGGTAGGGAGCGTGAACGTGAGGATGCGTTCCTGCATAGTTTGATGGGCTCTGATCTGCCATTACCACCTTGGACAGCTCCCGAAAATGGCGCCCTACCAAGCCCTATCCTGGAGCGACTCCGCGATGGTAGGGACCTTGTGCGGATCCATAACCAAGCTGTCAAAAAATCCAAACGGCCGTTCGGTGAAATTAAAAGTTTCCACGAGGATGTCGCTAAACCCTATCGACGGGCGGAAAACCTGCGTTTCTGGGTTAAGGCTGCGGAGCTTCGGTGGGAGACGAAGCTAGAGATGGATGTGATGGGAGTTGTGTATGGCAGCAGCGATGAGGCCTGGCAACAGTTCGACAAGGCTCTTCGCACATGGTGCAAGGCCGTACGAGAAGAACTTGCACAAGATTTGCGGGTGTTAAAACGACGAGCGACTGCTGCAAGTATTGATGGGTTAATTGTTCCTACCATCTGATCGCCAATTTTTATTCATTTATCTTTTACTCCTCTTGGACATTTCTCTTTTTTTTCTTTTTTTTCTTTTTTTTTCCCTTCGGTTAGATGGTTGGAAATTCTGGGTGCTGTAAGGTAAAGGGAAGAGACTTTGGTACCTGATGATTGGGACCACGTATTCTGGCTCACTATGACGTTTATTTTGCAGTTGACTCTCTCCATTTGATACCCCTTACTTTTCGGTGAACGGTGCTTTTCTTTATTTACTTTTGTCATTGTTTCGTCTCTCCATCCATACTCATGTCATGAATGCATGCAGCTGCATATACATTTTTATCTTCCTATCTGGCCAAGTATACAATTATTTCTGTTTTATATTTACTTCTTTTCCCGGGCTCTCTTATCATTTTCATTTCACATGGACTCTTAATTATATAGATTTTCTTTTATTTTCCTGTTTTATTTCTTTTCGGGAGGTATCAATGAAAGAAAATGTGGGAAATAAGTAATAATAACCGGCGGACTTTTCTACAGGAAACCTGCAGGTTCCATGGTTTGGGAGGAGGTGGGATTATTGGTAGGGAGTTGTTGGTTGTTGGTTGTTGGTTATTGGTACTGTACCGAGAATGCTACCTAGGTAGGTATGTTTTGTATACACAGAGCGGAATCACTTATCCTCCCCAGTAATAATAATAATGATGTGTACGTATGTATTGGTTCTAAGTTATTCTCATTATTCATGCTTCAAAGTCATACTTGGGTACTGCCCCCATTCTGGAGTAATTTACATCTAGTAGGGGGGGGGGGAAAAGAAACACACATGTAACTCCTAATTTTCTCTCAAGATAAATGAAATAGGAAAAGCAAAAAAGAAAAATGAGAATGATCAAATTAAGAAGCCTCCTGAAGTAATTAATAGTTTACCGTTGAAGGGGGTCACTATTGGGGTAGCAAGGCGATCAGTGCCCATCATGGGAAGGGGGGGAAGGGAAAATGATGGTGAGGAAAAAAGAAAAAAAGACAGCTTGCCGCAATTTATCACACGTAAAGGTATTATTACCTTACCTTCAGAACGGTAATCCGGGCTTCCGCCCATCTTTTTTTTCTCCTTCTTTACTTACCGACTCTCAGCCTGTTTGGTTATTACTGCTGCCCAAACGCTCTATTATTCTTCCTCTCTCTCTCCCAATGATTATCATGTAGTCGATCATTTTGCATTAATCTCTCAGAGGAAAACAGCCTATAGGCCCCCATCAATTTCTTACCTGATTCTGTACCATCACCCCACCCACACCGAACCACTGCCGACTATCCAAGGTAGATTGTGAAAGGGGCCGCAGGGACGCATACTTCAGGGAATTTCCCAGGCCCCATCGGCGCGCCCGCAGCCCATCGACCACATTCCACGAACGACGCATCCAAACACTCCTAGATATTCTCTTCTCCCTGATTTTCTTTCCCTTTCTCTATTCGTCTGTCTGGTATCCTAGCCCTTCGCTTCTACAGGGCTAGGGCAGTCACCTCGTGGATCGTACCCATGCGTGCCATCTTCACTGGATCGACTGCCACTACTGTGTCTACCCACCCATCAGAGTCTCCTCCTAACACGTCCACGTCGCAAGGATCCTCCCCTCCGCAGCCAAAGCCTTTTGTGTCCGTTTCCCCCGCCGAAGACACTCTAAGCCCGCGACGGATCAAATCCAAATCATCCCTCCGCAGTATTCGAAGTATTGGAAGCAGTAGCGTCCACGAGGACGACTACGACGAATTCAACGATCAGCCTGGTTCTGACAAATCACTTATCCGTCCATCCATCCTCCGTAGGCTGTCACCCGGCCTGGCTGCCCGAGTGAAGTTACTAGACGGTAGTAGCAAGAACAGCTCCCCCAGCGCTCGCAACCAAGGGACAGTTGGTCGCATCCCGGAGGAGCATATCAAGGAACTTGACAGTTTACACCAGACCCGATCGATCAAGGTCGAGAAAAAGGGTCGGACGTGGAATGGTTTACCTCTGGCCAACAAGCCATCAAAGCAACAACAACAGCAATATTTAGACGTTCTTGACCCGGCTTTAGCTTTTGGTTCCGCGCTTGATTCGGAGCAGGACGTACCAACAACGGGACACCTTGGACTACTGGAACCAACCACCGCCGACCGTACCTTGGACGCAACACACCAACCAGAGCAAGAAGACGCAGAGGCAGAAGTGGAAGTGGAAGAGGAAGACGTAGGAGGTGCTCTAGCTACGATGTCGGTTGTTGATACTTCAACGCCGCTCGGCCCTGGATCCGTTGGTTCTAACCTACAAGATCAGACCCGGGGTCCGACAGATTTCGAAAAGTTCATCCAAAGAACTAGTGAGCACGAAGAAAATGGCATCCCTCCACCACCGCCCCCTAAAGATACCCCACCTCTACTGTCCTCCCACGCCTCTTCGAGCTCGCAGTCTTATTTTAACCCCCTAGGCCTTCAACGTACAGAATCCATCTATTCCTTCTCTCGAGCCTCATTCAGCAATCAGCTTTCTCAACTCACCTCCATAACCCTTCCACAACCAGCTTCGTTAGAAGCTAGTATCGCCGCAATCTCGAATGCCCCATCGGCTGTTAAAGCCCTCACAGGAGCTGCGGAACAAATCCAGATATGGATCCGAAAGGCCTCGGATGTGTTGAGTGGTCTAGATGCGGAGGACGATATAGAATGGGCGGCCGCTGGTGGCCGAGAAGGACTCGATGAAGTCGATAAAGCGATCACCAAGTTTGAGAGCTTAGTCAATGTTTACGTCAAAGCTATCGAGAACGTACAACTACGCAAGGACATCGCAAATGTAGGGACCGAGGCCTTGGAAAGAATTGTCATGCAGATGGATTCCATTTTGCAGAGCTGGGCACAGATCAAGCTTCGACTTCGCGGCGTCAAGGGGCAAGTGGAGCTCGCAATGGAATGGGAGGAGCTATGGAATATTGTTCTAGGTGATGTAGGCGCTGAAGTTGACAACTTGAGTCGCCTCATCTTCGAAATGGAAGAAAAGCGTCACTTTACTATGACAAGTGACCAACCAACCAGCAATGGGCTCGACATTAACGAGCTGGAGACAATCGTGGAAGAAACGCCCTCAAATGGAATGGTCCCATCAACTAAGCGACTCAGCATGGGACCCATTTTTGCTGCTGCACCTACTCTGGACACGCCTATGATTCAGACTCCACAGGACGATTCTAATCATTCGAATCTCATTGCCCTATTTGCTCGTATTCAGCCCTTGCGCGCTTCGCTAGATTTCCTCCCTATGAGATTATCTATGTTTCAGTCCCGCGCGGAGCGCATCTTTCCATCCGCCTGCCAGGAGCTGGAAGACCGGCGCTCCCAGCTTGAAAAGAGCTATAAAGTTCTCGAAGCGGACGCCGAATCCCTGCGGAAGGAGCTCAGCGAAGATCGGTGGATCCTCGTTTTCCGCAATGCTGGAGGCCAGGCACAAAAAATGTTTGAATCCGTTGAGCGGAGCATTGCCAAATTGCAGGAAGGTCTCGAGACTGGGGCGCATTTGCATAACGCTGCAGGCCTCACGAAGCGAATTGAGAGCTATGAAGCTAAGAAACAACACTATATCCCAGCCATTGAGCGAGTAGTCTCCATCATCCAGAAGGGTGTCAATGATAGACTGACTGTTAACGGCGAGACTTTAAGGCTATTGTCAGACATGACGTCAAGGATCGATGCCCTGAAGGCAAGTATTAGGGTGATGGACTCGTCGCTGGAAGACATTCACCACCTGAAGACGTCACACTTACGCGATTCAATTTCCAGCATTCTCACTATGGATAGCCCGGCCACTGGAAGTGTTATTGATACTCCCGGAAGTTCCCCAGCTTCTTCCGTTATCATGACCCCTGCCCTGAAGGGAGCATCAACACCCTTGGGATCTTCTAGTAGACGAGGCAGCTCTGTCGGTTCGGCGGCACGGGCAACTTTGAATGCCCGTCGGCTCTCAGGGATTCCACAGGCAACCTGTGTTCTTCCGGGAAAGAAATCCGCTCTACCCAAAACAAGTCTTACGGCACCCACTCCATCTAAAATGCATGGTCTGACTACGCCCACCCCGGCGACACGGAAGTTACCCCGGCCATCAGTGTCACCAATACCAAACCGTCCCCGTTGGAATGGCAGCACGAATACCAGCGATCTAGAAGTCGGGCATGTGTACAAATCCAGCTCTTCTCGCAAGTCATCGGCTCCAAGCCGTCTGTCACGACCTCCTTCAACGGTTCCGATGCGAAATCCGTCTCGGGACCCGTCTGCATCACCGGCTCCACCTGCTCTTCGATCTGTGAGCCGTGTGTCAAGCCGCCTGGAGTCTCGCAGCCCGGCGCGCACGGGCTCCCCCACGCCCAACAGCTCGCTTTTCGACCCTCCCCCTTACAGCAAGATGCGCCGGCCGGCCGGCGCAGAGCATATGTCAAATGCTCCTCGCAGCCGACAAAGTTATGCAGGAGCCTCCTTCAGTCGCAGCGTTTCGCAGGACCAAAGCCAAGGCCTGCTCAGTCCCACGAAGACCACCCGCCCTGGGACAGCATTGGGCCACTCGGGTAGCCGGCGCATTAGCTTGCTTCCTTTGCCCAAAACCCCAGCACGCAAAGACAATACACCGACTACGCGTAGTAAACTTGCCGACCGGCCTCCATGGCGGTAATTCATAGGCTCCAACTGAGAGTGATCACATTTCGGATTTGTCACCCAGTCCTTCACTCTTTTTTGTCTTTTGATATACCTTTTTCTTTCTACTTTCTTTCTATCTCTGTATTATGTGCATTGAATATCCCGGGTATCTATGGTGACATATTTCCTGATATCCTCGCAGGGACAGACTGTTTCAATGATTCCCCTTCGGCATTTGAGTTGATTAGCGATGTGTACAATCTGAATTAGGTGTATGGAGTATGAATTTAATTCTTTTTTTCTTCTCCTGGATCTGTTATAATCTTTTGTATTACACCCGATGTTGGTGCGCTAATATAGAATATGAATTTCGACCTATCTCAACCACTGACTGGTCTGACGTTGAATTAATTATGTTGTTTTAAAAGTAGAGGCTACCAATTAATTTCATAAACTCTATGGGTATATGTACACTCCCACTCTATATAAATGGAGTTTTGGGGAGGGGGGAGCTTTACTTTCCAGTCAAATCCTTCCCAATAATCAACGCATCCACCAAATCTTCACTATTGGCCAATCTCGCTGCCCCAGGCACCCGTCCAATGACACTGAAACCGAGTTTCTCCCAGATCTTAACGGAGGCGACATTATTCTCGAAGACGAGATTGAAGACAGAATATTTGTAGCCCTTTGTTTAGTCAATATCAGCATACACATACACACATCCATCCACAAACACATATCTAAACATAGAGAGCGGGAGGGAGGGACAAAAAATAAAAATAAAAAATAAAACATACCAACAATGGAGCAAAATGTAGATAGGCCTTGCCCATCGTTACCCCCACACCTTGATTACGAACCGCAGACGTAGTCAAGAACCCAGCGTTACAGACATGGGAACAGCGACCTTGAGGAAGAATGGATTAGCTAGCCGTACACACTACTCACATTTTACATAACATACCTACCTACCTACCTACCTATCCATATCTAAGAAAGGAAAGGAAAGGGGAGTATGTGAGAAAAAGAGAAAGAGACTAACCCGGATAATTTGGTTTAATATAAAACGTCCCCAAACACAACTTTCCCCAATCCTTTTCTTCCTCCTCCCCCATTAACCACCCCTCGTCGTCGTAACGACCTAGAACCGCAACGACAGCAAAAACTCCAAACCAGTACTCGGAGAAACGGTCAAAAGCCATCGGCTCCTCCATGGGGTATGTGCAGCCGCGACGGATCTCCTCGGAGAATTCATTGTGGAGGAGACGGAGGAGGGAGGCGGGGAGATGGGAGGGCCCAGAGGTGATGGGGAAGAGGGTGACAGGACGGGAGTCCTTGAGGGTTAAGTGGAGGGGTTTGAGGGGGGTAGGGAGAGAGGAGATGTTATAAGGGGGCACTGGGGTGGCGTTGGGGTCTTCCATTATAGAGGGCATTTTGGTCGTTTTTTTTTTTAATCAATGGTGGTAAGGTAGTAAGTAGTAGTATCTAGATTGGTTCTTTATGCGGGGGGAGAATGGAATAGAAGATGATGTTGGGTTGGGGGGTATTGAAAGTAGGTGGTGGGTAGCTAGGTACTTAGTATGGATGTATAGAGGTAGGTAGTAGGTCAGGGTGGATGATGATGGATCGAGGTGGTTAAATAGAGCAGAGAAAGAGTGCTTGTCATTGGTAGGGCGTGGATATAGAAGAAGATAGATATATAGGACTAGTGATTGTGGCCCCGAGATCGGAGATTCTCCGGGTGGCTAAATGGTTGTATGTAGCTGTGTTATCATGAAGTAGATTGATTTTATGGTATTTTTACCTAGTAAAGAGGTACCTATACTCAATTCTACTAGACAAACGTTTAAGTAACATCGCTGGTATTATCACATTTATTGTATATATAGTACATGCTTATTTCAGATTACTACCAACGCCAATAACAAAATGCACAGCCCGCAGAAAAAAGTTCATACATACACCAAGGTCGACAATTGCTCAATGGGACTCTGTTCGGATATATGATATATACATCCCATCGCAAGAGAGCCAGAAGGAAAAAGAAGAAAAAATAAAAAAGAATCTATACTCGACTCGCTTATTGCCCTTCACCATCCTTATTCTTGATCGTCTGCATCAACTCATAGAGCTGGCCAAGTTGTTGATCTACACAGGGTGGTTAGTACGTAGCACTGACTTTTGCTCTCCCTTAGTAGAACCTCGTAGCAGAAAGAAGAAAGCTAGAGTTAGAAGAAGGAGAGGGGAAGAGGGAGACTGAGAAATTGGTAACAAAAAACTAACCACTCATCTTGTCCAGCTTGCCCTTATCCAGATTCTCCTTGGCCCAAATCTCTCCCTCTAACTTTTGCGCATATAGTTGCCACTCTGTAAGGAATCCGATCTATAAAAAAAAAAAAAAAAAAGAGTACTCATTAGCCACTTCTCATCCTTTTCAGTTCGTGGGCATCATCCACCAAGAGTAGGTTTGTTCCATCGTAAACCAATCGAAGGGAATTAAAAAAGAGACAGAGAAAAAAAGAAAAGCATCAAACATAAGAACATACAATATGCAACGGATTTTCCACATTTCTATGTGCCCGGAATTCACTCTTCAGGTATGAGTCGCCTAGAATGCGCATCTCGGGGTCGAGCTTCTTTCGATGGGCGCGGAGAATGCGTCGGTAGAGCTGGAGCGGCGGGAGGAGGGCAAGGGCTTCGCTGAGGGCGGGGTTAGTGCCGACCTTGGAGGGCGTAGCCATGAGGAGACGGGAGACGATTCTCATTTTGTTTCGTTCTTTCTTTCTTTCTTGTGGATTGGTATAGCGAGCGATAGAGCGGGAGAAAAAGTTGAGAATGATAATGGCTTTCCTCGGCCCCAAAATGACGGGAATGACTCCCGGAAGGCGGAAAAGTGTGAAGAACACGAGAATCGCATCCAATCAGAAGCTCGCCTTTATCGATATACCTTTAGCTACCAACAATTTCATCATCTCTTTCTGTTTTTCCTTCCTCCCCGCTCCAAGAAGCTTTTATCGAAAGAAAAAAAAAAAACACAACGGTTCAATTGGCCATCTAGATACTTACATAAAAAGGAACAATGCTTCCCACCCCCTGTACCTCCCATGTCTCCTTTGACACCATCTACGAACCATCTGAAGACTCCTACCTCTTCCTTGATACGCTCTCCTCCCCCACTGAATCCGCCTGGCTCTCCCACCGCTTTAGTCCCTCCTTGTCTTCTTCTTCTTCTTCTACACAACAGAAACAGACATTACCACCCCCATCGCCATCCCCACTCGTCCTCGAAGTCGGCTGCGGCTCCGGCGTCGTCCTCGCCTTCGCCGCCGCAAATTCCCAATTAATATTCGGTCGTCGCGATATCCTAACCCTCGCAACAGACGTGAACCGGAACGCCTGCATCGCAACAAAAGAGACCGTTTCTAAGGCGATCCATGACCAACAACTAAAACCAAAATCACAGGAAGAGACAAACAAAATCACGAATGATAATGGTCAGACATCCAACAAACAGGAGGGAGAAGAACATGGAAGGGAGGTAGCAGATGGAAATAATCAAACCCAACCTGAACTGGACAATACAATCACCGTCCCACTTACTCCCCTAACAGCTGATCTCTGTACGCCCCTTCGACCGGGGAGTGTCGACGTCCTTCTCTTTAATCCGCCCTATGTGCCCACAGAGGAGCTACCGGAGTTAGCCCCCGCCTCTGTTTACCAGAGTCAAGGAAAGCACACAGAGGAGGGGGAGGGGATGAAGCTATCTAGGTCTGCCAAGTTTGAGCAGGACTCGTATTTTCTTTCCCTGACGTATGCGGGGGGTCGAGATGGGATGGAGACGACAGATAGGCTGTTAGAGATGATACCGGGGGTACTGAACCCTGAAAGGGGTGTGGCTTATGTGTTGCTTTGTGCGCAGAATCGGCCTGCGGAGGTCATGGAGAGGGTTCGGGCGTGGCAGGAGCAAGGAGGGGGGTGGAGGGCAGAGTCTGTTGGGAATAGTGGTGTGCAGGCTGGGTGGGAGAAGTTGGTTATTGTGAGGATTTGGAGGGAGTAAAATTGCCCCTCCTAGGTTTTTTAATTTTAAAATGGACCAAATGATAGATAGAAATAATAGAGAAATGTGATGACATGATGAAAATTATCTACCGAGCTATCGTCATCCTGTTAGACATGGTGTTAAAGAGGTCATCATGATTCAAAGATAAATCGTTGGTCTGGTTCTTTTTTCGACCCTTGTTCTCTAATTCCGATTCAGACCCTAGGAAACAAGACCTCTCTGGTTATAAGAATCGAGTCTCTCCTAGGTAAATATTGGGGGCTGATCTTTTCATTTTCATCCACCTCAATCATAGCCTGATGTGAGGTTGTCACCTCACCCATTGTGGATCCCTGATATCCCGCGCATGCCATAGAAAATTCCATCCATCTCTCTATTCGATCCGGAGCGTATTCCAGAAGCCAGTCTCTCCGATTTTTTCCCCGTTCTTCATCTCTCCCCTTCTTTGATCGTTCAAAACGAATAAAAAAAAAATTGAACGGAAAAGAAAGGAAACAAAAACCTCAGAAGAAGTAAATTATCGGAATCCAACCCTAGTAAAAAAAAAAAAAAATAGAGAACCGACAAAGAAAATGATAGAGGAGACGATAAGAAAAAGAAAGGGGATGAAAAGAGAAGAAAAAAAAACTAAAACACCCAAATCCGGTATAATATCCTCGTATTATGCTGTGTTCTTCTTTAATTCTTTTTGGTCTCTGGAATTCGATCGTTTAGAATCCCCTGCCCCGGCCTCGTCCTCGTCCACGTCCGCCGCCGCCCCGTCCGCCCCGTCCTCCGCGGCCGCCACGTCCACGGTCGGTCTCCTTGCGCGCCTTGTTCTTCGGCTTGGGAGTATCATCGATAAGTAACGTGTCCAATGGCAAACTATCAGGAAGAATGTAGTAACGGATTGTAGAGCCTCGAATGTTGATCGTGTCCAGGGAGATGGGGTCACGGCCCTTGGGCGTCATTTTGACGGTTCGGAGAGAGGTGTTCATTTGCGGGGAGACGGAGGTGATGGTGCCGTGGAGGATTGTGCCTATTTTGGGTATTTGAGTAATTAGCTAGAAGGCAAGGTAAAGACGGGTTTGGACATTGAATGAGGGGCGCATTAAAAATATAATACAAGAATAAGATAATATTAAAAGAAAAAAAATCAAGACAGGAAAGATGAGAATCAGGTGAGGGGGAAATAAGGAAAAAAGGGCGAAACACACCATTCTTCAGTTCAACAGTGACTGTCTCATTGGCGCACTTCATTAAAAATCTATGAATAGCGTTGTCAGTCTATATTCTTCTTATATGATCGCGGAAGGAGAAAAATATTAAAGTAGAGCTCGTCGCGCGACTCAGGTTTGCACTCACCGAACAAGCTTCATGGTGGCGAGGAATTCCGGTGCTAACCCACGGAATTAAGGGAATATTCGGAACAGAAAGAGGAAACTGAGGTTTTGATGTAGGAAGTTGAGACACTCAGCAGGTCAATGGTGCTGAATGAATAACTCGAACCAAAGGTAACTTAGTTTCTGGAGTTGATGTCGTTCGTGATTGCGGCTCATCAGAAGCTGCTTGACCGCCTAGGTCACGTGGTGTGAGTAGCATCAAGGTGAACTACAAGTATAAGAATTGTGCTGTTATGGAGGTCTCAAAATTCTCACAAAGGATGTTATTATTTGTCATCACATCATACTGGCTAAAGCTCAATGGTATCTTATAGTGAGAGAAGAAAGTACAGAAGTATCACCAACTCCTCTTTCCCAAGTGCCAACAAAATAATCATAGGACTCCATGTCGCGCTTTGAAAATCGCTATCTTGTCATCATAAAACAAAATTTCTCGTAAACGAAATGATACGTTGGGGCGACCACACCCAAAATCTGAATCTTCATCGTCCGATGATCTACGGTCGTCCGAAGATAGCTCGGAGTGTGAATCCACAGTACTGTCATCATCGTCATCATCGGAATCGTCACCGTCCGTATCAGAACCCGGCCAATTCTCTGCCCCTGGAACAAAACCTTCGCTATGGTTATCATCTGACTCTGAGAGATCAAATGACTCGCCGTTTCTCCCCTCGAGAATCTCGTAGCATTTATCGTGCATACCGATGTAGCTAAGTCCAATCTCCGGACGCAAGCTCACAATATCAAGAACCTGCAACGCGAGTTCCTTTAAATCCATATGTATCGGGCGGCCAATGTGAGGTATATGGAGCGCACGAATCTGAGGAATATTGGGGAGTCTTTGTAGAAAATAATGCTGATTGAATAGTTAGTAAAAGCAAGGGGAAAAAAGGAAAAGGGAAAGAAAGAAGTAAAGAAAATAAAATAACGAAAAGGGTTTTATAGATCGAAATTCTTACCCAATCTTTAGAATCAAGTGTCATAGAAAGTTCGGCCAGCTGTGGCATACGCCCACTAGTAATGAAAGTAATTATGTCTCGTGTAAACATCCACTTTCTCCAGCGACTGGAAGTTCCAGATGCTCGCTCCGTACTATCAATCAACAGTTTTCTGAGACTTAGGCGATGGGTACGGATGACGTTGCGATATATCGCCTCTATATGTACGGCGGAATCATACAGTGGAGCCCCGTGCAAAAATAGAGTTTGCAAACTATCAGGGCAAAGAGTGTCCTTGATAAACAATAATAAATATGGGGAAACAGCGTCAGTATGAATGTGCTTGATTCTTAGCGGAAATTCGGTTGAGTTTCTATCATGAGTGTTGACATTTTTCTTGCTGTGTTTGACACCCATGCGAGGCAAAGGAGACGGGGCGAAGCGGCGACGAAGAGATCGCCAAAGTTTCTCATGGCCATCGCAGCGAAGAATTGTGAGGGTGCTGATCCTAGTCCAATCAAGGGTGTCAAGTAAGACTTGCGCGGATATCGAGACGCGCTCCAATTCTAGTACCTCCAGCTTCAGTAGGTTACGATCAGCATGTGATGTGAAAAAAGGTGCGAACTTCAGAGGCTTTTTTGAAGACTCTCGGGAAGGTTTCATGTCCGGCGATTGGACGCTGAGTGCCTCATTGGGGGCTGAGAAAGAATTGCTTTCCTCCTCAGTGATACCGTTGAGCTCCGCGGTATTCCCAGTTGAGGGTTGGTCCTGTTGTTCTTCTGAACTAGTGTTTAATATAGCGGCATTGTTATTAATTGGACCCTCCGATTTTTCGACATCTTCACTGGACCCTTGGGCGCTATTTTGAGCTGAATTCTCCCTCAGAGATTTATCCTGCAAGCGACCGGACCAACCAAGTATAGTTCCAAGTACACCACCAGCTTTAGGCCAACCTGACGTGGTGGAACTTGGTTGATCCGTATTTGAGGCTGGCTTCACCCACTCCAATAGATACACCTTTAACGCGATACCAATGCGGAGCTCTCGTAACCGGTCTCGCGAGCGCTCAATAAGAACTGCCATTTCTTCTAGATACGATTGCTCGTCTATATCAAGGACGCTCAGACTTCTTAGTGGGGGGAGTATCGACAAGGTAGGGTATTCTACATGTCCATACTTCCGTTGTAGCGATGAAGTGGTGACAGGAGGTGGGTTGGGGGTTTGTGTCACCGGGAGGGTTATTGGAGAAATAGCAGGAACTCCTGGTAAAGGGCGCATGACATATTCAGAATTATCGTGCCAGCGAATCCAGACATTTTCCAAACGGCAATCATGGCCGGGCCGGGTAGCTAAAGACGAAAGTGCAATCCACACGTCTCGTACAACCCCAGTTGGCATGTCCCAAATGAATGTTTCTAGATTTATCATCCGAGCTACGGCCAAAGCAACCAGAGTTCCCAGCATCTTTCCCGTTTCTTTAGTCACACAATAGTCCTGGACACAGTCGGCTGGGCCGTTCCCCACCGAGAACTTGCGTGTGTACTGTGCAAAATAGTTTCCTCGACGAATCTGCCGTAAATCGTTTGGGCCGTAGCGAGGTGGTATATGGCTGCCAGTACAGCCGCAATGATGGCAAGATTCTGAGCGGCCCCAGGGGAGCTCACGGAATATGTCTTCCCCCATAACTAGTGTTGCGAGCCCATATGAAAGAGCATCCACGCCAGCCGGATGTTCAGCTTGTTGGACGGTCTCAGGCCAGACTATATCGAATCGGGAATACATTTGAGGTATTGCCAAGCTGTGAAGGGCGGAGCAGGTAAGAGCAAGGGAAGTCAGATCATTTGTATGAGTCACCTGTTAGGATTTGAGAGCTCAGAATTAGTAAATTTTAGCAAATAGCGGGTCGATCGTAGGGAATACCTCTTTGATGATATCCTGCAGTAGATCTACCGGCAGATCTAGCAAGTTCAATCGTTCCTTCTCAATTACTTGAGACGTTTCACTAGTAATTTTGCATTTCGCTTTGAGCAAGTCCGAAACCTCCGACAGCTCCGCATTGTTGTCACGACGATAGTTGACTTTCGATGGCAATGGTTCGGCAGATGCGGTGAGTTCGGGGCTAAAAGATGGTGCCGTCATCTCGTGAGGGGAGAGTATCTTCTCCAGCGCGCGTTCTTCAGTTCCGACTGAGGTGGTGCTGGCACTTGAGATAAAATCTTCATCATCTGACGACGGGTCTAAGTCAGAGCTGATTCGAGAGTCAGCATGAGCATTGCTGGACTCGGCCATTGTTTAGTCACGGGGCGAGGCTGCATAGAAATTCGCGGGAGAGAACTGATACGTGGGGGAAGGAAAGGAGCAAAAAATCAGACCGGAGGTGGAGAGACCGTTGGGTGGGGGGAGAGGGAGATCTTGCTGCTAGCGCTAGGATGATGATTATTATTGAACTCTTGTTGATTCTAACGGGAGGAGGGACTGGATCCAGAAAAGACGAAGCATCGGCTTGGGGTATTTAGGTAGTAGGTAGGTAAAGGTGGATGGGGCGCGGCGGGAACACACAGGCAAATAGAGCGTACCACAAAGAGAAACTACCAATCACAACCCCGAACTGCAGGGCGGCTAAGACTACCTGGGAGGTGTAAAATGTGCTTTGGGTTAGGAAGATGTGGGCTACGGTCAAGGCTCACTTGAGAGAAACGACCGTGGAAGATGGGATATGGAACCGGAAGTCTCTGTCGCATGACGGGTAGAAAGAAAAATAGTCTGTCAATGGAGTTCTGGTGGGAGATGAAGCTGTCACTACTGTTGTTGTCGTTGTTACCAGGTAGGTACCTTGATGCGGGAACTTGGTGGGGTTTCCTAAAACACTCAAATCTGGGAAGCTCAGCCTAGTGGGTGGGGGGACCTTAGGCTCCCGTCCTGGAGCCGCACGTGCCATCGCGTCTCTTTGCTTCATCTCTTGGGGCTTGCTTATTGAAGAACTGTGGATCATTTACTTCCAGGTTGGTCTAGATATTGGATACAACAGGCCGAAACACAACCGTTAACGGAAAGCTGCCCCAACTATCGATGCGACATGATGAATACAACTAGGTAGAGACGCACACACAGAGAACTTGAAAACAATACGTCCGTCTATTGCGAGACCAAACAAGTAACTTAAAAAAAAATTGAAAAGAAAGAGAGAAGAAAAGCAGGAAATAAGGAAAGGAAAAGAGAATAACTATGTGTAGGGGCTAAAGATAAAAATCCATAATCAAACGCAGGACTACCTAATTAGGAGATCATTTCGTAGTTCCATATTCATCGGAATAAAGCACATCACAAACCCGGCCAACAAATCCCGCGAGACCAGACGACGAGCCACCTTCTGATGTACCTAGTGTTGTCGATGCCCCAGGAATAAGAAACACCTTGGACCCGACTTCAATCCACTCAACTGACGTGATAAAAGAGAAGGTGATCTCGATGTTTCCCCGCATGGGATTACTAGGCGATTGAGCCATCTCGTTCACCTCAGGGCCTCGGCCGTCTTCCAGAGAATCTCCATCAAAACTGAAAAACTCGGACTCTAGCGGTGATGGTGGTGACGAAATAGGGTCTTCACCCGCCAGCGCCATGCAGGTCAGTTTTACAGCGGCCCGAATATTTCCAACATAAACAATGGCATTACCTCCTAATAGAATTGGGGGGGACAAGGCGGAGGAAAATTCTGCCGAGTTAAAGCTGGCCACGAACCCAACATGGAACCATAAAGGCTTGCTGGCTGAAGGGCTCAGCCCTGGTGGAGTAGCCAAAATAGAGCCTTTGCGAATTTTCCCAAGGCGAGGAGGCAGTTCGTCTGAGCTAGGACAAAGAGGTTCGATTCCAATTGTCCCTACTTGGTCTTCCACCAGCTTTTGAACTGGAAGCCGGAGGTTTCTAACACTCACAACGCGAACGCGTTGCCAATTTGCATGGGCTAGAAAGGGTACTTTTCCAGATATAAATCCTTGGATGAACGAGGCTGAAAAGTCCCCTGAGGGAGGGCGGCTTCGATATGAGCCGTACTGAGAGTCTTGATCCGAGCGCCTTTCAGACCGACCTTTTGGCCCGAGTTGGCTGCTCCCGTTATCAGGGGCCACATTCGCTGGGATAGGACCAATGACTAATTCATCCCCAACGGAGATAGATCCATAGCGAACAAGCCCGCAGAGAACAACTCCATGATTTTGCTGCCGTTGCTCTGAATAGACCTTGGATGGAGGAATCGCAAACACTTCATCGATATCAAAAATATGCGTCGGTAGCTGTGGAGGTTGCAAAGATTTAGGGACATCAATAGTCCTCAGGGGCGGCCGTGAAGGAATAGGCAGATACCGAAGGAAGGCATGCAACTTCCCTATGCCCGAGCCGTCGACAGCACTAGTAAGAACTATTGGGACACTTGACACAGTGTTACTTATTGCAGATATTGTTTTTTGGACTTCCTTGCTATCGATAGATCCTATGTGTTGCAGGTCGACTCCCCTCTCTGACGGAGTGGGTTGCACGGGTAACATTGTAGGCTTTTTGCCGGAATCCTTCAACGCGGACAGTATTTTGGCAAGATTGGTCCTTAATCCGGCACGAGAGGCAAGATCCATTTTCGTAATCACGACAATAATGGGTATTTCTAGCTTGATGCAGAGTTCTAGGTACGCCAATGCTACATTAATATCAGTCAGTTGCTCACTGGAATCATTGGGGGTCTCCAGTGGTGGTTCTTCCTCGCAAGTGGCTGGTATGCAGAGGAAAACATAGTGAGGAGCCCAACTGATCAATCCTCTTAGCGTAGACTTGAGATATCGCACAGAGCCGGGAAGGTCAGAGACAAATGCTAAACGGCCCCCCTCCGAGGCCGCGTGAACATCATCCCAGGCCGCAACATTTCCAGAGGCGTAGTTAACCACATCAATCTCACCGGTGGGTGTTTCGCTTCCAGCGTATCCTATCAATTCATGGGCAACTGAACTAGTTATACCCGAAGAGATCTCATGCCTATGCTTGAGGAGACTCAGCCTGCTTGCTCCTCTCCCGTTGTCGAGAATAGATGATGTCAATGTCCCTAGAAGTGAAGACTTGCCCGCAGTGCTTGGCCCCGTGATTGATATTCTGAGCTGTTCAGTGGTTGAGCAGGCACCCTCCGAAATATAATCCTCCGCGTTACTAGATAGTAGGGAATCGCCCTCCTGAAATCCATGTTTAGGGGTTTTTGTATGGTAGAAATCCCAATCTGGGCTCACTAGAGCCTCAGCAACCCAGAGACTTTCAGTACAGGCTTTACCAAGACCCACATCCTGGACACCTGGATCCTCAGCCCATTCGCAAGTGCCTACAATCACCCTGCGGAGAATCTCTACCTTGCAACCTAAGCTAGTCGCCATAGCTTGTAAATTAGTTATACTTTCCTCCAGCTCATCTTGAATAAGTCCGACGAAGGTTCCATCATCAGCTACTCCAATTTCGTAAAGAGCACCTTGACTCTCCTCTAGACCGGGGAGCAAACGAGCGGGCTTCTGAGCTGCCCCTAATTTGGGGGTTGCTTCCGGAAGAACAGGGAGAACAAGGTTAGCCGTGGTAGACGAGTGGAAAGGCGATGATTGCTGTAAACGCCAAAGTAATTGTGTGGTTAACTGTTGAAGACGCTGCTGGCGACTTTCAATCGAGCGGGCTTGCGGAATTTTCAGCTCAGACTCCCCAGCTGAGGACGCGGTGGGACCAGACGTGGACAAACTTGCGCGCGAATGATAAGCGCCAGCCACAAGATTTCCGGTGGATATCGAAGTATATAGCCGCCTCGGGCGTAGGAGCAAGTGTAATTTGTACTCCGTAGGGCCCTCCTGTGGCTCGGGGTCCAATTTAGTGATACCGTAGTCAGACAAAAAGTCATGGTCTGGAGTATCCAAGTTTGTGATAGACCGTGCTCGAGAAGCTGTAGTTCGGCTGCCAGCGGCAATCACTTGAGGGGTAGAAGACCCCGAAGTCGACCATGGGGAAGAGACCCTTGGAGGATCAGGGTCATACGTAAAGATGGAAGCCATGACTTGGAGCTCTGTAAACACAGTACCAAATTGGGATATAGAGAGGAGGGAAATATGGGTCCAATTAACGGGGCTATAATGAGGATTGATCAAAGCCCGAGCAGCGATTAATTCAAACAGGTATTACAGTCGCAGATATGTAGTGTCGTAAACGATATGTCGTGCACCGTCGGATGTCGAATTTTCCTTGTATGTAGTTGACTGACATTAACAAAGTCATCTTGAGATGGAATCACAAGAGGATTGACGTAAATGTGGTAGGCACAAACAGGCCTGGAATATATATCTTGATTTTTGCCGAGAAAATCTTTATTTTCTATGAAAAGGCTGTCATACAACGATGAGTATTAACTGGTCAAAAGAGAGACGGCATTTTGAAGGTGAGTCACAGGGATTTGGATTTCAAGCCGTTGATTGATTAAGTGACACGACATGATCAGGTGATGTTGATGTAATCAACACCAACAACACGTGTTAGACGATCCATCGACAAACAAGAAAGGGCAAATATACTCTGGGTTGATAGAAATTAAAGAAATCCGGTGTGTGTGTTTTGTTTTATGGCAAATTAGCTGCTACATTGGACTTTCTGAAAGTAGAACTCAAGTACCAGAAGTACGAATAGGTAGGTAATAATATATAATCTCCCCTGAGATAGGTACTCCCTATTCACCCTTTGCCTCTTTCTCTTTTTTTTTTTTTAATTTAAGTTAAGAGATAAAATTGATATCAGATAAAGGCTAAATAAATAATACACAAGATTTGGCAGATCGAAAGTATATATTTATACATATCCCCGTCATTGCACAGATTAATATTATCAAGGGGAACAGTGTGCGTATGTATCCAGATGTTCAAAGTCGATTGACCCAAGTATCGCTGGCCCAAACGCCGAAGCTAGTTATGCAACTAAGTCTGCATGCCTACATTCCCATCTCTTCTTGGTAAGCTTTGGCTTTAATTCATGCATTCTAATTCAAACCGTACCACCAGAAACAAGCAAATCTAAATGTTTTCCCTGGCCTTCTTTATATATTTTGCATGGAAAAAGATAGACATGGAAATATCCGGCTGTACCTTGAAAGGGTCGATTTTTCCATGCACACTAGTGACCTGTCCGCTGAAAAGTGAAAGAAGGGCTCAGAATACCCAGGGCCATATGTCAGAAACACCGAACCTCCCTACTGGTAAGGGATATTCATGAGTATGAGGTTTCCGTGGAGTCCTGGAGCTTCGTAGGACATAATAATATCTATTAGGGAGTATGTCGGAGCCACGGAGTGGGGTTATTCTATTCTGTTATTGATATACCCCAATCATTGTTATTCGTGAGACAAATCCCTGGCAATGCCCTTGCATTTTCCCTGCGCAACATGGATGTTTCTAGCGGTGGTCCGCGTGAAAACAGCGCCACAACTGGGGCACTCTGCTTTTGCAACAACCCCTGATTTCTCTCTTTGATGTCGAAGTAAGTTGCTAAATGTTGAGAATTCACGGCCATTACACCCGTGGTCCCAGCACTGGGGTTTTGGTCGAAAGCTAATGACCCTAACTTGTTGTTCCGGGTCTGAGGAAGCAGGAGCTGAGTCAGGGGACGAGTAAACAGGCCCTGAGGACATTAAAGGTGGTGTTTGGGAGCTGATTCCTAATGAGCTTTGATTTGATCTAATAATTATAGATATTAGTTGATGAATTAGTAACAAAGGCAAGCTGTATATACTCACGGCAAGGAAGATCCTTGGGCTAGATAGTAATCTGAGTGATTAACTAAGTATGAAGGCGGACTATTTATAGATTAGCTATGTGTTAAAAATGATCGCTGGCCATGTTACGCACGAAGGAGTAAAGAGTTGGTCTGGAACTGAAGGGGAGCTGGTTGGAACTGAGCTGCTAGGAAATGAATACGGTATGGATGCACTGTTTGAAGCCGCATGTTAGTCGTTCGTGATGCAATTGAACCTGTTAGAGTTTTGAAGGTGTGCTTACCTCCTAGGATGATGTCTGTTTGGAGGTAAGCTTGCCGGGGGCTGGGAATAGAGGTATTGTGTAGAAGGAGCTCCTGGCTGGTAGAAGCTCTGTGAGTGAGAATGATGATGTGGACTGTATCCGACGGGAAAACCAGGGCTGGAAAGGCTTTGCGACTGGGAGTATGACTGTTGATCGACTGTCATGGAAGAGGGCTGGACGGGCTGGGAGGACCGGCTTTGCCAACCATAGTCTATGCAAAGTTAGTCCCGTTAGGTGATGGCAATGATGAAGAACGTCATTCATCGTGGGCAAATATAGGTGGGTAAAACCGTACTTGAGTTGTGTGCCATGGCTTCGGCCAAATATGTTTTGAATAACAGCTGAAAGAGGTAACCGGCTGTTCTTTATAGAATAAAGCCTTAGCAACCTAACCCAACACCTACCAGAAATGGAATCCGCGTAAGTTGACGTACCGACGAGTATGTCGTTCTAGAGATGCAAGGGTCTTTCGGAGAGAATTCAATCGTAAATCCGTATCCCAGTTTCGGATAGAAGCTATAAGCTCTAGGGGACTCGGTTAATGGAAAATGGCGATGAAATATTCCTGACAGCCCAAGATTTCACTAGTATAGCTTCAAATTTGGGAGTGGGGGCAAAAGTCGCAAGGCCACAGGTGCGATTTCGCAGACTTTCACCAACTAAAATAGGATTTGATATATGTACTCCTAAATATTTGAGGAGATAAACCTATTGAAGAAATATGGCCGTTAGAAGAGCCTCTGCTGGAGTTTGCTGGGACGTTTTAAGTCGCCTTAAAGGATGGGGAGCGTCCTCTGAAGTGTCCCGTAGTTAGCTGGAGGGGCATTGGGGACTGATATTTCTATGAGGCTGGACGATGGAATAACGCTAAGGGCAAGCCATAGATTAAAAAATCCCATGCAAGGAGAGAGATAAGAGAGGAAGGCGATATATTTGATAAGGTTAAAGAGATCAAAAGTCGGGAAGAAGAAAAAGGTAAGAATGGGAGTGAATAAACGAATAAATAAAAGAAAACAAGAAAGATAATCATCGACTGGAGGCTATTGGGGTATGGAAAATGGGAGGTGAGGGCGGGAAAGAGAGAGGAGAGCGTTGCACCTACATTTATTTAGTCAAAGTGTAGCTTTTTTGCGTCAACATAGGGGCACTTCGAGTTCTACAAACGTTGAGGGCTGATGCCATTCCCAAGACTGGTTCAAGGAGAGCTGGAAGTATTTAAGCGTTCCCACACCGGAAATGCAGGATTAACAAGACACGAATAAGCGTGAACCCTTCATGAGAGTTTGGCAGCTCTCAGCTTATAAATTTAGGTCTATTATTACATTCCTATTATTATATTATTATTATTTTTTCTGTTAAATTACTTGATTTTCGTGGTGTTTTTTGTTTATTTTATTTCAAATTATTACCGAATCCCCTGCTATGACAACCTCTCTATGCCTCTTTTGAATCCTATTCTCATTTTCTCTGTCTACATCTATCTCTCTCTTTTTGTATTTTTTTTTTTTTAATTATTTTTAGTTTACCTCTTTTTCTATCATCTCTTCCTCTTCTGACTTGGCTTATACGAGGCGTGTGTTCACTGCCACTGTGGAGGGGAATGTGCCAGTCAGAACTCCTTCTCAACGGCGGACACCAACAACACTGCCGGTTCAAACTCTCTTGTGACTGGTCCCTGATGAGGGTTTCCCTGGGTTGTCTTCTACTCTACTTATGCAATGGCCGTTTCGCCGGGTAGGTAAGTACCTAGGACGTGAGCAATATAAGTATGTACATAAAATACGGCTCTCCTACCGGCTAAGAAACCTTGAGAGGAACTTGGGAATATCCCATACCCGCACTCTCGGTTGACAGCCATTTTTTTCCCACTATCTTTTACGAGCCTTAATATAGGACACTACATATGATACAGCAGTGTATTATTTATTACACGTGATTGGTGGTGATGGTGTCTTCAGTGTGTTCAACACTTAAACATCATCCGTTTTCTCTAACTCGACTCCACTACGGGAATTGAATGACGGCCAACTCAAATGCTTAGGATTTTTCCCCCCCGTCTATTAATTAAAAAAGAAAAATTATATGTCAAGAAAAATTTTTTTGGCTTGTGAGAAGTTTCCGTCATACTCTAGGTAGCAGGAACAAGCTCCTGTAATAGTTAAGAGACCGGGGGGGATTAGTCTCCTAACCCCAGCATTTGGGGGAGATTCCATGAGAAAACAGAAAGAAAGGGAAAAAAAAAAAAAGAAAGAAAAGCAAATAAATCAAGGAATCCTTTTTTTTTTTTTTTTTTTTTTTTTTTTCAGCCCCAATAGGCCACACCCAAAGGGCCCACAAGGTCATGGTTCCTAGGTAGGTAAATAGGTAAGTTCTAACCCTTAAGTTTCTCCAAGACTTATACTTCTGCCTATTATAACTGCCCCGTCTTGTTCGAGTTTTTTTTTTTTTTTCTTTTTTCCTTTTTTTCTGTCTTTTTATTGTAGCTCGTTTATGCCTTCCTCAATTTGGCTAGCTTATTGAACACGGGCTTGGGGGCTAGGTAAGAGGAAATGCCTGATTCGTTCAATAGGAACGACACTAAAAACATGGGAGTATACTAGGTATTCTTTAACCAGTCCCTAAAGGGAAGAACACCTTCTCATTACACTCACGGAGTTGGACTAGATCGCCGTGGTACGGAGAACCAGTGTCAGAATTAGACCGGCCACATGGCGATAAGAAAAAGGCAGCTGGTACTATGGATACATCCGCTTAGCCCATCCACCTCTTCCCCTCTCTACTGCAAGACGCCTGGAAAGGAATTTCTAAATTATATGCGTTCAAGTCCTTAATTGCCTTGTATTATCACTACTGATCAACTGGAGTATTTGTGACGCTGATCCGGTTAGTTAGAATGCTTCTGATTTGGTGCATCAGAACTTTTGACGAGGCCTTTGTTTGGCCCCCAAACTTGTCTTCTTCGGCTCGCCAGCCACATACAGACTAGACGAAGCTGACCTAGCGGGTGATTTGGTTATCCTTTCTATTTTCGCTCTGGTTTCACAGTCGCGAAAAGAAATTGGATAATTCCAAAAAAAAGCAAGGGGTTTCTGGATTGTTCTCCTAAACTCAATAGCTCATGGAAGCCACCGAGATGCCGTCCACATGTTGGTGGTGCATATTGACAGGCGTATCCATCCAACCTTGATCTTAGAATTTCGGCTTTTTCGGAGAATCTTGGCAGGGCATCAGCATCACATTACGAGTTGGAAGGGTTTCTCTGAGCGAATACGATATCACATGGACAGCGCCTCATCTCCAACAGCCAACCAAAAAACATTGGCTGGGAGTCTTCCATGAAAGCGCCAAAACAAAGACTGTCAGACGAGATTGTTCTTATTATTTGACACGTTTGATTTCACCATTTCCTGAACGCTAATGGGATGATGATAGCTCTTGCTAGTGTCTACGGACAGCCACGGTAAGGATCGCCCAGGATCAAGAGCCTAAAGGTAGAAGTGGACTTAGAACAAAATATCAAGGACCGCCCACTCGGAACACCGCCTTGGTCTGATCTGATGAGGAGAAGCCGTGATGATGAGGCACATATGCTTTCCTGAATCAGCCAACCACCACCATCATCATTGGGTGGGCTATATGAACGAGAATTGAATTATATTGAGAATTATATTAACTGACCCCCCCTTCTAGCAAGTATTATTACCAGCGAGTTACTGTACTGAACCGGTTACGTGTTCAACTACTTAGTTAGTTCAAACCCCGAGCTTATCAAACCAATTTCCTTTCCCGATTAGTGTGTTTCTCCCTGGTGGCCTAGTTTGGTTCCCCACAAGGCAAGTGGTCCATTGTCATCATTAATTACCTATGAGCCAAACTAATTATTGGGACCGTTTCTCGGCGAAGCGTATCCGAAGGATGATCTTGGGAATCATATTCGCCCACTCTGATTGATTGCTCCGTGTCGGAAAATACGGGATAAGAACGTTCAGCACTCCGACATCGCTATTGGTGACCTCGTCCAAGATTGACACGAAGGCGTATCTCCCACTCCTCCGAAAGGAAAAAAGAACCGAAAAAGCAAGAGCCGAAAGAAAAAAAAAAAAAAAAAAAAAAACTCCCCAAAAAAAGCAGAATAGAAAATAATGAAAGCCAGTCAGAAAGAAAACATGGACGAATTGGGATGCCTTGATTTATTCATAAATTAACACTCCCATTACGCTGAGTTAATTAATTAATTCCACCCTCGTCGAGATCAAACAGGCTAGGATTCGACGATCGGCCTGGCCTCCACGTGCTGTACCACTTTAATCGATCCTGCTGGTTGAGACTTTGGGTACGTGTTGGAGGTCCTGGGTCGAGTACCAAACAATGGGTAATAATTAAATATCTATTATGGGGAGATGGTCCCTCGTTCGCCTAAAAAATTTTTGGGACGGAATTGGTGAGCCCAAATGAACTACGTAGATATAAACCACCTAGCTGATAAGAGAAGTGAAGAGATAAATAATGCAATTTACCTAGTATGCACTTCCGCCTCCGTACTAAGTGTGTCGCACCAGTTGTACCATAAACTTTAATTCGGCTCTCGTGAGTTTTTGGCAATCAATGAAGTATCATAAAACCTCAAGATATCATTATGTGAATGGCTAAGCTTCGCATTCGGAGGCCGGGGAATTTTGTGTGTAGACTATGCCTGACTAAGCCCGGAAAAGGGGGAACTTGTAAGAGCTGGAGATTTAAACCTTCACAATAATAATGTCTATCGACAAAAGATGATCATATCCAGGTCTAGAATAAGGACCTCCCACAAGGGACAATGATGCGAGATATTCTAACACTGCGGCTGACACCCGCATAGTTCAAATGATACAGATTTGAGACTTAATGGTATACCTCATCATAAGCTCCTACACTTGTGTTTTAGTCCCTTCCTTCAACCCCCCCTGTTCAACTAAGTATTAACTAATGACTGCTAGCTATGTCTGGAGTGCCGAATGGATACTCCAATTGCTCCGCAGGGATACTTGTTTCCCGATATTACCTTGGCTATTGATTACTCTTCCCAAATCCCTCCTTCCCCCTTTCCACCCCCCCCCCTTTAAATCATTAAATTAACTTTTCACTTCTTTAGTTCATTTGATTTTGCTGGATATGCATGAGTCCCTGAATATTGTATACGCTCTACCGTAGCCTAGATTATGAACGCTTTCTGAAATCGCAATGTCTATAATGAGTCATACACTCAACCTCAACCTCCGACTTGTGGAGAATGGCCCGCCTCGGTACGGCCTCATGTCGATGCGAGGGGTTACCTAAACTAAGGGCCATCAGGCTGGGTTGGTGGCGGACCAGACAAGAGAGTGATACGCCTTCTGGGAGATTCAGGCGGGTCCCTGGCGCTCCTGGATATGGTCAGCCGAGCTCCATAGCGGGAAGACTTTTTAACGTCAGTTTACTTCGTACACTATCAACGGTAGCCCTTCCGTGGGGCCCCTCATGTTGGAAGGATATGCAGAATTGTGCCTGGAAGGAAGCAGTAATCTGGCGCTATCAAGATGGAAAGGATATCCGACTGCCTATTGGATTTGGATAATGCTGGTGGGGAGGGGCGCTGGTAAAAGACGTTCCAGAATCTTTCGACAAAGCTCGTATTTTCATCTTTATTGTTTTTTTTTTTTCCCGGTCGCCAAGGAGGCATCCATCGCACCATCCAGACGTTGTGTGCATTGTTATTATTTTATTATTATTATTTTTATCGATCACGAAGACCACTGGACTGGTGTCATCTTGTATCCACAGGTCCACCTCAAACCTTATAGACGAATGCCCTTCCCAAGACGATCACGGGAGTTCCATCTAATAATGTGGGTTATTGTGGATCTGTAAGAGTTGTTCGAGGTTTTCTTTTTCTTTTTCCCCTCACTTCTTCTTTTCTTTTTTCTTGTTTTGTCTCTGGTATCCCCCTCTTTCTTTTTTGCTTTTTCTTTTCAAATTTTTTTTCTGCCCCCCCTCGCCTATTAGTTCGATGTAGATTCATTCTCGAATAATATCTATTTTCCTTCCCCCCTTGACGATCTACTCAATGGGAGACAAGGAGGTAGACACCGGTCGTGTCACTAAGAACAAACGTTTCCGCTAGTCCTACAACGCCAACAGTATCTTACGCTTTTGTTCGGACAATTCCCGTGAGGGCTGTGTTAATGTCTCAACTCCCTGAATCAACCTAGTGGCTTGCGACAGAGAACCAGAGGAAAAAAAAAAAAAAAGGTCGCATGTGAAACCGTTAGCATCATCCTTTCCGTTGGCCGCCGGCCTAGCCTCGGATCTCGACTATCCTTAACCCTGCCTCTTTCTTGATCCTTCCGTATGCGGGGCTACGCCGATCTTCTTGGACGGCGTTGGTTCAACTCCATTTTGGGAGAAAAGGGTAAGAACTTGGTGATGTTTTCTTTTTTCCTATTGAGAATCAACCATCTAAAGCACGATAATATTGGCCATTATTATGATGGGATGCGGATGTTCTTGTTTCAGTCTTTGACCTCCTGAAGGAACTTACGGTACGGCCCGAGTGCCGGCATGCATAGTAACGGTGAAGGTCTCTTCCCTGATAGTATTAATGGTCCTTTGTCCCAGGGCCGCGGTTCTAGGTCATTTTTCCCTTTTGTCCATTTTTATGCTTTGAAGTTTTTTAGTCCGGATTGAATGGGCAACCGTTTCTTATCCCGAGGATCAAGAGGTGAAACGCCGATGCAATCAATGGCTTGCCCGTTTAACCGATTAAAGAGCAATTCTTTCAAGCGGTCTATCCCGCGAAACGAGGCAACAACAACCGCAAATTACAACCTTAGGTTCTTGACATCTTACACTCTTAAACAGGCAGAGATAATATGGTCTGCGCGAAGATGGGGTCCAGAAGCGCGATGTATGGGGAACAGCCTCCACAGGTTTCAGTTTTCCTGAGGCGTTCTTGCTCTCGCTTAACATTCAAACAACCTCAGACAAATAATCTTTCCATTGTCTTACACGAGGGTAAGACTAGCGTAAATTCTATTCCCCTCGCCTTCCCCCTTTTTTCCTGTTTCTCTCTTATCTTTTATTTTTTTATTTTTATTACCTCGCTTCGACACTATTTTGCCACACAACGTGACAGTCATCCCTGTGATGAGAAAGGGGCATTCACACTTCTTTAAAATGCAGTAGATAAGGAAGGCGTGAAATATCAGATTAAGAGGATCACAGAAGGCTCAGAATCTTGACTTCATAAACCGATCGCCCGCCGTGGAGATATTTCGATTGTACTCTTTGATAAAAACCATCGATACTGCAATGGCATAGAATTTTCTTGAAGGAGGATTTGGTTGTAACTTTGATGATGCCAACAGGATCTGAGGTAGAAGGGAGATGTTGACGCAAATTTAAGCTATCTTGCTAGTCTGGAGAGCATCGTGCGATGACCCGAGCCACAGGGGCACAGGATTCCTAACATAATCGCTATAGTGCATTAAGACGACAGGAAGTCTGACTGCTGGCCTATGGTGCCTTTCAAGTATGTATGTTTATATCATTAAAATAAGGCAACTAAATGTCACTATTTTGTTGGTTGGAAAGTGGAATAAAACGCCTGAGATCACAGCATTGCTGTCAGGTTTAAAGTTGACAGCGGATCTGCGGCTGCAGCTGAGACTAAGCTGGCTGCTAATTCAGCCAAGGAATTTAAAGCAGGATGTATTTGATGGGGGAGGTCAAGGCCTGAGCTCCTAATGAGGAGTTCAAAGAGTTAGCAGCAGTTCAAGTCAACCCCACATTTATTTTTTGTGTGCAGAAGTTTAGTCTAGTTAATTATTATCCATCAACAGTTTCTCTTTGTCATGCGTGCGCTCAACTTAACAACACTTGTAATATACACTAATTAGTAGCCGCTCGCTCCGAAGTCTGGCCATCTACCCAATATTGAGTGACTCTCCCTTGTAAACACTCATAATTCAGAGTACCTGGCTTATATGCATACCATCTGTTACGAAATAAGGTTGTACAAGGTTGGGGTGAGTTCAACCCTTTTTTTTCCCTCTCCTTTCTCCACGGAGAAATATCATTTTGGGGTGGGACACCGGAATTGATCAAGAGGATAATTAATAGTTTAAACGGGGATCCCTTGACCTGGAGTGAGCCTAGTAGTAAGTAACCTTAGGTAGTTTCAACCCCCGATCTAATAACTAGATTAAACAGGATCTGACCATCTCGATCATGGACCGGGCCGGTCATATCGGAGGGATCGATCGTGGATCTTACTGGTTTATTATTTCGATGCATTAGATCCATGTAGTACCTACATACTACCTTGCAGCAAATTTCCTGTCGCTTGGGCCGAGATCTGCAGCTGCATCTACCTAGGTACCTAGTTTCTACCAAGGATTTGCATCATTGACGTGGGTTGTCAACTTGGCATGGCATTAACAAAGAACAGACCCCATCCGAAAATGCACTAATGGACTGTACAGTACATATAACCAACGATAATTATTATTATAATGATGATAGTATAAAGTTCAACGCAGCAGCGGAAAAAGCCATGTCTATTTCCAATATTGGAGGGATGTAAGGTTGGAGCCAAGGAAGTATCAATTGTGTTTATCAATAATAAGGTTCCTGAGGACCTTATTACTTTGTATATTTTTTCTTTTCATTCGCTCATCCTGCCTTTTCTAGAATCAATTTAACTTTCTTATTTGGTTCATGTACCTTGGTTCAACATCAAATTGACTAAGGAACCTTTGCTCATTGACGTTATCACTTGAGCACGTGTCACATGATGCTACTGTGGATGTTACCTTGCCTCCTACTTTCTTCCTTTTTTTTTTTTTTTTTTTCCTTTTTTCTTTTTTTAACAGTCGTTATTTTCCCTTTCCTCTACTGATAATCTTCAATTGCCACTGTTCTGTGAAAATCACTGGTGTCTCTCTTATTCATAACCCCCTTGCTGATGATTGCGATTTCCCGCTTATACTGCGGTAGGAGAAACTGATAGTGTTATGTCCTCAATATGAGATTACCATTAATCCCCGTGACTAATCTCGTGGCTCTCTGGGGTGTCTGGAGGAATTTTTCGATCAATTGGTTCATTTTGGATAACCTCATAACCTCGCGGATGACTGAAGCTGTCCTCAGATGAGCAGCAACACGCTTACAGGCTTTCATCGGCCATATTTCATAGCCACATGGGTAGAATTCGGTGTATCCATATTTTTCTTGTGCGCCAGGTGCTTAACGGCAATTTTTATTCTTCATTCCTTGAAGGCTGATCTATATCTGGCATGTCTCACATTTGTAAGACGCACCCTTGATCCTGCTTGATAACACAAACGCACATCGAGTAAAACTCACACGATCCTTCAATCCGGCACAAACCAGATATTAGGGGCCGCAAGCATGGCCATGATCACAGCGGCAGCAGCAGAAGGGCTCGGGGTCCCCGAGATATATCTCAGCAAAGACATGGGTAGTAATGCGCTCCTTTACGGCTGGCTCAACCAATTCCTCGCTCTTATTGCCATAGGCCTCGGAAAGTTAGCCATTGTGGCTTTTTTGCAGCAGATTCAAGGCTACAAGACCACGCTTAGGAGTGCCTTTCTCTGGTTCCTTGCGGGGAGCAATTTTATCGTGAATTGCATCGCTGCCGCACTTGCTATTGTCCAGTGCTCGCCAGTTGAGAAACTATGGCATGAAGATATACCTGGAACTTGTGGTCCTGGTCAGCGACGTATCCAAATATTTGGATACATTCAAGGGAGTAAGTTATTCCTACCCTATTTTGCCATATGCAAATGGTTGTAGTTGAAAGATCTTTTATAATGTTCTTCTGCTTACGCGGTGGCATGCTTCTGCTTACGCGGTGGCATGTTGAACTAGCTTGGTCGGCCTTTTGTGATTTCAGCCTGGCTTTGTTCCCCATTTTTCTTTTCGTCAGAGTCCAGGCGTTTTCCATATTAACTAGGGTCGGTCTTTGTGTCTTGATGGGAAGCGGAGTCGCGTAAGAAACCCCTGCTTACATAGTCATTTTTACCCTTTCGAGTACTGATATTTTATTCAACAATAGTGCAGGCGCTTGTGCCATTGTCAAAACAATCCAGCTAGAGCGGTTAACAACTCTGACTGATGCAACTTGTAATTCTTCCCTCCTACTCATCCTCCTGTAGACAGCCACAAGCTAATATATATATCTACGATAGACCAACTTGGCAACGTAATTGTCTGGAACCAGTAAGTTCTCTTGACTTCCTTTTACTTATATTGAAGGAAGGGCTAATCATAGCGAAGATCCGAAATGTGGGTCGTCTTTATTGTCAGTTGTATTCCACCGACAAAGGTGTTTTTCGCCCGCTTGATTGCAAAAGGTACCCATGGTGTTTCGACGATATTTAGTTCATTTCGGACGTCAAACCGGTCCGCTCCGCCGTCTCCTTCAGGGCTAGCAGGAAGTTGAATTATTGGAGAGCAACGCATTCGAAATTGGCCAGTACAGCCTAAAGTTCATGAGAGGTGGGTTTGTAGAGCCTTAGGCAGAGAAGAAAAGGGGTAGCCAAGAAGGATAGCGAACATTTTTACCAACTCTGTGGGCTGATGTATATAGTGTATGTACAAAACATGTATCAATATTTTTTTTTTTTTTTTTTTTTTCGAATACCTGAGTAAGATTTGCAAAAGCGAGATAGTCATGACCTTGCAATTAGATTGATTTATAAAAATCCGTACCGGAGATGAGATATAGACTTGATAAGCGAGGAGGATCTACTTCCGACGTTAGCATGTAGAATAACCTTCGCGACACAGTGCCTGGGCAGTAAGTAAGTACCCACACGCCCCACTGTCGACTGCAAGTATAAATTTCAATATCTGAGAACAGAAAAGTGGCAATTCATGGATAAATTTTCTATCAGTGCATGATTGGTCTCATATTATAGCTAGTCTATTCGACTCACCATCAACCCGCCATAAACAATTATCTGCCAGAGCATAAAGGAAAAAGAATCAAACAAGGCCACGTAAAAAAATAAAAATAAAAATAAAAAATTGAAAGGAAGACAGAGGAAAGAACAAAATGGCCAGTCACCCTCCCTATCTTTACTATAGTGTTGTTATAACAATACTCCCTACACCTACAACAACCGCACCATCCTTAGACTATCCCACATACCCGACGCCATGACTGCCCCGGTCTCAAAACGCGACCTTGTAACAGCCTGTTCCAGAAACCTCACTAAACACTTCCCACCCAAGCCATAACCATCGCCCAAGTGCTTGGAACCCCTCCACAATAATATCTCTAGCGTCAGCGCCAGCATCGGCCTATGAGCATGCGGAGGTGATGGTAAAGTGTCGGGGTTGTGCGACTCTATTGGGGAATTTGGGTTTTGGTTGTGGAGGTGCTAGGGAAGTTGATGTGAGGCGAGATGAGAGTGCGTGGAGTGGGTAGATATTTGTTATAGATTTATAGGAGGATTAGAGATGAAACTTTTCCATTAGGTATAAATGTCGCAAATGTTTAACTTTGACAAATGTACCTATGTCTACATACAATAATAATAAGAACTTGTTATGCGCTTTTCATAATGAGTGGAGGTTGCTATAAAACGGATGTGGAACGAGGCTGATAGGTAAGGCTGAATTTGGCGTGCCTCTAAAGGTGCCTTGTAAGCTCAAGTTTCCCCAGCGTTTTCTGACCGAGTAAGCAGAAAGAATTATTTTTGTCTATTTTGTTTTCATCAAACAATCAACAACAACTTTGGATTGACTGCCTATCTATGATGTATAGCAACAATGGGCTTCCCTTGTCTTACAAACATACTTCATTCATATTAATTTTGACAACCACACCCAACTTTGCTATGTAGAGAATTTCTAGTTGTTAGCTATCTATGGGGCTTTATTCCGCAAAGCTTAACTGCCTAGGTAGTTTTGGAGTGAGCTTGACTGCTAATTATTTTTGGTTTGACCCCTTGCCTACTGACTGGCTGAATCTAGGAAGTACCAGGGATGTTCAGGGCTCATAAATAAAAGCTATAATACCTAGTAGTATATCTTATTAAGAAAATCCTACAGGCTTTCCACTAAGTATCTGCTAGCTTTATAGAAATCTACTCCAGAGTATGGTTTGGTGCCCAACCTGTTGCCTGCTTTCGCCCAATAAAAAAGTTTTTTCTAACCGCTGGCGCGAAAGGCTGTGAATATTGACACTCTGAATTGAGACCCACCCACCAGCCCCCCTCAACAGGCTGACACTTATCTTTTATAAAAATCAACCCTGCCTCAAGCCGGAAATCTCATTGTAAACATTAATGACGTATTGCTATTGAAGCAGCTTTTTTGAAAAAATGGAGCCTCCTACGAAGAAACTCAAAACGGAACAGAGTCAAGACGGATTTACGTACACCGATTACACCGTGGGTTGGATATGCGCTCTCCCAAAGTCCGAGCTGGTGGCAGCACTAGCTATGTTGGATGAGGAACACCCTGTGCTTCCGTCTGTTGATTCACGAGATACGAACATTTATATCCTAGGCAGGATCGGTGTCCACAATGTGGTCATTGCTTGCCTCCCTGCAGAAATAACAGGTACCGTGTCTGCTGCTACCGTAGCCAAAGATATGGTTCGCAGCTTCCCAGCTGTCAGGTTTGGGCTGATGGTTGGCATCGGTGGTGGAGCTCCGTATTATGGCGCCCAGTCTAATGCTTCCAGTGAGGCCTATGAATCAGATGAGGGGGACTCGGGGGAAGATGGTTCAGATGAAGATATACAAGACATACGACTCGGCGATGTTGTGGTCAGCTTACATTCAAAGTCATCAGAAGCGGTTGTCCAGTACGATTTTGGCCGATCACTGCAGCAAAAAGGGTTTGTACATACTGGCGGAAAACTGAACAAGCCCCCAAGAATAGTTTTGAGTGCAATTGCTAGGCTTCAAGCTCAGCATGAAAGAAAAGGCAGCCAAATCCCTCAAATATTGCTGAAAATGGTCTCTGATAATTCAAATATGAAGGGCAAATTTCAACATCCGGGTTTGGAGAGAGATTCTCTTTTCAAATCAAGCGTCATTCACCCCGAAGGAAAGAAATCATGTAAAAATTGTCGGGGGCATCTCGATAGAAACCTGGTGAAAAGAAATGAACGCCAGGACAACAACCCACGAGTACATTACGGAACCATTGGATCGGCAGATCAAGTCATGCTGGATGCCACCTTAAGAGATAAGTGGGCACGTCAGGAGAGTATTAAATGTTTTGAAATGGAGGCGGCAGGTAAGTCTTTCGTCTGTCCTTTTCAAACTCATCGTCTTACCTTTCTATTAGGGTTGATGGACTCTTTCCCATGCATTGTTATTCGAGGAATTTGTGATTATGCGGATTCCCATAAGAATAGAATCTGGCAGCCCTATGCTGCAGCGACGGCAGCCGCATACGCAAAAGAAGTTTTACTTGTGCTTCCCGAGCAGGACCTTGTTAGCTTACTCCCAATAAAGCAATGTACGTAATTTCTACAACTTACATATTCAAGTTAATCGATTCAAGGCACATTATGAAAGCTAAGGTACGAATATTTGCCCATAGTGACCAATCGCATTGCAATCATCGAAAACACCGCCCACGAAAGCAAAATTGCGATTATATCATCTCAAGAAGGTAGATATCCCCTCTTATCACAGTATTGATGGCTTTTTTTTCAGTCTGACTCATATTAGAGAAACGTCGCAGTAAAATCCTATCTTGGTTATCGACATTGGACTATAGCAAAAAACAACAAGACATGATTTCAAGACACAAGTCCGGCACTTGCGAGTGGCTGTTGGGCGCTTCCACTTTCAAGGAGTGGATAAATACTTCGGGAAAGACTTTATTCTGCTCTGGAATCCCTGGAGCTGGGAAGAGTGTTATGACATCTGTTATAATTGATCATCTGCAGAACCAGTTTCGCGGCAGTGCTACTGGTATACTCTTTATTTATTGTGCCCATAACGAACGCTACAAAGCGGCAGATCTGCTTGCCTATCTGGTAAAGCAATTGACCGAGCAGCTTCCATCCCTTCCAAAGGAGGTCGGAGAATTATACGAGCACCACGAAAAACTTAAAACATTTCCCCGGATAGACAACTTGATCCAGATTCTAGCCATTGTTACTGGCAGATTTTCAAGAGCATTTGTCATTATCGATGCAATGGATGAGTGCTCAGATGAAGGAAATAGAATCGAGTTTCTCAACATTATCCAGAAGATCAAATCAGGCATGAATGTTTTGATAACATCACGCCCTATCAGAACTATTCAAGACATGTTTCAAAATGATCTACAGCAAGAGATCTTTGCACATCAAAAAGATATCACAAAGTATGTCGAGTCAGAGATTAGTAGTGAAAAATTCACCCTATCCAAAAATCTCTCCTCGGACCCTGAGCTTCGAGAAAATCTAGTGCAGAAAATAGTAGCTAAAGCAGAGGGAATGTAGGTGATCTGGCTTGTCAATATATGCTATCAAAATAGGACACTAATCCCAAAATAACTATAGGTTTCTACACGCTCAATTCCATGTGAAATACTTAGCCAAAAAGCACAACATCAGAGATCTTCGTGAGGCCCTGGAAAATCTTCCTAAATCGTCAGATGAAATTTACAAAAGAGCTATGGAGAGAGTCACAAACCAAAATGAGGAAGCTGGTACCTTAGCTAAGAAAGTTCTCCTTTGGATTGTTGCTTCATCTCGCCCACTTCAAGTTCGTGAGCTTCAACATGCGTTGGCATTGCGAGAGGGTGATGAAAATATCGATAATGAAGCATTAACACCACCAAAATATCTTACATCAATATGCGCTGGGCTTGTTACCTTTGACGAAATGAGCAATATCATCCGTCTGATACATTACACAACCCAGGAATATTTCAAGAAAAACCAAGACAACTACTTCCCAGATGCCATGGATCAAATAGCATGCACTTGCTTGAGATACTTATCTCTCAATGTGTTTGATGATGAGTATTGCAAAAACAGAAAGCAGTACGAAAACAGAGTTAATAAAAATGCCCTTCTCAAGTATGCAGCTGAAAGCTTTGGGAGATATATGGCAAGAGAGAATGATACTGTGACTAAACTGGCATTGGAATTTCTATGCAATGAAAGAAAATTGTCATGGGCAACTCATGTGTTATTTCGCTATGAATATAGATGGGGGGATAACCTGCGAGGTCCTATAAATTTCCATGCTCTGCACTATGCAGCATATTTTGGAGTGAAATATCTTATTCCTCTGCTATTAGAGAATGGCTCCTGGGGTATCAATTCAGCTGACTCGTTTGGTATGACGGCATTGTCATGGGCTGTAACAAATGGACATGAAACAGTAGTGAAGATACTACTGGATAGGGGTGCTGCTGTGGAGTCAAGAGATCAATATGGCTGGAAACCTCTCTTAGGGGCTGCAGTAAATGGACATGAGGCAATAGTGAAGATACTACTGGATAGGGGTGCTGCTGTGGATTCAAGAGATCAACATGACCGGACACCTCTCACACGGGCTGCAGGAAATGGACATGAGGCAATAGTGAAGATACTACTGGATAGGGGTGCTGCTGTGGATTCAAAAGATCAATATGGCTGGACACCTCTCTCACGGGCAGCAGGAAATGGACATGAGGCAATAGTGAAGATACTACTGGATAGGGGTGCTGCTGTGGATTCAAAAGATCATTATGGCTGGACACCTCTCTCACGGGCTGTAGGAAGAGGACGTGAGGCAATAGTAAAGATACTACTAAATAGAGGTACTGCTATAGATCCAGCAGATTATAATAGCTGAAAACCTCTCTTATAGACTGTAGAAAATGGACATAAGGTAATAATAAAGATACTTCTAGATAGAAATATTGCTGTAAATTTAAAAAATTATTATAGTAGAATACCTCTCTTTCTAACTGTAGAAAATAAATATAAAAAATAGTAAAGATACTACCAAATAGAAGTATTACTATAAATTTTAAAAATTAAATAGCTAAATACATCTTTTATAAACTGCAGAAAATAAATATAAAATAATAATAAAAATACTACTAAATAGGGGTGCTGCTATAAATTTAGTAAATTATAGTAGTTAAATACCTTTCTTTCTAGCTATAAAAAAAGAATATAAGATAATAATCAAGATACTACTAAATAAAAGTACTGCTATAAATTTAAAAGATTAATTTAGCTAGATATTTTTCTTATAAACTATAAATTGTAAAGAGATGTCTAATTGTCGGGCAGACGTCCCGTCGACTAGGTAAGGAATCGGATGCGAATCTACAACGAATCTGATAAGATCTGGGCTAGGCTAGATTAGATAGGAAGCTTGCTCGCATATTGGATAGACCAATCAGAGGACTTCGATACTAAAGCTTTTATTTCATAAATACAGAGACTGATTCTTGCCAGAATCCGGATATCAAAGAGGTGGGCGAAGCTCTCCTATTCTTTTATGTCCGTACCGGTGGCGATTCGACGTCATATCTGAAGCCTTCCGGTGGTGGCTCGAAGCTTTGTGATGTCAATATCGATGCAACGGGCTTCGTAGCGGATTCTTTATCTATTCCTATTAGGATCCCGGATCCTATTACAACACCTCTCTCACAGGCTGCAGATGGCTGGAGATCTCTCCCACAGGCTGCAAAAATGGGACATAAGGCAATAGTAAAGATACTACTAGATAGGGGTGCTGCTGTAGATCAAGCAGATTATAATAATAACACACCTCTCTTCCTGGCTGCAGAAAAAGGATATGAGGAAATAGTAAAGATTCACTAAATAGAGATACTATTGTAAATTCAGCAGATTATAATAGCTAAAAATCTCTCTTATAGGCTATAGAAAATAAATATAAGGTAATAGTAAAAATACTACTAAATAAAAATACTGATATAAATTTAAAAGATTATTATAGTAGGACACCTCTCTTCCTGGCTGTAGATAATAAATATAAAATAATAATAAAGATATTACTAAATAAAAATACTACTATAAATTTAAAAAATTATTATAATAAAACATCTCTTTTTCTGGCTGCAGAAAATAGACATAAGATAATAATAAAGATATTACTAAATAAAGATACTGCTGTAGATTTAGTAGGTTATAATAGATAAATATTTCTCTTTCTAACTATAAAAAAAGAATATAAGGTAATAATAAAGATACTACTAGATAAAGATGCTGCTATAAATTTAAAAGATTAATTTAGCTAAATATCTCTCTTACAGGCTGCAGATAGCTGGAGATTTTTCTTATAGACTATAAAAATAAGACATAAGGTAATAATAAAGATATTACTGGATAGGGATGCTGCTATAGATTTAGCAGATTATAATAGTAATACACCTCTCTTTCTGGCTGCAGAAAAAGGACATGAGGAAATAGTAAAGATACTACTGGATAGGGGTGCTGCTGTAGATTCTAGAGATCAAGATGGCTGGACACCTCTTTCACGGGCTGCAGGAAATGGACATGAGGCAATAGTGAAGATGTTGGATAAGGGGGGCTGATGCAGATTGAGAAGACCAGTAGTTGGAGACTTTTAATATAAGGCAGTTGTCTAATTAATTATTATTATTTTTATTTATCCTTTCTTTTCTGTTTTCCAAAATGAGCTTTGCAATAAGGTTATCTACAGTACCGGTATGTATATATATACTTCAACAATAAATAAGCATCCTAAAATTTATTACCAAGCAATGTGCCCAGAGCCCATTAAAAATATAATATTAAGCTGGACAAACTAGGTTACAACCCAGGCTGTTGAGAACCAGTTAAAAGCATATGGGGGTAGATTTGCACATGTAATTTAAGCTTCGCATTTTCCATTCCTTGTTTATCCCCAATTTAACCAGTCCATTAAAATACTACCTAACTAATACTTCCCCACCCATTGCCAAGTGTTCTTTGAGGGTAGGATAGGCCACTTTCTCATTATTGGGTTATACCACGAATGCCACATCTGTTTATACGGATATGCCATGTTGATTTCGCGCATCCCTAACTGCGTTAGATGCTCTACAACCCAACCTCTAATAATTCCGGCTCCTGCGTAGAAGGGACTATGAGTTTCATCTGGGTCATCAGAATTAATCGGCACTTCTGAGTCCAGGAGTAAGGCGATAATATCCGGATTCTCCATTGCAATACCATGTTTAAGAGCCTCTCTCCCGACTGTTCCATATCCAGACAGCCTATTTTTGTCTTTCACGTTTAGCTCGCCTTTGTCTAGAAATCGTCGCACGAGCCATGCTTGGCAACCAGTTACAGCGCACAGAAATGCCCGTTGCCGGTCCAATTGGACATCCTGGCTGTATTTTAGAAGAAGGTCGACTCCCTCCTCATGTCCGGCCATTGCAGCTATTTCAATAGGCCGCAATTTGTTAGGACATCGGAGTTCTGCATTTGCGCCGGCATCAAGTAAGATTTGCATGAGATCAATGTAGTTGTGGGCTGCTGCGGTGTGCAGAACGGCGCCATGGGTTCGTCGTGGGAGATATACGTTTCCGCTTAACCCATCGTGCAAGAAATTAACATCCGTCTCAACATGTAGCAGCAGCCGTACAATTTCCTCCCGCTTGTGTCGGACTGCCTCGTGGAGCATCTGCTGTCGAAAGCGTCCGAGGTCTGTGATGGTTTTATTTGCTGCTTCGAGTAAAAGGTCTATTATCGTCATATGTCCACCTCGGATGGCGGCTAGAATTACTCGGTAGTACTCGGGGGTCTCTATTCGCAAGCGATACACGGGGGATAAAAGAAGTCGCACGATGTCTTCGTATCCGGACAGAGCGGCCGCTCGTAACGCACTTCCTTCAGCGCTGTGGTACACATGTGTCGACCAGAGACACACATCGTGGACATTTGGGTTCCAGTCATTATCATTTGCATGGGCGCCTATGATGCGCTGCGCGTCAGCACCGTTGCTAAGTAGGTACTCAACGATATGTTTGTGACCCCAAGCGGCCGCCAGATGCAGCGGCATCCCAAAGTAATGGCTTAGTCGATTAATCCCGACGGTTTTCTTCCCATCTTCAGGGCGGGGAAGCAGTGAAACAAACAACGGCAGGGCCCCGATAATGATTGCTCCACAGAGAAGGTTTTGGAATCGCGTATTCTCGAAACCACCCCATGGGATGATATTACTACTGCGGTTCCCAGCTTCCGATGCGGCGGTCGCTAACTTGATCCGAATTTCCTGAGCCTGGTCCTCATTGGCCTGCGTTAGCCTTGCAAGCTCAGAGGACACCCAGAAAATTGCCTTGAATGGGAGGCTCATATGGGTCCTCCTGGGACGGGATCCCGCAAGAAGTACTCGTGCCTTAAGTGGCGGAGATATGCGTTTATATAGGTATATTCTATTTTGCCACCACCGTGGGGTGCAGACCAAATAGAGAATGGCATGGTTGAACTTTTCTATATTCTATAATTTTAGCTTAGTACACAAATTGGACAGTGAGATTGGAGGACTTACGGCTTACGAGTCGAAGCCGCAAGGCTTTGACTGGACCGATGGATCTAACAAGATCTTCGATTATTAGCAAGAATATATCTTGAGTAATATCCTGGAGATTCATGATGTTGTTGAAATGTTCAGATTAAGTGATAAGAGTAGGAAGGGAGTTACCTTGGTGTTACTACCACCTGCACTAACAAGCCTTAGGCTGCAGTGACTCATCACTAATAGTACCTAGGGAGACTAGAGCTGAAGATCAGAATGTTGTGAAATACTATCCACCTATGAATTCATGAGTTTGATTCCACAAATTTTTTGGGTCATGCCCCTACTATCTTAGACTACCACCATGGGTAAATTGTTAGTGCAATATTGATACCCAACAAAGGAGTGGGGGTAAGGTGGGGAAAAGAAGTGTTCTACATAAAAAAATAATAATAAACAATAAGAAAAAGTCTGCAATATTTACATAAATTTGCTATTGGGTAGTTATAAGGACTGGGACAACATCTAAATTGACAAGTATAATTTTGTGTCCATCAAGAAGAAAGTAAATTGATTAAGCTAATAGTAGTCTTAACTTAGCGCCTAGTTAAATGAGCTCCACCCTTTATTTTACCCCAAGTATCATCGCCATCCCCTATGCACCTAGGTAACTATCTCCCTATTTTATTTGGAGGCCATACGCAATACCCACATTCCCAGGACTTACAGCAAATAAACCCCAATAGAAACCATGGCGCGCACTTCAGGCACTGCCCATAAAGCAACCCACAAATTCCCCGACCATAATGGACAGCTCTACACTATCGTAGATGGCACACCAATCGGCTGCAGCAATTTATCTGTGATACGCAAACTCAGCATCCATCTATACTCTCTCCGCCCTTTAATACCCAACCCAGAGTTCGTAGGACGGAAACTTCTCAAGAGCGACTCATTTACCAAACCAGGAGATGCTCATAACCGTTGGCCACGGGTGGACGTGTACGCGCCACAAGCCAACATCCAGGCTTGCATTGCGCACCACCGGAATGAAAAGATTCATCAGGCATCCGCAAAGGTGGATATGTATCAGCGCGCAGCTGAGGCTGCTCGCACTACCTATAGGAATAACGCCTCCGCGCGAGAACATGGAGATGGATGGGGGCAAGGTGAAGATGACGCCGTGCAAGAAGCGATTACGAGCCTTGGCGGAAAAGAACCCTTACCTCATATCGTGCCGAGTTGGTGTTGGCCTTCTCAGTTCTGGAACAGTCCTTGGCATGACCACGCGCCCTATCGTAGTTTTATTCTCATTGTGCCAGGGGGGTGTGCGTCTTGGGAAGACATTGTGAAGAATGGGTAGTGGCTGGTAAAATTCGATCAGGATGTTTCGCCAGCGATGGAGCCAGATATACATGACTTGTGTGTAGATGAGGATGCAATTGTCTCGGATTGGGTGGGCTGGGTCGATATTGTCAAAGTTGACCAGGGTCTGCCGGTTTCTATTGAGAGAGTTTCAGTTATAGAGGAAGATGTTTTGTTCGGAGTATATAACAACGATGATGAATTGGTCTAGGAACTTGAAGATAGTAGTGGAGAAGAGGGTACGCTTTTTGAGAGTACATTGGAAGAGAAGTGGTGGAGATATCTTACGGTTCTACCACAGTGCACCTATGGACAACCGGCTTGCGATGGATGCCGTACTGGGGAGCCGCATGAGAACTGTGGGTTTGAAATGTGAGTACCTGTCTTCATCAATTTATATATGTATTTTCAATTACTAACCGAGAGCTGGTCCTTAGGGACGATCGCTATTTTGATGATGAAGCCCAATGTCTTGCATGTCAACGATTTCCGGAGTCTCGGCCGTGTTGCTGGAGAATGCATCGGGGCCGAAACCTCGATTGGCATTCAAGGCGAAGAAGATGGGATCTATTACCACGGCAGTGAAGCTACGGGTGAAGTATATAGAATTCTTAGCGGGGAAGATGACTTTGATACAATTTTCTCTGCGCGGATCTGCAGCCTGGACCTTGATGATTTGCTTATTTGGAGTAAATTTTAGGGGAATGTACAGTATAATGTCTATCTGAACATTGATAGAGAGGAGACTAAGTGGAGTGATAGCAGGTATTTTCTCGATGTGGGAGATAATTGTAATCCGGCCGGTCTGCATTTCATTGACATTAATAATGAGTTTCCCCCCACTCCTCTCTGGTCCCTATAGCTACTAGCTATCGGACAGTGAAATGCGGGTTGGCTAATGGTATGGCTTCACTGGATGACGGTTTCGATGATTTCGTGTGCATTGCGAAAGATGGCACTGCGTATGCCAGTGTCATTAAACAAAACGGGTATGAGGGCAAGGTTCCGAGCTTTGAGTATCTAGGACCCTGGAAGTCCCCGGAGGGAGGCAAATGTTCGGCTTGGGGACGTGGATGGAGACGGCCGAGCCGATTACCGTGTCATGGCCGGGAATTGGGATGTTACGTGTTGGCACAACGGATGGATTGATATGTTCTATCTAAGCCTCATTTATTCCTATGCCTAACTGTTCACCCGATGTCTTTCTAGAGTATCTATCAAAGTACTGGCAGCCGCTTGGGAAGCGGTTCACGGGCAAATGCATGGGAGACCTTCGAGGCGTTCGGTTTTAAGGATATAAATGGCAACGTGGAATACCTTCTTCAATACTCCATTTCCTAGCAACTGGCCATCGCGGTAAGCGAGAACATAATCTGGAGGGTCAGAAGCAGCAATCCTTAAATCTACGTTAATATTTTAGAAACCCAAATCCCTTAGTTTGAGGTTCAGAATTTGTATTAACTCATCTCCTCGATGGTTTATGCCAACCAGCTTCAAGGACATTCGAGCGCTGAAACATCAACTTCGCCCTTCCATCATCATCCTTAGGACTCAAGACCCTACCAAAGGCATTGACAGTGACAACCGTCTCCTTATGCTCCTCACGCCCCCCATACTGCCACCACCCAACCTCCGCGCCCATATATTGTAACCGAAAGGCATCTCCCACATATGCAGTATCATCGTCACTAACACACTCCCAGTCAAGCTGGAACACAGAGAATGAGGTCTCCCAGACTTCGCCTGGATTTAGGCTCACGAACCCCCCACCACTATACGCGACGTGGATTTCGGAGCGAAGTGAAAAGTCCATACCAAGCAAACATCCGACGCCTCGCGCTGCATCACGCCATTGGCCATCATGCAGATAGCGCAGCTGGTAGTGGGTGTCGTCGCTCACACGGGGTGTCTGGAAAGTTATCGGTTTTTGAAGCGTGTTTGGGGTGTCAAGATATGTGACGGTGATTTTCACAGTCCAGCATGGGACTAATCCTCCGGGTCCGGTGTCTTCAGTGATTATTGCGCCCTCTGATGAGAGGGTTACGGCTAGTGTTGGCAAAGAATCGACGTTTGACCTGTGAGGCTCGTTAGTACGTCGGTGCGGTACCATATAACAATAGGAGGAGCTTTTACCCCGATGAATCATCCTGGAGTGATGGTGATAATGAATCGGACTGCATTGCAGAGACGGCGTGAGGAGTTGCCCCGGATGCAAGTGTTCCTTCGCAAGCACCAGCGGGGCTGCCACCTGATATGTATCTATAGGAGAGATCTCGGTGGATGGATACCTAGTTACCACAGATATCATGAGTCACAATGCTTACCTAGGTACCTTACTGATGGGCACCAATAATAGGGCAAAACGCCGTATCATATGTGACTCTCCCAAATAATAAATCTCCAGATTATCTACCTAGGTACCTATTTCCGCTCTATTCTCCACTTCTTTACTCGAAAAATCAGAGACGGAGATGAGCTGGCGAAAAGTGGCGGTCAAATTAATGCAGCTTATCGATGGAGAAAAGAGGGGTTGCTGCTGTAAATCACACGAAGGGCGTGATCGATAAGGTCTTACTCCAACTCCCCCATCTCTCTGCCTCTATATATGAATCCTAGGCACTCCCTACTCTTCAAATATTGTAGACACTTCGATAACCTTTTCCGATTATTCAACAATCCTGCCCAACTCAAAAATTGCACATAATAAATAGTCTGACCAATGGCCGACGCTACAACCCCACCCCGTGATATCCTTTCTATCTTGGATTTACAGGAGGCAGGGTCAGAAAAACTCACCAAAATAGCTCGAGGTACTATGGAAATTTCTTTTTCATGTATTTTGGTTGACTGAATGAGAGAGACGGGGGGGATGTGGAAAGAAACTACTGTATTTATGAACAAGATCACCGTCCTATTAGCATATGGAACATTTTCCTTGATATAGAACATTTTCAATAGTATCTGACAATTGCTTTAGAATTTTACAATTCGGGAGCAACACACCAAGTCACTGTTCGCGAAAACTCCACCGCATACTCCAAATATCGCATCATCCCGCGCGTTCTTCGCGATGTATCCCAGCTCACGACTACAACTACCTTATTTGACCGGGAGATCGCATTCCCCTGTTGCGTCTCCCCAGCTGGGTTACAAGGACTCGCTCACCCAGATGCAGAGTTAGCCACCAGTCGCGCCTGCGCGCGGATGAACACCAATATGGGCATTTCATCTTTCGCCAATAACACAATCGAAGACATCACCGCCGCCGGGACGGCGATTGGCCCCATCCATCATGTCATGCAGATGTACACGATGAAAGATAGAGAGAAAGAAGAGCGCGTCATTCGTCGCGCTGAAGCTGCAGGTTGTAAGGCCATTTTCCTCACGGCCGATAGCCCCGTTCTGGGCTTTCGATATAACGAATGGCGGCGACACAACGGGTTTCGTGTCCCTGAGGGCATTGGATATCCGATTTTGGAAGAGACTCCGGAGCAGGTGCAGGAGCACACGCATGATGACGGGTTCAATACGTTCGGCTCTGACTCGCATTCGTGGGAACGAGAGATCCCGTGGTTGCGGAGTGTCACGAAGATGCAGATTTGGATTAAGGGGATTCTTTGTCCAGAGGATGTGGAGACAGCGATCGAGTATGGATGCGACGGTGTCATTATCAGTAATCATGGAGGGAGGCAGCTAGATGAAACGCCAGCGACGATTGATGTATTGCCCGGTTGTGTGAAGGCAGCTAGAGGACGGATTCGCATACATATCGACAGTGGGATCAGATCGGGAAGTGATATCTTCAAAGCGTTGGCTTTGGGAGCTGAGTGTTGTTGGGTTGGCCGACCTATGCTTTGGGGTTTAGCTGTGAGCCTTTCTTCTTTCCCTTCATATCTCCCGCGTGACCCGATTTCCATTGTCAAAAGACTTATCTGCTAACTAGAAGCTGTTTTATTAGTATGATGGTGAGAAGGGAGTAGAGCTGATGCTGAATATATTGTACCAAGAGTTCAAACGGTGCATGCAGCTGGCAGGCTGCAAGTCTGTCTCTGAGATCACACCTTCGCGCCTTGGGATTGTTCGAGCTGATGGGCCATTGGCACGATTGTGAGAGTCTATACAAGAAATTACACGATCCTATAGAATGACTTTACATCAAGGAGATAGGTTCAAGGTGGATTCCTTGAAATTGTCCTAGGTTTCAGATTTCTTTTGTCGGGGAGAAGCTGCAGATATTGGCCCGCAATGGCCCGCGGTTACCTGTACTACCGTACTACCTACCTACTGTACTTACTGAAGAGCTTCGAGGACTTTCTTCACCAATCGGATGAAAATAGACACCGAAAGGCATCACCTTTACAGCCGAGATGGCGAAATGAGATACAGGACTTGTGGAAACGACACCAATGCTGTATACTTTATCTATCAGAGGTGTATGGCCCCCAGCTATGGCGTGGGGGATTATTAAGCCCAGATCCTATCTCCATTAATTCCATCTTCGCTCTAGATCTAGCAAGTATAACTGGATAAACCTTCATTAGGTGTGCATAACTAGCTTGTACGAGGTCCTCGACTAACTACCTAGGAACCCTCTCATTTAGTGCATCTCCTCAAATGAATAAATGTTACATGTAATACATGCCCCATTATTAATTTATAGAGATGGATATAAGGTATTTAGCTTAGTGACACTGAATAACGTCGATATCCCCTCTTAACTCCGACCTCCGCTAAAGTCCGATCTACACAAGCAAAGCACAATTGACCGGCAAGAGTCACCTTAGTAGGGTATCATATTAAGCATTGTGTCTCTATATCAGCTCTTCGACTATTTAACACGACCTCAGGGCCCACTTCTCCATCATTCTTCTACTAAGGTTCACCATCATCTGAAATCCCTATCTGATCCAAAGTATATATCCTATCCCGATCTCACCATGTCAACGAACCCCAAAACAATCTTCATCACCGGTGCAACAGGCTTCATCGGCTCTGTCATTACCGAACTAGCCATCAAGCAAGGCTACAAGGTACGTGGTCTCTCGCGCCGTGAAGAAGGCGATACATTGCTAGAATCTCTTGGTGCGACGCCCGTCCGTGGAACACTTACCGACCACGCACTCCTCTCCCAAGAGAGTTCCACAGCCGACATAATCCTCCATCTCGCATACGACCACGACTTCAGCAAGCCACAGAGTGAGGTCGTTGCTCTTGAAAAGGGTGCAGTGGACGCCCTCGCCACACCCCTAATTGGAACCAACAAGCCGCTCGTGGTCACACATGGCACCGCACTCGTCATTCCAGACCCAGACGGTGGAGAGACAGACGAAACGGCACCATTTGCCGAGGGTCTTATAGTCAGTCGACACATAGCGGAGCAGAATGGGCTTTCCTGGAAGGAGCAAGACGTGCGGGTGATTGTGATCCGACTACCGCAGTATGTGTACGGCCGAAGTAACAGGACGGGGTTTGCGGCGCGGTTGATCAAAATGGCCGTGTCAAGTGGGGAGTCCCTGTATCTGGATGATGGCGAATATTGCTTTTCAGATGTGTATGTTGATGATGCGGCGGAGTTGTATTTGCTCGCAGCGGAGAAGGCGCGCGCTGGTGATGTCTTTAATGGAACCGGTCATACCTCCACCACATATCGGGCTATGGCGGAGGCGATTGGGGATTCAGTCGGGGTGACTGTTGCTAGTATTTCCCGAGAGGATGCACAACAGAGGTGGGGTCCCATTGTGACTGGGTTTGTGAGCATTCGCAATCGTGCGAGTAATGCGAAGGCGTTGCGGGAGTTGGGCTGGAAGCCTGTTGGACCGGGGTTGTTGTGGGAGGTGAGAGAGGGGAGTTATCGGGTCGTGGCTGAGGAGTTCCAGAAGCAGAAGGCCGAAGGGAAGATTTAATTGATATTCCAGTGTGTTACCTAAGTGCCTATATCTATTGAGGGAGCGATCGGGACTCTCTCCTGGCCATGAGCTGCAGTTGTGTGTCGGGATGGATTAACTTCGACCAAAAATGTTTTAGTCAACGTTTATTACAAAAAGTCAAAACTACATTCTTTATAATGCTGTTTCATAGGTATATCCTTGTTATGAAAG